>CM040400.1:7887918-8462918 GCA_022702515.1 Ilyophis sp. 1 JC-2022 | reverse complement strand
TTATATGACACACTGTATTGCGTACGGCAGGACTCTCAGTTATATGACGTGCTGTATTGCGTATGGCAGGACTCTCAGTTATATGACGCGCTGTGTTGCGTATGACAGGACTCTCAGTTATATGACGCGCTGTATGACGGCAGGACTCTCAGTTATATAACGCGCTGTGTTATATGACGCGCTGTGTTGCATACTGCAGGAGGACCTGGAGCGGACACAGATTAACGTGCTTGCAGTGCAGGCCATCACGTCTCTGGTGCTGAGCGCCATGACGCTTCCTGTGGCGGGAAACCCTGCGGTCAGCTGCCCGGAGCAGCAACCGCGCAACAAGACCCTCAAAGCCCTGGACACGCGGTAAATATGCTTTGTATAGTACATTAACTCATATCTCTTTACGCTTGGTAAATATGCTGTGTATAGTATATTAACTCATATCCCTTTACGCCTGGTAAATAGGCTCTGTATAGTACATTAACTCATATCCCTTTACGCCTGATAAATATGTCTGTTTGTATAGTACATAAACTTGAATCCCTTTACGCCTGGTAAATATGCTCTGTATAGTACATAAACTCAAATCCCTTTACGCCTGGTAAATATGCTCTGTATTGGACATAAACTCAAATCCCTTTACGCCTGGTAAATATGCTCTGTATAGTACATAAACTCAAATCCCTTTACGCCTGGTAAATATGCTCTGCCAGTATAGTACATAACCTCTAAACCTTTTACATCTGGTAAATACACTCTGCCGGTGTAGTACATATACAAACCATTTATGACTGGTAAATTCACACTCCTTGTATTATGTTTAGATATTTAGGCATTTCGCAGACAGAGTGCCTTATTCAGTGTCTTACAAAGCGTACTTACGTTTTCCCGCCCCACAATCCATTTATACAGCTGGAGTATCTTAAGGGCACAGTTGCAGTGCCCCAACTGGATTTGAACCTGCCACCTCACCTCAATACAGTTACTGATTTCCCTGACCATCGTGCTCCACTGCCATCTATCCATTGTGTAATAGTGTAATAACTTAGGCTGTGAGATGACTGGTCCAGATTGTGTGGTGGGGCACCGCACAGATTGGCCTGGCCCGTGCGTGTTGTGTGAGTAAAATGTCTGCCGCTCTGAGGTTTGGGAGGAAGCTGCACATTATCCGGGGCATCGTGGAGCAGGAGATCCAGGCCATGGTGTCAAAGAGGGACAACATGGCCACGCCCCATCCTTACCAGGCCTGGGACCCTGTGCCCTCCCTCACCTCCTCCTGCAGGGGTAACTCGCCTTCGACTCCATCCCTCTCCCTCCCTCTGTCCCATGATGCAGTGCGTAAATTCACTCCCCTGGTGTCCCCTCACACCAGTCTGGCTCCGTTATGGGGTAGGCATGTGAGGGTGTTGAAATAGTGCCGTGGGTGCTGATGTACTGTGTTATGGTGTCAGCATGAGAGTGGAGATGTGTTAGGATTAGTGTTAACGCACTGCACTGATAATCTAATGTAAGTGTGGTGCTTAAATTAGTTAAATTATAGTGTTTGTGACAGTGCTTATTATTCCAGTATATTTGAGTGCTGATAATCTAAACAAAGTTTGTCACGGTGCTATTTTAGTGCCAGTGTATGAGAGCTCAGTGAGAATGCTGATACGTAAGTGCAAGCGTGTTAATGTGTTGGTGCCTGAGTGCAAGCGTGTTAAAGTGTTGGTGCCTGAGTGCAAGCGTGTTAAAGTGTTGGTGCCTGAGTGCAAGCGTGTTAAAGTGTTGGTGCCTGAGTGCAAGGGTGTTGAAATGCTGGTAATCTGTGAGTGCAGGGCCATGGATATTCTGGGCCTGCTCTGATTCTGCGCTAACGTAGCTGGGCGTGTGTTTCAGGAGCTCTGATCAGCCATGAGAAACTGCTGCTCCAGATCAACACGGAGAGAGAGATCGGCAACATGGAATACAAACTGGGACAGGTATGATCGAGAGAGCGTGAGGCCCGGACACGTGTGCTGAGCATTCTGCGGTCATGTGTTCCCCTGTCAGTCGCTACTGTCTGACTATAATTTCTATCATTATTATATTTATATAATATTATTGTATAATTAATTGTGTGTGAAGTCCAATGTGTGCACATATCATTCATGGAGATTTTTTTTGAAGCTGAAGGTATGGTTAGCAATCACGCATTCTAGAAGGCCCACCTGGGCTGGCAGAACATTACTGCAGATGGAATCGCGTCTCTCTGTGACAGGTGTCCATCCATTCGGTGTGGCTGGCCAATAGCATCACTCCCCTGAGGGAGGAGGAGTGGGACGAGGATGAGGAAGATGAGACTGACAACCCGGCAATGGGGTCTCCCCCCACCTCACCTTCCAACTCCAGGTGATTCGTCCTCCCTCCCTCGCTCTCTCCCTCTCCCCCCGCTTCCTCCCTCCCTCTCTCTCTCCCTCTCTCCCTCCCTCTCTTTCTCTCTCCCTTTCTCCCTCCGTCCCTCTCTCCCTCCCCCCCTTCCTCTCCCCCTTCCTCCCTCTCTCTCTCTCTCTCTCCCCCCCCCCCTCTCTCCCTGCTTCCTCTAAGCTCTCCTCTAAGTTTCTCTCTCTCTCTCTCTCTCCACAGGAAGCACCGTGCCGGTGTGGACGTGCACTCCTGCTCTCAGTTCCTGCTGGAGCTCTACAGCCAGTGGATCCTTCCAGGCAGCCCCAACAGCAGGAAGAGCCCTGTGGTCCTGATCAGCGAGGTGGTGCGCTCGGTGAGTGAGCCGTCTCCATACCGCCGAGTCTGTGTGCCCCTTTTCCACAGACAGGAGAGTCAGTGTGTTACACTCATCCCACCCCCTTCCACAGACAGGAACCAGAGTCAGTGTGTTACACTCATCCCACCCCCTTCCACAGACAGGAACCAGAGTCAGTGTGTTACACTCATCCCACCCCCTTCCACAGACAGGAACCAGAGTCAGTGTGTTACACTCATTGTGCCTCCCCTTACATAGACAGGAAGCAGAGCCAGTGTGTTACAGTCATTGTGTTCCCCCTTTCCAAGAGGAGCTGTTGTTTGATTTCCCTTGCAGCTGTTGGCTGTGTCGGACCTGTTCACGGAGAGGAGCCAGTTTGAGATGATGTTCCACACCCTGACCGAGCTTCAGAAAGTCCACCCGGCCGAGGACGAGATTCTCAACCAGTACCTGGTACCGGCCATCTGCAAGGCTGCGGCTGTTCTGGGCATGGTGAGAGGGTAACCGTGACGACCGTGGCCACATCCTGTTAGCTTTACACAGGTGGAACCTGTCGTTTTTAGTGGACTCTTGTGACTATGAAATTTTTTATTGATATTTTGCACGAGTGTGATAATAGCATTTTTGATGCTTTATTGACATTATTGATGTATTCATCGATCAATCGATAGTGACACAGAAACGACCCCCTCCTTCGCAAATTGTAATCTCACTCTTTAACGATCATGCCAAACTGTATTATCAGAGCTGTAATTGTGTGTGTATGTGTCTGTGAATATGTGTGTGTGTGTGTGTGTGTGTGCGCGTGTGCGTGTTGTCTCTCAGGACAGAGCGATGGCGGAGCCGATCTGCAGGCTGTTGGAGTCCACACTGCACAGCACACACATGCCCAGTCGCATCAGCGCCCTGCAGGGGGCGCTCTACATCCTGGAGTGTGACCTGCTGGACGACACCACCAAGCAGCTCATTCCTACTGTCAGCGAGTATCTACTGTCTAACCTGCGCACTATCGCACAGTGAGTCACACACACACACACGCACGCACACACATACACACGCACGCACGCACGCACGCACGCACGCACGCACACACACACACACACACACACACACACATTGATTCTCTATGATGTCACTGGAAACCCACCTCTCCTCTGTGAGTTTGTGGGCTGCCCTCATCAGACGATGACGCAGAATGAGACGTGCCAGTCAGTGTTCATTTCTCCCGCTGCCAGTATCTCTGAAAATAAACATTTCAGTCTGATTAAAAAGGGCAGGCAGTGGGTGTCTTTTACAGGGTTATTCACACAGGACAGTATTAATGAGCTCTCAACAAGCTGTTCTCAATATTGATCTATGATGTCATATTTTATGCTGTAATAAAATGTTTTGGTAGTTTGACAAAAATCATATTTTATGCCATAAAAGTTAGTGGTGATGGACTGTGTGTGTGTGTGTGTGTGTGTGTTTGTTGCGTCTGGCAGCTGTGTTAGCCTGCACAACCAGCATCACGTCCTGGTGATGTGCGCAGCGGCCTTCTACATGATGGAGAACTACTCGCTGGACGTGGGGTCAGAGTTCACCGCCAGCATCATCCAGGTGAGGCTGGGGTTTGGGTGAAGGGGCGGGGCTCACTAGGCCGGGAGGCGGTTTAGGGCGGGCCTCTTCGTCACCCTCAAACCAGGAAAAGGAGAGCTTACGGCATCTGCATGGCGTACAGCATGGTGCGGAAGCCTCGGAAACCTTGGGGAAGCGCGAACAGGATGGCGAGGCACGACTCGCGCAGCATGACGCGTGCGTCACACAGTGTACATGTCACACCTGCCCGAAGGCCATGTGACACTACGATGGCGCGGCGGTACGCGTGAACGCGGCAGAGCCAGGCTGACTCAGCCAGAATTATCACAGGCTTAAGGAGGCGTTTAACTCGCTGTGACAGTTTCTGAAATATAAAAATAACTTCCCAGCAGGGCCCCTCTAACGCTTTGAGTTTCATGTTCAGGGACTCAATCGCACCCTGTTGGAGATTTACAGCAGCAGTTTGGGTGAAGCTTGGGGGCAAAGCAGATGGTATTCAAGCCTGCAACCCCTGTCCCTGTCTGCCACATTTTGAGTTGAGCACTGTTCGGAACGCATTCTATGATTCGGATGAATACCGATAAGTTTCTGCGCTGTTTCCCATAGATATTCCCAAGATACAGGAATTCTGTTTGGCTGACATAACTCTAATGAATTGTAGTATATATAGAGGGGAGACCCGTTCAGACCAAGGTCTTAGTGGTAGGAATTTATGCTGGGAGTTTGCTATCTGGAGTCAGCAGGATCTGTGAGACCAGGATACCATAGAGATGAACAGGATGTAGATTGTTTTATGCTGGGTGTTTGTTACCTGGGCAGTGGATGCGTCTCTGGTTTGGGGCCTCCTTGGGCCCTGGCGCTGAGTCTGAGGGAGTGGTTCTGGTTCTGTTTGGGTCCCGGGAGACCCGTTATTACAGTTCTGATCCATCTTTACAGCTCAACTTCTCTCAATTCAGTTCAAATAGCCTTTATTGGTATGGCATTGAATAGGATTGTTGCCAAAGCATTGAAACCAAGCGACATATTCCAAAAGCAAATTCTATGGGCCTTTTAATATTTTCTGTTACACACACACACATACTGTTTTGTCATCATATCCATACGCTGACTTTCTTTTTCTCTTTCTCTCTTATTTCTTCTCTCTCTCACACACTCATCATTTTACACATACTCCCTCTCTTACCTCTCCCCACTCTCTCTCGTGTACAAACACACACACGTGCACACATTTCTCTCACCCTTCCCCTGTCTCCCTCGCCCCTCTCCCCCCTCTCTTGGTGATGCAGATGTGTGCTGTGATGGTATTGGCCAGTGAAGAGGCCACGCCCTCTGTGGTGTACCACTGTGTGCTGAGGGGTCTGGAGCGCCTCCTGCTCTCCGAGCAGCTGTGCCGGCTGGACAGCGAGGCTCTGGTCAAGCTGAGCGTGGACCGGGTCAACATGCCCAGCCCCCACCGAGCCATGGCCGCCCTGGGGCTAATGCTCACCTGCATGTACACAGGTAACTGGTTCGGAACCCTCATTCACTCCTCTATGGGAGTTTATGGTCACCTGTTCACAGGTAACCAGGCCAGAACCCTCATTCACTCCTCTATGGGAGTTTATACTCACCTGTACACAGGTAACCGGGCCAGAACCCTCATTCACTCCTCTATGGGAGTTTATACTCACCTGTACACAGGTAACCGGGCCAGAACCCTCATTCACTCCTCTATGGGAGTTTATACTCACCTGTACACAGGTAACCGGGCCAGAACTGTAGGGAAAAAGATGATCCCTCCTTCACAACACAGATCAGATACACCCTAAAAGATAATAGAGGATCATGGAGTGCTTGTGTCCTTTTCTCAGGTAAGGAGAAATGCAGCCCCAACCGGACGACCGACGCAGACAACGCAGCGCCCGACACGGAGTCTGTCATTGTGGCCATGGAGCGCGTCTCTGTTCTGTTCGACAGGTACACGCGTGTGCTGCCTCTCTCCTGCGTGCCTCTCTCCTGTGCGCCTCCCTTCTTGTGCGTCTCCCTCCTGCTCGCCTCCCTCCTGCTCGCCTCCCTCCCTGTGTGCCTCCTCCTGCACGTCTCCCTGCAAAAGCCCTGTCAGCCAGCTGATATCTGCCTGTCCGTGTCGACACTGTGAGCCATTTAAAGCAGGGGTGTTGTTCACAACTCCCATCTGAAGGGTACTTATGCTGTCTTTTAGTTCCAGCCAACTACTCTGGCTAATTAATTAGTCTGTCTTAATTAGATTTAATTAGTCTGTCTTAATTAGAGCTAAATCCAAGTACCAGTGTCAGTTTATGTATGAGCCAACATGCACACCGGCCCCCCCGGAATTGCATTGGAATCCCCCCTGACTTTAACGGTGGAGCTTATCTGAACCAATGAAAACCCCTTGCTCTCCAGCTATAAACCCTCTGATTGGTACAAGTCCACAGCATGTGATGCTGTGTACCCAATCAAACGCTTCCCTTTTGGGACTCATTATATACAGTAGCCAATGCATTTTCTATCGGTGATTGCTCATCTGTTGAATTAGCGCGTTAACGGACGCTCTCTTTTTCGGCAGGATAAGGAAGGGCTTTCCCTTCGAGGCGCGGGTGGTATCGAGGATCCTGCCCCAGTTCCTGGACGACTTCTTCCCGCCACAGGATGTCATGAACAAGGTCATCGGGGAGTTCCTGTCCAATCAGCAGCCTTATCCTCAGTTCATGGCCACCGTGGTGTACAAGGTCAGTACGGGTAGCGAAAGGGGAGTACTATTAAACCAGCCGCCAGATGATTGGCTGCCTGTGATGACGTCAGCTCTTCGGCTCTGTACTCACACACTACTCACATCCTGCAGTGGCCTGGCCACACACTGAAAGATTGACGTGCTTGTTTCTGTGTAAATAAGTTCTTCCTTTGGCTGGAAACTGATTGTGTGTGTGTGTGTGTGTGTGTGTGTGTGTGTGTGTGTGTGTGTGTGTGTGTGTATTTTTTGGGTTTCAAAAAACCTATTAGAGGAGGGCTACATGAGCTACAATCCAGCAGGTTTCAACCTCTCCTTCAAACCCTTTAAAGTCCCACAGAACAATGCATTGAAGAGGTTGAGCATATAGAGCAGGGATGGGCAACTCCAGCCCTATGAGCCGCTGTGTATGCAGGTTTTTACTGCCACCGGTTTTCCTGCCTCAATCAGCTAATTAGTCATATACGCCAACACTGACTCACTCGTGAATTAAACCACAATAAAAAGCTACAATACGTGCATACAGGCACAAGAACATTCGTCAGCTGTTGTTCATATCGCGGAATGTGGCTAAAATATCAGATCATGTAAATCAGTGGTTCTCAACCCCGGTCCTGGAAGGCCCCCTGTTTATGCTGGTTTTTGATCCAACCACGATTCCAATCCCAGAAATTTAACAAGCTGTAAATTTTTTATGTTTAGAGGGATTATTTTCCTCTTAAGACACATTATGTAAGAAATGGCTATGCAGAATATGAAGAATAGGATTCCCATGGGATATATATATATATATATTATATATGAAATTCATGTAAGATAAAAATGAACTTCCCCTGTCAGCAGCCACAGCACAGAGCGAGTTCAGACCTCCTTTCTCCTGTGAGCCTCGCCTGTGATACACTTCTGGCAGCGTGAGACCATATAAGAGCTATATGTATTTTAAGAATTATCTACTTTGCTTACACTTATGTAAAATCATTTCTATACAGGCATTATTTTACAAATATGTGGAAAATGTGGGGCCCATTTGCTCCATTTGAAAGGAATAATCTGGCTGCTGAGGTAGCAGCCGCTGAAGAACCCTGGTGTGAGGGACAGCTCTCGTGTGCCTTTATGTTACATTACATTACATTACATTACATTACATTATAGGCATTTAGCAGACGCTCTTATCCAGAGCGACTTACACAGCATTTTTGCATTTATACATAGTATCCATTTACAGCTGGATATATACTGAAGCAATTCAGGTGAAGTACCTTGCTCAGGGGTACAACGGCAGTGTCCTACGTGGGATTCGAACCTGCGACCTTTCTGTTACAAACCCAGTTCCTTAACCACTGTACTACACTGCCGCCCTGTGAATCCATAGTTGGCTCTTTTGACCTGGGGGGGATATACTACGAAGCAGGATTACTGAGTTAGCTGGATAACTGCGCTGAGTAAAACCCGGAACCCTCCCGAACACGGACTGAAGTAAAAAGAGCCGTTCCGGGTTTTACTCAGCGCAGTTATCCAGCTAACTCAGTAATCCTGCTTCGTGGTAATTACACCCCCCTGTTGTGTGTAGCAGAGTTCCGTCAGTGGAAATGCAGATTTGATTCCTACTGAGGTGACTGGAGTTGCCGTGGCGTTGAGCGCGGAGGACTGTTTGTAGGTTTGGTGTGTTTTTCGAGGAGGCGTGTCATCGATCCCGTGTCCCCTCCTCCCCCCAGGTGTTTCAGACACTCCACGCCACGGGACAGTCCTCCATGGTACGGGACTGGGTCCTGCTCTCACTCTCAAACTTCACCCAGAGGAGCCCTGTCGCCATGGCAGTGTGGAGCCTGTCCTGTTTCTTCATCAGCGCCTCCACCAGCCAGTGGATCTCAGCTCTGTATCCATCAATCAATCAAAGTCTATTCATCAATCAATCAATCAATCAAAGTCTGTTCCACACATACACATGATACAGTGAACTGCTTGGTCGCATGCTGCTGAGGCTGTACAGTAGTATGAACATAATAAAATAAAATAAAAAACACTAAAGGTCACATATAAGGAAAGGTCATGTATAGGGAAAGCAAGAGGGGCGAAGATTAGTGAAGAATAAGCCACGGTGAGAATGTTTCATTGGTTTTCTTTTTATGCTATTGGTCAACGTGTACATCCAGTGTAATCTGGAAAACGAGCCTTGACCAACTGAAAGTGCACCAACCAAGACTGACTAAGACTGACCAAGTAAGGCTGATAAATGCTTGGTTGCTTGGTGCATCTGAGGAAAGAAAAATTCCCGAATTTTACTTTACTTAAAGAGCTAGCCTATGTTCTCTGTAAAAGCCTTGATTTTAGCGTAGTGTGTATAACTGTGCTTTGAAGGGACAGTGGTGCCAGCTTCCTTAACACCTTCCTCTCCCAGCCTGCCCCATGTCATCAGCCGCATGGGCAGGTCCGACGTGGTGGACGTCAACCTCTTCTGCCTGGTGGCGCTGGACTTCTACACGCACCAGATCGACGAGGAGCTGGACCGCCGGTCCTTCCAGTCCGTGTTTGAGGTGGTGGCCTGTCCCGGCGGACCCTACCACCGGCTGCTGGGCTGCCTACAGGCCGTCCCCCTGGTCACCCCGTTCTGAGCGACCGCCACACGGACAGACAGATGGATGGACGGAAGGAGAGAGAGAGACTCGCCTGGAGTTGGAGGGATCGTCTGTCTCATTTTCATCTCAGCCATAGAAACGGACACTGCCTGACTGACTCACTGATGGACAGACAGACAGACAGAGAGATTCAGCCATACAGAAAGTAGGACCAGTGAACTTTCAGAGAGACAGGCAGGCAGGCAGACAGACAGACAGACAGATGGTCAGACGGACAGGCAGACGGACGGACGGGCAGGCGGACGGACAGGCAGACGGACAGGCAGGCAGACGGACAGGCAGACGGACAGGCAGGCAGACGGGCGGACGGACGGGCAGACGGACGGACGGACAGGCAGACGGACGGACGGGCAGACAGACAGACGGACGGGCGGGCGTGCTGAGAGGGTGGGGAAGGTGTTCGGCCCTCAATCTTGTGGCACTTTTTGAGATGGATGGATGGAAGGATGTCAACGAAGCCACACTTCCTCTAAACTCCAAACCCCACCTCCATCGCTAAGAGAACGTCTTCTAACACCATGGAAACACTGGCTCTCACGCTTTCATCAGCTCCGCTTGTATCACTGCCTCTCCCCACGTCTTTCTCTTCACCGACCGAGCGACTCTGTGCTCCGTGTACGGACCATACTTCCTGCTCTCAAAACTAAAGAACACGAAACTAAAACTGGATCGTGAGAAGGCGCTCACGCTTATTCCCTCAAAGGGAAAACATAAGCCATGAAACGCAGACAAAGGATGTTCTATATTTAAAGAATTACGGAAAATAATTATATTTTTCAGACGCATTGTTTTGTTACAGAAGACTGAAAAGATTGTTAAAAGGCGAGGGCTGTCCAGCAGAGAGGACTAAAAGCCCGTTTGATAGAGTTCATTTGTAGTTTTTATTCCATCTTACCCTTCAATGCTGAGAGTAAGAGAAAGACGAATGCAGAGATTAAATATTCCTTTCCATGTAAAAGGCTTATATGGCCATAATGGCCGAGATTGTTACAGCATTTTCATCAAGTGAGAGCAACGATTACAGTTGGCATGTTACGAGTTCTACATTCCCTAGATGTTATTTGGCATTATGTATGTTTGTATCTGAAAAAAGCAAGACCCTAGCCCCATGTTTTTTCCCCCCGCTATGCTCGGGATGTATGATGTGATGGTACTGTCTGGATGCGTCTTTTGAATGATTCATCTTTCAATGTCATGTGAAATGCACTCATGTAAAACCCACACAGGGCATGCTGTTGTGGGTTTGAAAAGTACTGAAATAAGTGAGCAAGAACACACTGAATGTCTTCCCCCTCATTGAAAGTAACTGCACACGATAAGGAGCACAGGCGATTGCACCTTCTCTGTGTCTGTAAAAAAAAAAACCCTATCTGTCCGCAATAATAGGAATTAAACGACTGAATTGGTACAGCGTTCCTCGTGCTTAAATCATGGCTGTTGAGGCGGGAGTATACCCTGTTTTAAATGGCTGTAAATACACATCTTACACCAAGACCGAATGCATATAATACACCTGAAGCATGCTATACCCTGCTTTTAAATTCAATGTTTTATATTGTAATGTTGCGTCGGTCAGAATTGTCCGAGACCGCTGCTGCTGCGGTGGACGTGGTTGCCAGGGGAACAACGTTACCGGGGAGACGGCGAAATCGTGAAAACGGTTCAGCCTGGTTTTCTGGGCTTCAAACCGCATTCCCGCCTTTCAACGACAAGGAAACATCTTGCATTTATCTTGGTGATCAAATTCAGGCCTGTTTGCATTTAGACTTGGAAGTTTACATGGATAAATAGTATTCAGAGTTTTATTTGTCATCCTGACTAGCCAGTTGCTAATTACTGAAGGCAAATCATTCACGGTGCCTCGAGGGCCTAGTTAATTAAGGAGTAGTGTAACAGGTTTGTTTAATTTGCAGTATGAGTCAACGTGCTCACTTTGTACAGTGGGTGGATAAGCCGTCCATATCTGGTACCTGGTTTTCAAGAATCATGTAACAAAACATTTGATTTTAATATGTTTTCACTTATTAAAAAATTAACAACAGACATACACAGACTGCCAGAGTTATGTAAGAATCGTGTAACTTAAGTTACCAAGTCAAGACAGGCTTCTGAAAAACACTGACGCTGAACAACACCTGGGTCAATTCTTGTGATGGGCCAGATTCAGATAACGTGAATCTCCCCATATCCTCAGTTTAACAGAGCAGTCAACCAGCATTTTACCGCATTTGCAAGCAACGTGCCGAAAAACATTTATCCTCTTAGGAGATGCTGTGGGTTATTCTTTTATCGTTAGATTATTAGAATTTTAAGAATTTGACTTGATCTTGTACCGTCGGGATTATTTTTATATTTCGGACGGGAGTTTTCCTACTGGAACCATTGATTGGCTGAAAGTTTTTTGATGCGGAATGCATACGCTGGCCCCGTGTCACGGATTTAGCAGAGCTCAGGTTAAGATGGTACTTTTTGTTTGAGGGGGGGGGGGGGGGGTGGTCTTTTATATGTTATTTTTTTATTTGTTAGTCCATTCATATTTAAGTTTTTGTATGTGATTAGAGCAGACAGAAAGGTCAGGTGTGCCCTGGCCAGGTATGCCCTGGTCAGGTATGCTCTGGTCAGGTATGGTCTGGTCAGGTGTGCCCTGGTCAGGTATGCCCTGGTCAGGTATGCTCTGGCCAGGTATGCTCTGGTCAGGTGTGCACTGTTCAGGTATGCTCTGGTCAGGTATGCCCTGGTCAGGTATGGTCTGGTCAGGTATGGTCTGGTCAGGTATGCTCTGGTCAGGTATGCTCTGGTCAGGTGTGCCCTGGTCAGGTATGCCCTGGTCAGGTATGGTCTGGTCAGGTATGCTCTGGTCAGGTATGGTCTGGTCAGGTGTGCCCTGGTCAGGTGTGCCCTGTTCAGGTATGCTCTGGTCAGGTGTGCCCTGGTCAGGTATGCTCTGGTCAGGTGTGCCCTGTTCAGGTATGCTCTGCTCATGTGTGCCCTGGTCAGGTATGGTCTGGTCAGGTGTGCCTCGCTCTCTGTGTAAATGGGAGCAGTGGCTCGTGTGCATCTCCACTGACTGCATGCTGCTGAGCAAAGCCACGAGGACGCCGGTCTGGAGCCTCAACAGGAAACCACTGTCATTTTGTTTTCTTACTGCAAGAAAAGATTGTATTTAATTATAATGTCATTTTAATTCTGTAAGTGACTGAAAAATATCACGTCAAAAAATAAATAAAGTGTTTTAAACTGAACTAATTCCTCTCCATAAATCTCTTTGGCACTTCAGTCATCTCTGAGATGGTGCGCTTTGACGAGTTGCTCCATGCGTTAAAACATCCCGCCCTCGGGACGGCGAAATGTGGTGCGGTTAATGAGCTTGAGCGGACTACGCTGGAATTTCATGGCAGGAGAAGATGTCCGTGATTTCTTTAACTGTCTCTATCCCTCTGTCAGTTAAGACTAAAGCTAGAGCATGTTTGTGTGTGTTGGCTGCTAGTTAAGAATGGGAACATTAATCTATTGCTTTAAACTGGTAGACTCTCAATGAAATTTTAATGAGCTTCCGAATAGGATAATAATAAGCTTTATTTGTATAGCACCTTTCATACATGAAATGCAACCCAAAGTGCTTCACATTGTAAATAAAATAAAATAAAATAAAAATAAAATAAATAAAAAATAAAAAACAATTAAGATAGTGCAAATGCATAGATAAAAAGCCTAAAAGGTAATAGAAGGTCAATTTAGATAGTAAAATGCATAGATAAGGTATATGAAAAGAAAAGTGCATAATTAAAAGCATTTAAAGTTCATAGAAAGAAAATACATTTAAAAAATACAAAGAATACATTTAAAAGTACTAATTGTTGGTCAAGAGGCTGTGGAGCAGATATTTAATTAAAAGCCTGTTCGAACAGGTACGTTTTGAGCAGTTTTTAAAAAATGTTCGCAGAGCTTGCATCTCTGATGTGTCTGGGTAAGGTGTTCCACAGTTTTACAGGATGTCCTCTTGGCCCTCACAGAAAGCTCTGCTATTGTCTGAGTTGTGAAACTGCGTCGTAAAACAGACCGTGCTTTTGAAGAATGGATTAAAGAGCATCTGCAAAGTGAATAAGAAGTATTTTATAAACTGGAAAGATTACATTTTCCTCAAGGCTGGTAGATGTGGTAAACTGCTTCCACTGCGTTTTATACTCTTCTGAAGAGTGAATGTGGAGGTCTTGTGCTGATTCTGCTGGTCGTCTGATCCTGGTGTGTGTTTGTTCATCATCCTTTGGGAGAGAATGTGTGTTGAGTGAGTGTGCTTATACAGGGAATCAATCTGCATTCTCCAAAGTGGGCTGAAACAAGATCACTTGAACTGTATCAAAACAAGATGACACAATTTTTATTTAACTTGGTATTTAATTAGGTCTGTGGGTTTAACGCTTATTTTATGTTTAATTTTCACCTAACTGGTAGATTTATACAAATCTGCAGGGATCGGCAACTGGTGGCCGGCCCGTGGGCCAAAAGTGGCCTGTTAAAAATATTTTTTTGGCTTGCGAATAGCCTCCAGATTTGCACAGTAAGCTATTGAGAACATTTTTTTTTTAATCAAAACTATTTTAGCCTATATATTTTTATAGAATAGTATACATGATGGCTTATGTATGGCTGATGAACACATGCAATTTAAAAACAACTTTAGCTCAAATTGCCAGGCTGAAAGCATTTTGGTGGATAACGGTTGATGAGTGAACAATTGGACAGTCTTTTTAATTTGTGTAATTGCTTGTTGCTGTCTTTTGTTTCGGATCTTCTACATCTGTTGTGTCTTTTTGCTTTTTAATGCTGTGGTGCTGTATAAACTCCGTCTGTCGGTTGCATCTCTGTGTAAAATCCCCTTAAACCTTTAAATCTCTCCTCTGGCCGGCGAGGCGTTTCACAGTACTTGTCCATCTTCTTAATCCTATAGTGTATGTCTCCGTTGCACTCTGGGTAAAATGGAAGTGGCATAATGCAGTCAGTTTAAAATACTGATTTAGAATGGCTCCGTAGAAGGCAAGCTGAATACTAGGGGAGAGCTAATTGTTTATTATGAGGATAAAAATGCAAAGACTTAACAGGACTTGGTTATAAAATAACAAATGCATGATTCAAACGATGTTACGACAATAAACAAAGAACCTGGAAAGACCCAATAAGCCAGATGTTTATCATTGGAATCCCAAAAACTGAGATTTTGTATTGAAATGAATATGCTTGAGTTTACATGTATAAAAAAATTCTACATATTCAACATATTCTACTGAGGAAATGCAAGTTGTGAAGAAAACAAAAACAATAAATAAATAAGCATTGATGTTAACATGTTTAAAAAATACAGCCACATGGAAGCTCGGCTAATGGACAGGTCAGGATGGGTCAAGTTATCACATGACCTACTCCGTAAATTTCTCCTTGTCTTCCAACAGGAAAATGAAGTGTCCTGGGACAGGGAATTACCCTGTTACCCAAGCGACTGTATTTCAAAGAAAGACAAGACCTCTTCCAAGGCCTCTGGACTCAGGCAGAGCCGCACAAATCTCAATTCCAGTAGTGCAAGCAGTCTGCATCTTATCCGGGGGCCATTTCCTTGGTCCCTGCTCACACGGGTTGGGATACTTCCCAGAGTACAAAGGCTTCTGGGATGAGTGAACTCTACAAGGGAAAGTACTAGGCTTCCAAACTCCAACTGCAGCACAGATACTGTAAATGTATTAACCAAGATAGCCAGCTCTCTATTACATCACATTGAAAAGTCTGTCCCTGAACCAGAAATTCTATCACCAGAACCCTGCAGTTCACAGCCTTACGACGGTGACAAAGGTTTTTGTTTTACAAGGACGCAAGCATTATAGGTGAAATAAAGATGGCTAACGTTATTATTTTTGCAATGGTGTTTAATCATGCAGGTGAAAACTCTCTTCCACCTCCTCATTGCAAAGCCATCAGTGTGAAGAATTACGCAGGAGGTGATGTGAAACAAAGTTGGATGATGTTTCTGTTGTTAGGAAAGTGATGTCATGGTCTAGGTTTACAGAACAATTGACCACGTTTACATGCACACCATATTCCTATATTAATCGGAATATGGTGTGCATGTAAACGTGGTCTTTGTCTGAACCTGACACGACTGGAAACCGGGGCGGACAAACCACGCATTATTCACTCGCGATTTCATTTTACTTTTTTACTTTTTTTGTATCGTGGCTGGCTGTCATAGTATATAACGTTAAACGGATTGAAAGGGGCTTGTAGCATCATCGATAATGGGGTTGGTGATACATGGATCGAAAATGATAATCTAGCCTATTTGAGTTAGCCATTTCTGCGCATAATTGAAATCGAATTAGCACACATACTACCGGTGCGTGACTGTAAAAGTTAGTAAAATATACAAACGGGTAAATTGAACGAATTCTACTGCATCCCAGTCTTTTTTTGACCCTGTCATGTTTGGCCTGAGTCACGTGATTATCCGAGTAACCGTTGCTGTCCTTTTTGTTGACTTTATTCGGGATACCTTTCTTTGGGAAAGAGACCATAGACTGTATAAAGGGAGAGTCTGGAGAGACCATGCGGTCGGACTGGACAGTGCTGACGTTACTGTAAGATCTCTAGAGATTTATTAATTCATTCATGCTGTTCAACCAGTTGTTTTGTGAGCCAGCAAGCTTGATTACAAGCTAAGTTTCAAATCCTAGGTAACGTAGCTGTCAAATTGATGTTATTCGGCTACCGACTCAATAAATTGGTTTCTTGTCTTTCGTAACGCTAAATTAGTGTTTGACGAGCTTAACGGTATGTTAATTAACGTTAGTTAACTAAGGTTATACTGGCATAAATTATGAGGTAGAACTTGAAAACTGATGTTCGCTACCGATTTTTCTACGGTTATGTAACAAACTAGCTTCGGTTCATTAAAAACGTATGGAAAAGATAAACGTAACGTTCGCCTACATGCGAGGTTAAATTAGTTGATTGTTAGCCAGTTGACTTGCGCTGTTTTTTTGGGTTTTGTTATGTTTAGTCTCGCCGAACATTTGAATCTCTTGACATGGCTGAATGTTGGGGGTTATCCAGTTGACAAAAACAATCCAGCTAACTCTAAAACACCTGTGGAATAAGTTTTACAGTCTTCTTGGCTGGTATAGTGTGGTCAATTTGATATGGCAAAACAATAACATTGGGGAGTATGTTTAATATGATTGACAACGTGTACAGCCAATGAAATCCTGAAGGGGTTTGCGGGTGTCATGGTTACAGTAGGTTGACATTCCAACAATAGGGGAAAATAGAGGCGGGGAGTATGTTTAATGTGATTGACAACGTGTACAGCCAATGAAATCCTGAAAGGGTTTGCGGTGTCATGGTTACAGTAGGTTGACATTCCAACAATAGGGAAAATAGAGGCGGGGCTAAGATAGCCCGACAAGGTTTGGGTGAATTTTCCGGGAGTTTTGCTAACTTTAGTTACGGGGGGAAAAGGAAAGAAAGTTTACTAGCGAACGTTAATGTTTATAAGAGACGTTTCTGGAGAAGGGACAACTTTGCAGATGTGAGTTCTGATTCAATTATATGGACACTTGTGTTCAGGAAAATTGCTTGTCGAGTAAAACGGTAAAGATTCACCGTCATTTGATATCTAACGTTAAGTTAACTTGCACACTAAGCTAACATTAGCTTGCTAAAACCGTTATTCTGCTCATATTCGGCTCACTTAAACTAAAGTAATAGGGTGATGTTAGAGTCTATTGGTAAGTTAACAAACGTTAACCAATTTGTTTTTTTCAACTTGGGTCAGAAAATTTGTTTCGTGCTTTGCCAGTCATTTGACGTTAAGCTAGTTAACGGTGGCAATATGGATCTCTGAACAAGCTGAAGCTAACGTTATCGTTTGTAAGTTCGTTTACGGCACTGCTCGTTAGTTTCCCCATTTGCACATGTTTACGATTGATCAGAAACAATTGCGTTAGCTTAGCTAGCCTTCGCATTATTTCTTGTCGTCCACAATAGCAGGCTAACTTTAGCTGTGTCATTGCGGGACAGTCTGTTAGCAGGGTCGCTATCTCTCTATCTAAGTTGGTTGGCTAGTTAAACTAAGTTCACGCCCCGGCATATTTCCCCTTAACATTGATCCCGCGCACCTATTTAAACTCGCTAAAATTAGTTACCTGTCGGCAGGTGCGCTATGATTAGCTAAGCGTGTCATATTTAAGCGTGTGATTGGCTAAGCGTGTCATATTTGGAATGAACGTTCTTTGCCATGATTGGATGATATGGTTGCGACTCCACCCTGAACAGGTGTGCTTGTAAGGTTTGTGAGTCGTTGGATAAAACTTAGTTGAATGTTATTTCATGGTGCTTGCTTTTTTCTGGCACTTTGATTCAGAACTTATTTTTATTTTTCACACCTGTAAAGTAAATTAATCATCGGGTTATTCTAGTAGTTAACGCTAAAATATTAACTAACCTTTACTTGTAACTTATTGGGTCGAAGTCAAACAGTTTTTATAAATTTTTTATTTTATCATGCGCTTGTATCAACCTTTGCCCCAGGGGTGCCCACGCTCGGTCCTGAGATCTGAAAATGTTTTGCTTCCAACCAATTTTCTGATCATCTGATTTGACTAATCACCTTCTTAATTAATGAATATGAGGAGGTCAATAGTGGAATCAGATGGTTACAACATTGGTTGGAAGTAAAACATTCTGCAAAGTTGCTTTACCCCATCCTCTTGCTTCGTACATGCTCTATAAATTAAACTGCATACACAGCTCCAAAGCATGTTCCAGTTTGGAAGTTTGTTTCATTGGCCCCTGTACCGTGTACTTGATGTAACTGAAAATTGTTTTCAGTCCTGTCATCACTAGTAAGTGGTAGTGCTTGCCTTTCATATGCCAGAATGTACTGTGCGCATGTGTGGATTTAACCTTTCAGAAATACAAGTTTTCACATTTCAAAAATGAACTTCTGATTTAGTTTTTTTTCTTGGAAAATGACAAGAGTTTTATCATGTACCTGAATCTCTGTGTGTGACTATGTGGCAGTTAAAAAAAATATAGATTAGATTGTTTAGATTAAAACTTTTTTATTTTTTATTTTTTTAAGGTGCTCTGAGAAGCCCAGCTGGTGACACACAGATGATTTTGCCACGGTGGTGTCGGCGCTAAGCAGCGGTATCACCCCTGTGTTACATTTAGTCTTCTTGCTCTGCATTTCTGGAGTCCTTGGCAAAAACAGAGCGGGAGGGGGGGGAAATGTTCAGACAGGCCGACACCGCAAAGAGGCGTCTGAATTTGCACCCGGCGGCGCGCGCCAGAGCCGTGGAGGTGGCGCGGGGGAGAGCGGGATACGGCTTCACGCTCTCGGGCCAGGCTCCCTGTGTCATGAGCTGCGTCCTGAAGGGAAGCCCAGCCGACTACATGGGCCTGAGAGCGGGAGACCGCGTCCTGAGCATCAACGAGACCGACGTGTCCCAGGCCTCGCACGAGGACGTGGTGAAGCTCGTGGGCAGGTGCTCGGGGGTCCTGCGCCTGGTCGTCGCCGAGGGCGGAGCCCACCTGGACTCCTGCTCCAGCGACGAGGAGCTGGGCTTCCACGAACCCAGAAACCACTGGCTCAAGCCCAAGATCGACTCGAAAACGTTGGGGATCAACAGGGCGGAGAGAGTCGTGGCGGAAATGCAGTCCGGGGGCATTTTCAGCATGATGCTGGAGAATTCCAGTCATTCCTCCAGCAGCTCGGAGAAGGCCGCGGCTGCTAAGCCAAGGCCGCAGTCAGAGCCTGACTTCTACAGGGCCAGGAACTGCAGCGCCAAGAGCAACCCCGACTTACTGTCGGAGGAAGAAATGGCCAAAGTCCTGAACGACGACTCTGTGTTCGCGGACGCGTTCGAGAGCCGGGACGACTTCGCGCTGGACGCGAACATTCTCAACGTCGGGATGATCGTGGGCTACTTGGGCTCGATCGAGCTGGCGTCCGCCAGCGCCAACCTGGAGAGCGACAGCCTGCAGGCCATCCGCGGCTGCATGAGGCGCCTGAGGGCCGAGCAGAAGGTCCACTCGCTGGTGATGATGAAGATAATGCACGACTCGGTCCGGCTCTGCAACGACAGAGGCGCCGTTCTCGCCACCTACCCCGCCGAGAAGCTGACCTTCAGCGCCGTGTGCCCCGATGACCGGAGGTTCTTCGGCTTGGTCACCATGCAGGTTACGGACGACCGCGGCCTGGCCAGTGAAGAGGAGGGGGGCCTGAGGACATCCTGCCACGTCTTCATCGTGGACCCCGAGCTGTGCCACCATAAAGTTCACCAGGGCATCGCCAGGCGCTTTGGTTTTGAGTGTACCCCTGACCCGGACACTAACGGCTGTCTGGAGTTCCCCCCAACTTCGCAGCCTCTCTTGCAGTTTGTGTCCGTCCTCTACCGGGACATGGGGGAGTCCATCGAAGGGATGAGGGCCAGGGCTTTTTTGGATGGCGACATGGACGCCCAGCAGAACAACAGCACCAGCAGCAACAGTGACAGCGGCATCGGGAACTTCCTTCCCGAGGAGAAGAACAACCGGGTCCTCCTGGTGGACCTGGGCAGCAACCCTGGCCGGCACGTCCCCAACGGACTGCGGGAGAACCCTCAGCCGAGGAACCCCGTCCAGGCGGGACCCCACCGCAACGGCTACCGCTACGAGCAGGAGGCCAAGTATCACCTCTCGGAACCGCCCCACCCCGATCCGTCTCAGCTCGCCGCCGGCAGGCATCTGGGCCCCTCCAGGATGGAGCCTCCGGCCCCGCCCCCTCGCTCTCATTACCCGCACGAAAAAAAGGCTGGCGTGGGCGGGGCCTCCCACAGCGGCGGCGGTCAGCGCTGGCTCCCGGTGCATGTCCTGAAAGACTGGCGGCAAGGCAACGGCAGCGACCAGGAGTCCTACGCCGAGTCCACTGACGGCTGGTCCAGCGCCAACTGCAGCACCCTGCCTCCCCCCATGAGCAAGATCCCGGCGGACAGATACCGCGCGGCGGGGGAGATAGCGCAGCCCTCCAAGCTGAGCTCTCAGAAAGACGAATGGGCCAAAAAGCTGTTCGGAGCGGACAAGGCGTTCAGGGAGAAGCTGCCTGGGAAGCACGGCAAAGATGGAGATAAAAAGGTAGGATAGTTTGAAAAATAAAACTCTTTTTTTTTTTTTTATGAAATCTGAAGGCGAAGATTTCTTGCATCACACACGTAGGACTTTTCCTCACACCAGAATGTATGCATGTATCGGAGGGAAGTTATAGCTGTGTAAAAATCACCCAGCTTCCAGCTCCACAGTTATGACCTTGAATATCCATAAAATTGTTTGTTATTAATGTAACTGATTAGTCTATTACCTTGGATACTTTGGATTATTAGTGCATATTTATTTAACTACAAATCTTTACAAAGCATTGCTATGAAATGAGCAGATGTAATATATAGATGTAATATCTTAATGCAATTTTCTCAGCCGTTGGAGATGGGCTATGTTTGTAACATGCGGAGAGTCTTGTCTGAATTTAAAATAACATACCGTTCAGACAGAAACTGTTTTTCAGTATATGCAAATTTACTGTCTTCATAAAATGACTTTTCATGGCGAAGGAATATGTGTGACGTTGGCTAATTGAATACCACACCACACCCAGTGTACAGAAAGGACAGTTTGGTCCCCTTCTGTATTCAAATTGTGCATCTACCTTAAATTTGATATGAGAAGTTAAGTATACCACTGTCTTGTTATTTTTGATATTGGAAACGATTCCATCGGATTCCAGATTTTATTTTTTATTTATTATTTTTTTTAGGGGAAGTATTCAAACCACCATCTCTCTCATGTCTCTCATCCCAGTTTTTTAATTCAGTTCCAGAAACAAGTTTTTTTTTTTTGCTTCCGATGGTTGCAGTCCAGTCGTGGAGTGAGTGGAATGAGATCGGACACGAGTCGGTTAAGCAGTGGAAAATTCCGTCCTCTCAGTGGGTGGAGGTGACATTTGTGTCACGACCTTATAATACTGCTTTCCTATTTCATCAAATGCCTGTATGTACCGACACAGTGCCACACTGGTGGTCCGCCTGGGAGAACCGCCGCAAAATAAACTCCTAGCGAAAACCGCACGGGCGACAACTTGAGTCGGCATTAAAAGTTTTACAATTTACGGAGTTAAATGGAGTGTGAAATTTGGCATCTCCATCCGTCCTTTTTTAGATGACTTTGAGTAATGGCATGCCACTGGCAGCACACACGCGATCACGCCGTTGGCGCGCGTGCTTGTTGCCAAGGCAACACTGGGAGTCCCAGGATAATGCCTGCTTAGTCGCTAGTTTGCATGTGTGCTTGCTGCTGCCCTGCATTTGAACTACTCGAATGTTTGCCTTTGACTTCATGACAGGTGGCGCCTCCCCAGTGCCTTGGCCAGTTTAAAATGCAGTTTCACGACACAGGGCTACAAAGGTCCACTGTGAAGGGCCTGACTCTCATACTCCAGCAACAAACACATCATTCATTATTAAGCAGTGAGTCACCTGACCCACTGAAGGGCACCTATCCTCCTCTTGTTTTTTTCATGCTTTTAATTAGCTCTCTCTTATTATTTCACACGGGATCTTTTCATTTTTTTTTTTAGTTGTGTAACTAATTCTGAACCCCCTACAATCTGACTCTTTGTAACCTGCTTATTTCTAAAACTGAAGACTAGATTTTCCCCCTCCTCTCTCAATACACAGAAATAAGAATTGTTTGCAAGTATTTGGTCTGCAAAGGATGAGTTAGCCTAAATTTTGGCATCCTGTGAGTCAGATTATTTAGTTATTTGGGGTAAATAGTTAATTTACAGAAGTGTCCTGTTTATGGATAGTTCATTTCCTGTTTTCAGAAAGCTCAGTCTGTTTGAAAAGAGAATGCCCCAAAAAGTTCAGTTTGAAATGGAATGCGCACACTCATTTAACCATGTAAAATTGAAATCTCATCATTTGCATTGGGAACTTGGGATGCATCGGGGGTTTATTTGTAGGTTTTGATCAATCCTTGACAGAAAGCAGTCACACATCCCCATATTCTTAATGCCTATTCTTTCTTTTTCTCTTACTTGCTAATGCACTAGCTAGGTGCTGCTGCCTGTCAAGTCTAGCCTGAAAGCAAGATATAATGAAGAATATCCCTGCAGAAGGGACAGAATGCACCTCACTCAGAGAGGCCTCCTTTTTAGCTGCACCCGCGGTGCCGTTTGCTCGCCATTCGTCTTTGAGGATTTAAATGACATTAAAGCTGCTGTGGTTTTATATAAGCTGTGGTCCGGAGGATCAGCAGTGTGACGTTTTCAGTCTACTGGCATCCTAAGAGCGGAGCAGGGCGGGGCAGGGGGAGGGAGGGTGGGTACAGCTTCAGGGAAGGAAGCGAGGTGTGGAATCGGGTGGATTAGCGACGAGCCGAGCGATTGGGTGGGACGCAAACCCACCGGCACAGACTGCCAGTTTTGGGCTGCGGGGATCTTCTTTAAACGCCTTTATAAATCATGTGAGATGCAGTGTCTTACGTCCACGCATTGCCAACGGGCCAAATGAAACTGGCCCAGGAAAGGCTTCCTTTTTAAAGAGTGTTTATTCAAATGTTAAGGGCGCTCGCAGTGAGTAAGACAGACGCACAGACAGGTTACTGCTGTTAAAAACTGAAAAGCCGCTTTGGTAGACTGCGTTTTAAGATCGTATTACTGTTACGTGGTCCTGTTCTGTTGCCACACTTCTCCCTGCTGTAAGATTGAATGTGCTTCACTGCTGGACTGTCCTGAGGAGTCCTGACGATGTCCAAACGAGCGTCCTGTGCTGTGGATGAGTGGGGGATTGTCCTGTCTTTCTGATGAAATATTGCAGTGCATCCTGGGAGCTGGGACATGACGCAGGGAATTAAATTGACGTTGTGGATTCTAAAAAATCACCAGCCATTTTCAACATTTTACCAGCCACATTAGTTTTACAATACAAACACAATCTGGTTGGTTACCGGCCAAAGTGGTGGGTAACGTAAACATTTTACCAGCCACAATCAAAATTTGACCAGCATTTGGCTGGTGGCCGGTGTTAATTTCACGCCCTGATGACGCCATTGTTACTGCTGTTACGGTTGGCCCAATGACTGAACAGGTTTTGTTAACATAAAGCAAGTTCGAGGAGAAGCGGACTCAGAGTAACGCGGTTTGATGGATTATTCTCAGAACGGCGGTATCGCCCCCCACAACCCCCAACCACCACCCTCCATCTGTCGGCCTGCGACGCCGTGCCGCGAGAGTAAACACAGTTGCCGTGGACACCCCGTGTCAGAGGTCAGCCCATACTGGATTAAAAATGAGATGAGATGAGACCGAGGCGTATGGCTTCATCACATACACAACATGCTGAGCGCAGTAGCCAATCAGGGGGCAAGAATGCATGCATTTCTCATCAGAGCTTGTTAAATGAGCTTAACATTTAACAGGATTATAAATGTTATAATAAAGGTTATAATGTAGTTACCAAAACGGGCCTGTGAGAAGGCCTGTTGTTAGCCCACATCTAGAGGCTTCACATCACTTTATCCGCTGAAAATGAAACTTAATTTCCACAGAGATAAAGTAACACACAAACCACATGCCAAATGCAATACGCTTTGCCGTTAATCACCCTCGTCACTAGATATTTCAGTGGCCCAGAGGATATTCTTGCTCCAGTGTCATATCGCAGTCAAAATGGCGTTTATCCAAAGATTCATTAGCTTGAAAAATCAGTCTTTGGAACAGCGAAGCCTATATTTGTTTTAGTCTCTTGTGTTCACCAGGGTGTTTGTTGAGTAACTCAGATATGGTTGTTTGGAAGTGTATTGATTTTCATTTGAAAAGATTTTTTAAAGTATTAATTAACGCAAACATTCTAACGGCTTGGTCAGGGTGATTAACATCATCCTTTGTGAGTTCTGCACACACACACACACACACGCACACACACACACACACACACACACACACACACACACACCCTGGGTCATGTGACTTGCTGCTGTTCTAATTGATGCTGCTCTGTGATGAGCCAGTTTGCAGTCTTGCTAGGCCTCTGTCTCCACAGCAACAAGCGCATTGCAAAGGTCAACAAATCAGGTTGATGGAAAGATGTATATATTTTGACCCAGAGCAGTCAATTTTCAAGCTGAGTATTATTATTTTTTTTAATAATTTTGTGTGCATGCACTCATAAACCACCCTTGAGCTCTTTCTGCATAAGAGCGTGTAAGTGATTTTAATGTAATGCGCATGGTTGTGTATGCCATGCTTCTGCATGGCCACTAGGTGTCTCTGTTTCACTGTCCAAAGTCGTTTCTGAAATGGCCTTTTCAGAAATGCCTTTTCATAAAATCGTCTTTACAGAGGCAAGAATGCACATGTACAATAACTTTGTATGTTTAATGAAGTAAAGGCATGATAGTTATAGACTGCTTTATACAGTTTTGTTAACTTGTAACACGTCAAAATGTTGATATGGACTATAAATCTTTTGCCCTAGCAAAACATAATGAAAGGCTAAATGGGTCGCGCGCACTTCATAAGTATTATTATGACTGGATAATTTATGAAGTGGACGCATCAGAAAAATCTGTTTAACTGCGCTCCTTTGCGTCTGCAGATCATGTTCAAACTCTGTTTGGAAAAGGCTGTGAAGACTTTCCATCTGTAAAATGCTGAGCAGTATATTCCTGGCTGTGATTGGAGCAGAGACATGTGTTGTGGTTTGGAGGGGATGACTGGCCGCTGCATTACACTTTGTGCCACAGAGAAAATGTCCGCCCCGTGTTCGGGCCTCTGGCGGAACAGCAGAAGACTGCTGCTCGGGTTTGTGATCTCACAGCCCTCAGTGTTTGTGGCTCTTACCAACCCAGCCTCAGCGTATTGTAAACAGGAAGGCTCTGTTCCTGAGATGGCCATAGGGCCCGTCGATCTTCAGATACGCCGGGAGGCCGAGCGCGGTTCAGCGTGATCCATGGGCACTATCCCATCAATCTATACGGCGGTCAAATGTGCACCCGTTCACCCAGCCACAAAAAAACTACAGTTTATGTACTGAACACGCCTAAAACCAGCCACAACCAAACTCAACAGCTTATGTACTGAACATGCCTAAAACCAGCCACAAATAAACTACAGCTTATGTACTGAACACGCCTAAAACCAGCCACAACCAAACTCTACAGCTTATGTACTGAACATGCCTAAAACCAGCCACAAATAAACTCTACAGTTTATGTACTGAACACGCCTAAAACCAGCCTCAACCAAACTCTACAGCTTATGTACTGAACACGCCTAAAACCAGCCACAACCAAACTCTACAGCTTATGTACTGAACACGCCTAAAACCAGCCACAACCAAACTCTACAGCTTATGTACTGAACACGCCTAAAACCAGCCACAACCAAACTCTACAGCTTATGTACTGAACACGCCTAAAACCAGCCACAACCAAACTCTACAGCTTATGTACTGAACACGCCTAAAACCAGCCACAACCAAACTCTACAGCTTATGTACTGAACACGCCTAAAACCAGCCACAACCAAACTCTACAGCTTATGTACTGAACACGCCTAAAACCAGCCACAAATAAACTCTACAGTTTATGTACTGAACACGCCTAAAACCAGCCTCAACCAAACTCTACAGCTTATGCACTGAACACGCCTAAGACCAGCCACAAATAAACTCTACAGTTTATGTACTGAACACGCCGAAGACCAGCCACAAATAAGCTCTACAGTTTATGTACTCAACACGCCTAAAACCGGCCACAACCAAACTCTACAGCTTATGCACTGAACACGCCTAAGACCAGCGACAAATAAACTCTACAGTTTATGTACTGAACACACCTAAGACCAGCCACAAATAAACTACAGCTTATGTACTCAACATGCCTAAGACCAGCCACAACCAAACCCAGAGCTTATGTACTGAACACACCTAAGACCAGGCATTGCTAAACCCAAGAGCTTATGTACACCAGCCACAGCCACACCCAGAGCTTATGTACTGAACACGCCTAAGACCAGGCATTGCTAAACCCAAGAGCTTATGTACACCAGCCACAGCCACACCCAGAGCTTATGTACTGAACACGCCTAAGACCAGGCATTGCTAAACCCAAGAGCTTATGTACACCAGCCACAGCCACACCCAGAGCTTATGTACTGAACACGCCTAAGACCAGGCATTGCTAAACCCAAGAGCTTATGTACACCAGCCACAGCCACACCCAGAGCTTATGTACTGAACACGCCTAAGAACAGGCATTGCTAAACCCAAGAGCTTATGTACACCAGCCACAGCCACACCCAGAGCTTATGTATTGAACACGCCTAAGACCATGCTTTTGTGCATGCTTTCATCCACCGCACACATTTACGTTTAAAGCCTCGCTAAACTATCTGTGGTAATGATGGTCTTCGACCACGCACTCAAAAGGCTATTATGCACATTCTTTGTGAAGGGGTGGTCCACGAGTGAACATCATAAAAAAGAACGAGCTTTAGATTGTGAATGCTTTGGGTGCAGTCAGTTTTTCAGTTATAAAGTAGCATGTGATGATAGAGCAAACGTTCTGCCTGCACAAGGTGTTTAGGTTTAGAAGATCTAATAGGTGTCGTTGACTTGACACCTTGTTCTTGATTTATCAATAGATTTTAGATGTTTTCAGATTGCATTTTTAGTTTTTTTTGGGCGTGTTAGCTTGCTAACAGCGAGGCTGTACTGTGTGTATCGGAGCTCAGGCTGTAGTGTGTGTATTGGAGCGCAGGCTGTAGTGTGTGTATCGGAGCGCAGGCTGTAGTGTGTGTATCGGAGCGCAGGCTGTAGTGTGTGTGTATCAGAGCACAGGCTGTAGTGTGTGTGTGTATCAGAGCGCAGGCTGTAGTGTCTGTGTATCGGAGCGCAGGCTGTACTGTGTGTGTATCGGAGCGCAGGCTGTAGTGTGTGTGTATCAGAGCGCAGGCTGTAGTGTGTGTGTATCAGAGCGCAGGCTGTAGTGTGTGTGTATCGGTGCGCAGGCTGTAGTGTGTGTGTATCAGAGCACAGGCTGTAGTGTGTGTGTGTATCAGAGCGCAGGCTGTACTGTGTGTGTATCGGAGCGCAGGCTGTACTGTGTGTATCGGAGCGCAGGCTGTAGTGTGTGTGTATCAGAGCACAGGCTGTAGTGTGTGTATCAGAGTGCAGGCTGTAGTGTGTGTGTATCAGAGCACAGGCTGTAGTGTGTGTGTATCGGTGCGCAGGCTGTAGTGTGTGTGTATCAGAGCACAGGCTGTAGTGTGTGTGTGTATCAGAGCGCAGGCTGTAGTGTGTGTGTATCGGAGCGCAGGCTGTAGTGTGTGTGTATCGGAGCGCAGGCTGTACTGTGTGTGTATCGGAGTGCAGGCTGTAGTGTGTGTGTATCAGAGCACAGGCTGTAGTGTGTGTGTATCAGAGCGCAGGCTGTACTGTGTGTGTATCGGAGCGCAGGCTGTACTGTGTGTGTGTATCAGAGCGCAGGCTGTAGTGTGTGTGTATCAGAGCGCAGGCTGTAGTGTGTGTGTATCGGAGCGCAGGCTGTAGTGTGTGTGTATCGGAGCGCAGGCTGTACTGTGTGTGTGTGTATCAGAGCGCAGGCTGTAGTGTGTGTGTATCGGATCGCAGGCTGTACTGTGTGTGTGTATCAGAGCGCAGGCTGTAGTGTGTGTGTATCAGAGCGCAGGCTGTAGTGTGTGTGTATCGGAGCACAGGCTGTAGTGTGTGTGTATCAGAGCGCAGGCTGTAGTGTGTGTATCAGAGTGCAGGTGTTGTGTGTGTGTATCAGAGCGCAGGTGTTGTGTGTGTGTATCAGAGCGCAGGCTGTACTGTGTGTGTATCAGAGCGCAGGCTGTACTGTGTGTATCAGAGTGCAGGTGTTGTGTGTGTGTATCAGAGCGCAGGTGTTGTGTGTGTGTATCAGAGCGCAGGCTGTACTGTGTGTGTATCAGAGCGCAGGCTGTACTGTGTGTGTGTATCAGAGCGCAGGCTGTACTGTGTGTGTGTATCAGAGCGCAGGCTGTACTGTGTGTGTGAGAGTGCAGGTGTTGTGTGTGTGTATCAGAGTGCAGGCTGTAGTGTGTGTGTGTGTGTATCAGAGCGCAGGCTGTAGTGTGTGTGTATTAGAGCGCAGGCTGTAGTGTGTGTGTATCAGAGCGCAGGCTGTACTGTGTGTGTATCTGAGCGCAGGTGTTGAGGGTGTGTGTATCAGAGCGCAGGCTGTACTTTGTGTGTATCAGAGCGTAGGTGTGTGTGTGTGTGTGTGTGTGTGTAACAGGACTGGACAAACTGCAGCTTTGCTGGGACCTGCAGAGATGTGATCTCCATACATCGTATCTAAGCAACGGCGACAAGCATCTGATCAAGGCATGGCTCTGAGACGAAGAGCTCGGAACTGGAGCCACACGGCTGTTCGACTGCACTCTCACGCTAACCAGTGGGCTCGGCCTGAATGCAGAGGGATTCTACCCCTTCCAAACGGGATTCAATTAAAAATAATTGGATGCATTGCACGTTTAGGCTACATTTGATAGCCGTGCTAATTTTGTGCCAAGAAGTTCCTCTGGGCAGTCCTTTGACACTTCAAAGTTCTTATTTATCTAAAAAAAACGTATAAGATTATTTATCTAATTATCTTATCTTATTTATCTAAGTCATAAATAGTACAAACCTTTAGTTAAGCCATGGATTAATTCTATTCCTCAACTTCTATCTGCCCATGCTGTACGTCTCCTTTCAAGCCACTGAAAGCAGTTCAACGTGTGATTGATGGGAATAAGTGAGGAGACCTGGAAGAATGTTAGCGTGCGTCTGCATGCTGAATGGCCCCTGGTCACATAAATATATCACAGTTACCTAACTCACAAGAAGCGCTGCATTGTGGAGAAGCCAAATCCATCGTGTGTTGGATATGATGAAAAGTTCATTGTGCTAATTTTTGGTGCTATACACAGGGAATGGTTGTTCTTTTCCTCTTAACTCTTTAAGTGACCTTATAAAATTGCTTTGTCCGGGAACTAAGCGGGCAGGGATATTCATGTGGAAGGTACCAATAAATATTCAACTGTTTAACTATTTCGCTGATTCAAAGTGACGAAGCTTTCATCCGTATTTTGCTGGGAATCCCAGTCAGGTTTTCTCAAGAGAGCTGCTTTGCCACCTGGGACTTGAACCCACAACCCTTCCCTGCCAGAACAGCCCTAAAAAGACTATTCTTCATAGCTGCCCTGAATGTTTGCTTAGCTGAAGATCTAAAATGCCTAATGCACTAGGCACAGCACACTTTAATCATGGTTATGTAAGTTTGGGCAGCCAGAGCTATAACTGGCAGCAGTTTCCCACATCAAAGTGCTGAAACTCGACTCATTTTCTGTTTGTCTCTTTTTAGCCTGAGCAGAGTTTAGAGGTTCAGCTGTAAAGAGCAGCTCTATAGGGTGTACAAAATGACACATTTTATGAAAAGTGACTGAACTTCAAAAACACGGACGCTGTAGTAACATCGGGGGGAAGTGGTTGGAATCCGATTTTGTTATTGAAGCTGGTAGAAGAGATATGCTTGTGTACTGAAAGTTATAAGTTATGTTTTTTCTGTTATGATTTATTTTATATTTATTTCTGTTGTCTGTATGGAGGTGCTGAAAAGGGCTTTGGTGTACTCTTCTGCCTCTACTTGGAATGCATTAGAAAATTATTTGAAGCTTGCTGAGTTGTTCTCTCTTGGTGTTTTTAAATCTATGGTTAAGGATCTAGACATGTGTATGTTCTGGCTAGATTTGGTGCCATGTGCTGTATTTATGATCTTTATCTTGCCGCTGTCTATCTTGGCCAGGTCGTCCTTGAAAAGGTTTTTAAACTCAAAGAGCCTATCCTGGTTAAATAAATAAATACATTTAGTTTTTTTCTGTTATTGCTAAAATGACAGGAGCTGACATTGCACCCCACTCGACTCGAGCGTGTTCCCTGGTTCGGTTCATGGCTCGAGCGCTGCTTCACCACACGTCCGTGTTTTCACCGAGCCCCATAAGCTCTTCCCACTGATAAAACACACACAAGGGTGGAATCACCAGCAAAACGGGAAATATAAAATCTGAATGGAAAAAAAAAACACAAAAAAAACAACAACACTGCCGCCTGCCACTGAGGGTAATCTCGCCATGTTTTAGGACCCGCTCTGGGCTGGAGGCCAGAGGCCCCGCTTCGGCTGGACCGCCGTTTTGACCGTCTCTCCTTGTCTTCCAACAGGGCTCCAGGTTTCGGGGTGTCACCATGGGGTTCCCCCAGCTGCCTCCGCGCACCTCCGGGAGGAGGTCCTTCGGCCGGTCCAAACGCCTCAGTCTGGCTCGCTCTCTGGACGACCTGGAGGTAGGTCCGCCCCCGTCCAAAAAGCAGCTCAACACCACACGTTCTGTCTGCTGAACCCCACCGTCGCTCTGTAAGCAGCCGAATAAACAGTTCTGCCAAAGCTTATCCAACATTCACCTTCTCACTGATCTTGGGGCCACAGTTTTGAGCTGAACTCATAGTCTGCTGTTGTTAGGAACGTTTGCTTAGTAACTGCAGTGTTCCTAACGGAGGCCAGCCCAAAAGCCTTGACGAAGCCGTTCTTTCAGCCGTGAAACGGAGAAAGGGCGTGACGGGGTACGAAATGCATGTCCGTGTCCAAATGCCTGCGATGCAGCGGCCAGACGGGGGAAATCATCCAGAGAAACTGTAAATGTTTCTCCACGGAGATAAGATCGGCCCAAGATGCTTCCGTAGTTTAGTTGCTAACACAAACAAGGGATAATTGAATTAATTACTGCTGGTTGGGCGAGGATGGATATCTTAGTTTACTGTGCTTGAAGCTTTGTGAGCTGTACGAGGTACAGGAATATATATGAGCTATCCAGTTTTCCAAAAGATTCACAACCACAAAAGTCAGAGACGTGCTCTTTTATGTTTCTTCTCAGTTTGCTGTACTTAACTAGGTAAGCTTTACTTTCTCTATTATAACTAGGTAGCCATAAAGAGTGCCGTTTCACGGAAATGACCAAAGAACTGAATGAAAAGGTTCATATATGGCATGATGGAAGGACAAGGAAATATGATTATTTTGTTGTTTTATTTATAATTTTTATTGATTTATTTATTTTTGGTGGTCCACCTTCAAATACAAGCTGTCCGCTGATGCGGTGACGACAGGGTATATATTCTGCTGGCTTGGCCTGTTTGTTAATTTCAAACTGTCTTTGTTTAAGGTGCTCTGGTGTGTCTGTGGCAGGGCCGCAGGTTTTCTCTTGTACCTTTGCCTTGCAGTCCTGTGAACCCGTTGATGCGCGGCGCTCACAGCGATGGCGGCTAACAGAGCCCGCTCTGTGTGAGAGACCAGCTCTTGTGTTAATGAGGCCTGATGAGCTGTGGGCTGGTGTTTCTCTCATTAGCAGTGATACAGAACCCCAACCAGCCTACACACACACACACAAACTCATACACGCACACACATAAACTCACACACGCACACACACTCACTCGTACGCACACTCATACACACACACACACACACACACAAACTCATACACGCACACACATAAACTCACACACGCACACACACTCACTCATACACACACTCATACACACACACACACACACACACACACACACACACACACTCACTCATACACACACTCATACACACACACACACACACACACACACTCTTACACACACACACACACACACACACACAAACTCATACACGCACACACATAAACTCACACACGCACACACACTCACTCATACACACACTCATACACACACACACACACACACTCACTTACTCATACACACACTCATACACACACTCATACACACACACACACACTCACTCATACACACACACACACACTCACTCATACACACACACACATTTCTTTCGGTGTTTTTTTTTTTTTTTTTTTTCCCTTTTTTTTCATTTTTTTGTTTTCGGTTTCGGCCAAGAATTTTAATTTCGGTGCATCCCTAATACACATACACACACTCACTTACTCATACACACACTCATACACTCACTCATACACACACTCATACACACACACACACACTCACACACTCTTACACACACACACACACACACAAACTCATACACGCACACACATAAACTCACACACGCACACACATAAACTCACACACACGCACACACATAAACACACGCACAATCTCATACACGCACACACACAAACTCACGCACGCACACACATAAACACACACACACAAACTCAGACACACACACTCACAAACTCATACACGCACATGCATAAACTCATAAGCGCACACACGCGCACACACACAAACTCATACACACATACATAAACTCATACGCACACGCACGCACTCATGCACACACACACACGCACACACATAAACTCATACACACACACACATACATAATCTCACACACACGCACGCACATAAACTCATACACGTGCACACACACACACACACACACACACACACACACACACACACACACATAAACACACACACAAACTCACACATACACAGACACACTCACATGCTCATCCTCCGATTACTTGCTCTCATTGGTGTGTTCTGGTCTGCTCGGCCATCTTGTGAGTGGACTGTTTACTCACAAAGACCCATCTTATTGACCAGTGCGAATGGCAGGTTGACCAGTGCAAATGGCGGGTTGACCAGTGCGAGTCACATGGCCAATGTTTCGTAGGCCAGACATTTTCTCTCTTATTTTTCTTTGTTTCCTCTTCTATGTAACGTTTCACATAAAGTCCACATCAAGTTGTTAAGCTATCAACTGAGCGCAACAGTAGAGAGGGTTTTTATGCTAATTTTTTCAAGTACCTGACAGAACCCTATAATTGAGCCTCCAGTGTTTGGTGGTTGCAGGGCCGTTTAATGCAGAAGTGATAAGATTGATCAAAACGAAAGAGTCGTTTTGCATACGGTTCACACACCGCTGCTCGCAGAGTTTACAGAAGCATGCTATTGGACGGAAGCAGCCCTTTATGTTAATCCTGTTTTTTTTTTAACATAATTGAATTATGTTTTGTATAAAGCTGTGATGCTGTAGTAAACATCTTCTCATGTTCCAAGTGAAAGGGAAAAGATGTATGATTCACAAAGTGGTAGCAGCAGTTGAGCTGAAATTCAGCAGATCCTCACATCACCATCGGCCCAGGATGTGTACATGAGAGAAGAGCGGTGCTTTTATGTGCGGTACTTTTCCTTATTAGAACATGAACCTGCAGGAGATCCAGACTGCAGCTTGGAAAACAGTGACATTTTTAAAATGGCAGAGGGAAGCACCAGTTGAGCAGCTGTGAGACGCAATGTTGAAACACTGAATGAGTCTCCTGTATTTAGCTGTAAAATATCAAAACGCGTATAATCAGTGAATGGCAACAACAAAATGGCTGCCGTTTGTGGTGGGGTGGAGTCGGAACGCCGCTTCTGGGACCCCGGGGAACCGGTCCAAGCAGGAATTCCGCTGTCTCCACTGCCTGTTTTTCCAAACTCGCGCGTGACCTCCGCTGCCCTGAGGAGGAACTAAATCATTTTCCCTTTAGTGTTGACTTCATGAAGAGAAATCAGAAACAATCTACTCCTCATAAAGAGAAATCAGAAACAATCTACTCCTCATAAAGAGAAATCAGAAACAATCTACTCCAAAGGACCCCGGTGGGGGGGTTGGAGGCTTGAGTGAATTCTGGAGCAGTTAGTTTGTGACCTCTTCTCACTTATTTTTCATCTTCACTTCACACTCAAACCAGCGCTGCACAGACAGCATCAGTGCAGCTAATAGCGCACCCCCCGGCATCCGTTTGCAAAGAGGCTATTGAAATTAACTTAGCCGTTGGCTAATTGCTTGTTTTTGTTCTATTATATTTCTGTGGACTTGTGTCAATTTTCCTTTCCCCCAAACTGGCTCGCTAAGACATGCAGTTTTAATGGCTGAGATTAATCTGAGAGCAACTTAATGTTTCTGAAGTTTGAGCCGAAGAAATGAAGGCCCGATTGTAGCGGCCGGTAGCAGCGATGATGAGACGCAAGCTCCGTCGTTCAGGCCTCCCGCTGAAGGAAATGGCTAATTGTAGCGTGGAAGTGCTGTGAGAGATAAAATGGCGATGCTGCTCTGTACAGAGTGATCCCTGTGCTCCCTGAAGTTTTACCATCACTGGCAGTAAGAAGAGCTGAACAGTCTCCTGTCAAATACCAACCTGGTTACAATAACCTGTCGTAGGAACTTTTACATGTGGCCACTGTTACCAATCCAGCAAGATACTTTGTTGAAAGTTTTTATAAACTGCCATTGAAACTATGTAGTTTACCCTTTAAGATGTCCGTGTGACTGTTTCTATGACGACAGGACCAAAGAAAACGCAAACATGCAATCGCGGTATGTAATGCGGATTATCCCATGGCGAGGCATTTTAAAAGTAAACCTTGAAGTTATCCAGAGTTATTGAAAGTCCAAGGTGTCGTGGTCGTAAACATGCAGATTCAGTGTGGAGACTCTTACAAAGAGCCACTTTCCGGATATACACTGCCGCTGAAAAGTTTTAGTACACTTTGCTTGTGTGTTAGTACTCTGTTTTTTGTGTAATGTGAGCAGTTTAACTTTTGTAAACAACCTCAAATGGCGCAAGATACGAAGGGAGTAGTCAGAAACTAGAAATAATCTTTTACTTCACAGGATAGTCACCTACATTTTTGAGTTAATAAAAAAGCTAAATTTTTAGTAAAATAAAGCTTGTTTAGGCAGCGAATTCGACAAAGATCAAAGAGAAGCAACCCACCCAAGTGCAGCACGTCTGTGGGGACTGCAAAAGATCGCTCATTTGATAAATCTAACATTTAGATTTTTTTTTTTGTGAGATAAAAGGTGTTTTTTGTTATCTCTGATTGCTTGAAAATTGTGGGTGTACTAAAACTTTTCACCGGTAGCGTACATATAAAACCGTGGAGTGTGATGTAAAAGTGGAGTGTGATGTAAAAAGGAAGTGGGCTACGTCAGTCCCTCTGGATAAGAGTGTTTGCTGTAAATGTGAAATGTTTTGGGGATCGGCGCACTGTAATGTGTGTGTGTGTGTGCCAGTCCATGGACGAGGCCCGCGCTGTTCAGCCTTTGATCTCTGAGGATCGATGAGCGCACATCTGGACACTGGCTACCCAGGGCTTTTGTAGACTCCTCCAGCAGGGCCCGCGTAAGATGCCCGCGGATTTGCCTGCGTGCGTTCTCGCTGTAACTTTTTCCGCAGAAGCGTTTGCATTGTTGAGGGTCAGAGCTGCTTATTTTGAAGTGTTTTTTTTTTAAGCAGAGTCGTAAAAAGAGCAAGATGGTGCCTGTCCTCCTGCTCATCTCTCAGTGATGTGCTCTTGGGCCCTCTCTGTTTAGGCATGCTGAAGAATGCACCGTTTCCAGGACGCCTCCGTCCCGTTCCTCAGAGTCTCGAGCTCTCTGTCCCTCTCAGTGACGTGCTCTTGGGCCCTCTCTGTTTCGGCATGCTGAAGAATGCACCGTTTCCAGGACGCCTCCGTCCCGTTCCTCAGAGTCCCGAGCTCTCTGTCCCTCTCAGTGACGTGCTCTTGGGCCCTCTCTCTTTAGGCATGCTAAAGAATGCACCGTTTCCAGGACGCCTCCGTCCCGTTCCTCAGAGTCTCGAGCTCTCTGTCCCTCTCAGTGACGTGCTCTTGGGCCCTCTCTGTTTAGGCATGCTGAAGAATGCACCGTTTCCAGGACGCCTCCGTCCCGTTCCTCAGAGTCTCGAGCTCTCTGTCCCTCTCAGTGATGTGCTCTTGGGCCCTCTCTGTTTAGGCATGCTGAAGAATGCACCGTTTCCAGGACGCCTCCGTCCCGTTCCTCAGGGTCTCGAGCTCTCTGTCCCTCTCAGTGACGTGCTCTTGGGCCCTCTCTGTTTAGGCATGCTGAAGAATGCACCGTTTCCAGGACGCCTCCGTCCCGTTCCTCAGAGTCTCGAGCTCTCTGTCCCTCTCAGGGTTGTGTCCATCAGATCAACGACTCGCTCCATGAATACCAAGCAGGCGGCTCAGCGCTCGCGGCGCACAGCCGTACCTCAGAATGCTATAGCGTCACGCCCGCCAGAGAGGGGAAGGGTGGGATCTGGGAGCGCATCCCAGTGTGTGTCAGTTTGTGTGTGTCTGTGGGTCAGTGTGTGTCAGTGTGTGTGTGTGTGTGAGAGAGTGTGTGTGTGCGTGCATGTGAGTGTGAGTGAGTGAGTGCATGTGAGTTCTTGTGAGTGTATGCGTGTGAGTGAGTGAGTGAGTGAGTGTGAGTTAGTGCGAGTGTGCGTGCATGTGAGTGAGTGAGTGAGAGAGTGTGTGTGTGTGAGAGTGTGTGTGTATCAGGAGGTGGCTCCATGGCTGTGACACCGGGGTAGGGGTGTGTAGAATGCTTGCTTTTCCCCTTTTTGAGATCCATATGCCCCCCAAAAACAACAGTCTGCGTCGCTGCATCTGGTGGGCTGCCTGAGGCACACAACTCAACATCAGTGGGCGGGCTAGGAATTACAGGAGAGAGAGAGTGAGGGAGGGAGGGGGAGAAAGAGAGAGAGAGAGAGAGGGAGGGAGAGCGAGAGAGAGAGAGAGAGAGAGAGGGAGGGAGGGAGAGAGAGAGAGAGAGAAAGAGAAAAACAGAGGGAGAGTGAGGGAGAGCGACCGAGAGAGAGGGAGCGAGAGGGAAAGGGGGAGAGGGAGAGCGAGCGAGAGGGAGGGAGGGAGAGCGAGCGAGAGGGAGGGAGCGAGAGGGAGCGAGAGGGAGAGAGGGGGAGGGAGAGTGAGCGAGAGAGAGAGAGAGGGAGGGAGGGCGGGGGGATCCACAGAGGGAGAGCAGCATGCAGACAGAGACAGGCTGATGCGCGCGGACACTCAGCCACCAGCGGGATCTGCAGCGTTCTCCCGCACACGCTCAGCGCCTCGCCGGCCAACGGATGCGCTTACGGAGAGCAGCAACAGCCGCCCGCCACCGCCGTCACCACCGCGCTCAGACCACACACACCGCCACACATGGAGCAAACTTTGAGTGTCAACTCGGACGGCGTGAGTAGCCTGCCTTTTTGCACATTCGGTTAGCGAGAGAGAGAGCACTAACTTAAGAGTGCGTCTGTCACACCCCCCCCCCCCTTTTAGTTTTCAAGCCCCGGCTTGCGGTCTGAGCAACTCATTTTGAAAGTTGTGTTTTTTGAGGACGCGCTTTGTCAAGCTTGTGCGATCTTGTAGAGGAATGTTTTTTTGTTGTTGCCTGTAGTGGATTTGACTTTGTTTTGAATTGATGCTACAACGTGCCTTGTTTACTGATGTAATGGGTCAGATATCTGCATTCTTTTATCACATACCCTAAAATGTGTGCACACTGGAGGGTGTGTGGTGTGCACTTGTTTGTCCAGTGTGTGTGTGTGTGTGTGCCGGGGGTGTGGGGTTGGTGGTGGGGGTGCCTATTAGCACCATGTCTTTTAAGTGTGAAGTTGTGTGGAGTAATGAAGTGCTAAGTGCCGCATTGATTACACACTTAAGGCAACTTGACCAAAGCGGACCGTAAAGCTTCTTTCTGCTCACGCTGTCCGTTGTAAATGCTGCAGCAGCCAAAGCTTGATTGGACCTGAAGTCCTCGGCCGTGTTTCTTTAGCGGAACTTCAGAAGTAATGTTATTCAGTCAAAGGGCAGGTGCGGTACATGTGGGTTTTAAATAGACGGCTGTTACATCACGGGACGCGGTGATCTGTAAGGCATTATGCAGCCCTGGATATTCCCAAGAGTTTTAATAATTACTCATAATTATGACACAGCACGTCTCCTCACGGCGTTTTAATGAGAGACGGCGATTTAATTAGGCGGGATAGGGCCGAGCCGCGTGCCGCGGAATAAAGCCGCTCGCTGCTGTTACCGTTGTTTTCCTCCTGTGCGCTCTTCAGTTTTAATGACTGAGGCTGAGATTCTCCATGTTGTCTCGTGGGTGTACGCTGTGGAGTGCTCTTCTCACCTGCCCACAGCAGAGGGCAGTGTTGTTGAAGAAAGCGGCGAGCTGCCTTTCCACAGCGGCTGCCGGCTGGCGTTTCCAGAGGGGAGTGGGGGGGGGGGTGCTTTTACAGAGCGCACCATCCGACACTTGGAGAAAAGGCTCAAAGCCTGTCCTTTCTGCTGTTTGTGTGTGCGCGCGTGTGTGTAATGTGTGTATGTGTGTGGGGAGCCATGAGGTGACACTGCAGCAGTGTGTGTGCGCGCGTGTGTGTGTAAGCGTGTGTGGGGAGCCATGAGGCGACACTGCAGCAGTCTGTGTGTGTGTGTGTGTGTGTGTGTGTGTGTGTGTGTGTGTGTGTGCGCGCGTGTGTATAAGTGTGTGTGTGCGTGTTTGTGTGCGTGTGTGTGTGTGCGTGTGTGGGGGAGCCATGAGGCGATGCCGCACTCGTCGGAATGTGTTAGCGTTACGCTAATTCGCCCGACCTGGGCTTCGGATGCCTCCTGCCTCTCCGGGCCGGGAGCTGTGGCCATCTTCTGCTTCTTTCTCAACCCTGGGGCTCAGAGCTGCTGGAATTCCACAGCCCTGCGCTATTCAGACACGCTACGCTACCAGACATTCTTTCTGCTGTTGTTTTGGCCGTAATGCTGCTTGCGTTCACGCTCACGGTCGTTCCGCCCTGTTTTCTCTGCTCTTTTTGTACTTCCTGTCCGCCCCGTGAAAAGCTGCGATTAATTCACATGGAACCGCCCACTTCCTGTGAGTCAGTGATACACAGCTTCACCAGCTGAAGCTGAGTGAAGTTTGACTCGCTGCATAAATGTTTCATCACAATCATAGAGTGCTCAAATGACTACGTCACACTGGTTTTGGAAGTGACTTCCCCATTCATTTAGACCATAGACATTAACTAAAACTTTAATTTTAATTATGTCTTACCATCAATTCCCTGGATTGTTCAATATAACGCCCGTTCACAACATATGTCATTTTTCTGGACCAGCTTCGAGTATATTTAACTTTTTAGTTTTACTTTGTGAATATACCAGCGCTGGCACTGTTTAAAAACACGACGTCCCATAATTCTATGATTGCTAAGGTAGCTGATCAAGGTCAAGTTCAATGAAGTAAAATGGCCGAATTAGCAAGGTGGTATGCGCCGCCAACAATGTCCGGACGAGATGATGATGATATCTGATTGGTCGAGAACCACCCGTGCGTTGCAGTAATGGATATGTAGTCTGTTAAAGTGGACTAGAAAACGGACTACAATCATTAATCATTACATAAAATTTTTTTAATTGGAACATGAGATGTATGCTCTACATCCTTATACCACACAGGCTAATCCAGGAACGTTTCGGCTCATTCTATAAATCAGATTTCAAGAAATAGTCGATAGTCTCCGAAGCCCGTTCTGTCATAGGGAGTTTACTTCCGAAACCAAACTCCGCCCACGTCTGACGTACTCACTTGAGTACTCTATAGTTCTAACCTGCATCTTGGAGTGTTGGGGTCGGACACTCCTTGGCTCGGGTGAGTCACTGTCTTGAATCCAGCATGGCCGTTATGTCGTGTTTTAGTCCGCCCGCTGTGCTTTTGGGATCTTGAAGAGTCTTTTTTCACTAAATGGCAGTGAGTCATAGCCCACCGTCCCCTGCTTGCTTTGCCTCTTTTCCTCCAATGGAAGTTCTGCCTCATCCACATTCCAGGATGTTGCCTCACCAGGTGTTAGCAGAAGCAGAGAAACTGGTTGCATAGTAGATGACCTAGTGAGAATGAGGTAAAAAGGGATTCATTCATTTCAGGTGCAGTGTAGAATGCCACAGGACATGCATTTGTGTGTGTGTGTGTGTGTGTGTGTGTGTGTGTGTATGTAAGAATGATGTTCAGGGTGCGTTGTATTTCTTTACAGAGCAGTACAGTTTTAGAAGCAGGACCTTCACGGTCCATGATTTAATATAATAAATACATTTAAATCTTCCATTGGAAGAGTGCGCTGCCCTGGCAACACCTGTTGCTATGGGGACTGGCGGTTATGGTTACGCTTTCTGATGCTCTCAGTATTGAGCGCTGCGGGGAAGAAGCGTGCGCTCTCGCGTCGGGATCTATAGAAAAACTCTCTCGCTAAGACAGTTTATCGGCAGCGCTGCACCTTTGTTATTGCATTGGGTCTCTACATGTTGATGTTGCTGACATAACCAGAATTGGTTCCGCGACGGCCTAGCTGACTACTACAGCGGCTGCCGCGCCATCCCGCGCACACCTCGTCTGTTTAGGGGGTATTCGGTGCGTACCACCAGGCCTGGAAAAAATAAATGTAGGGGAAACGCTGCCTCTGGCTGCAGTTAAGGATTGTGCTCCACACCTCACCTCACGTTGATTCCTGCCGTTAGACGTGCCGTGTGGCCCACACGGCGGCTCCTCACTCCCCTCTCCGCTGAGTTTCCCAGCCGAAGCGAGCCGCTACACATCCAGGCCCGCTTCCTCCCTCGAAAACTCTGTTTACTTCTTTCGGGAGCGTCTTGACCGTATGCCAGACGCACAGATGCAAAAGTTGGCATCGTTCAGCTCCTGGCTTTTCAAGGAACAAGGCAGAGAGTGTCTTCATCACGAGACCCCCCTTCTCCCCTGTGGGTCCGGGGGTCTTGGCAACAAATAATCACAACGAGACTCTGAATAAAACTCCATCTGTCTCCCTCTCACTCTGGGACTGGAGGCCCTCTGCACAGAACCACTGTCTCTCTCTGGCTGGAAACGGCCCTCTGCACAGAACCACTGTCTCTCTCTGGCTGGAAACGGCCCTCTGTACAGAACCACTGTCTCTCTCTGGCTGGAAACGGCCCTCGGCACAGAACCACTGTCTCTCTCTGGCTGGAAACGGCCCTCTGTACAGAACCACTGTCTCTCTCTGGCTGGAAACGGCCCTCTGCACAGAACCACTGTCTCTCTCTGGCTGGAAACGGCCCTCTGCACAGAACCACTGTCTCTCTCTGGCTGGAAACGGCCCTCTGTACAGAACCACTGTCTCTCTCTGGCTGGAAACGGCCCTCTGCACAGAACCACTGTCTCTCTCTGGCTGGAAACGGCCCTCTGCACAGAACCACTGTCTCTCTCTGGCTGGAAACGGCCCTCTGCACAGAACCACTGTCTCTCTCTGGCTGGAAACGGCCCTCTGCACAGAACCACTGTCTCTCTCTGGCTGGAAACGGCCCTCTGCACAGAACCACTGTCTCTCTCTGGCTGGAAACGGCCCTCTGCACAGAACCACTGTCTCTCTCTGGCTGGAAACGGCCCTCTGCACAGAACCACTGTCTCTCTCTGGCTGGAAACGGCCCTCTGTACAGAACCACTGTCTCTCTCTGACTGGAAACGGCCCTCTGTACAGAACCACTGTCTCTCTCTGGCTGGAAACGGCCCTCTGTACAGAACCACTGTCTCTCTCTGGCTGGAAACGGCCCTCTGTACAGAACCACTGTCTCTCTCTGGCTGGAAACGGCCCTCTGCACAGAACCACTGTCTCTCTCTGGCTGGAAACGGCCCTCTGCACAGAACCACTGTCTCTCTCTGACTGGAGGCCCTCTGCACAGAACCACTGTCTCTCTCTGGCTGGAAACGGCCCTCTGCACAGAACCACTGTCTCTCTCTGGCTGGAAACGGCCCTCGGCACAGAACCACTGTCTCTCTCTGGCTGGAAACGGCCCTCTGTACAGAACCACTGTCTCTCTCTGGCTGGAAACGGCCCTCTGCACAGAACCACTGTCTCTCTCTGGCTGGAAACGGCCCTCTGCACAGAACCACTGTCTCTCTCTGGGACTGGAGGCCCTCTGCACAGAACCACTGTCTCTCTCTGGCTGGAAACGGCCCTCTGCACAGAACCACTGTCTCTCTCTGGCTGGAAACGGCCCTCTGCACAGAACCACTGTCTCTCTCTGGCTGGAAACGGCCCTCTGCACAGAACCACTGTCTCTCTCTGGCTGGAAACGGCCCTCTGTACAGAACCACTGTCTCTCTCTGGCTGGAAACGGCCCTCTGCACAGAACCACTGTCTCTCTCTGGCTGGAAACGGCCCTCTGTACAGAACCACTGTCTCTCTCTGGCTGGAAACGGCCCTCTGCACAGAACCACTGTCTCTCTCTGGCTGGAAACGGCCCTCTGCACAGAACCACTGTCTCTCTCTGGCTGGAAACGGCCCTCGGCACAGAACCACTGTCTCTCTCTGGCTGGAAACGGCCCTCGGCACAGAACCACTGTCTCTCTCTGGCTGGAAACGGCCCTCGGCATGTACAGAACCACTGTCTCTCTCTGGCTGGAAACGGCTCTCTGTACAGAACCACTGTCTCTCTCTGGCTGGATATCTGGACCGCGCACACAACAAAACGAGACGATGCTATAGGCCCCCCCCCCCCAGGGGCACCGCCCAGGCAGACAGACGGTACGCACACGGTCACATGACAAACCCTGTGGAATTTGTTACTCTGTTTGGATTATAGCGTATCAGCCTCACAAACGAGCCGCGGATTCATTTTATAATCACGGGTTTTGTGTTTCCCATCGGAGGCGGTGATCCCAGGCCGGCGAGGCGCCGGTAGCGTGGCGCTGTGCCGTAGGGCGCGCGGCTCCTGTCCCCGGCCCACAAATAAGCCGTCCGGTGGCGGGAATCGATCTGCGGTCAGAAGTAACGGACGGATTAGTTTCTCAGAGCTGATGGCAAACACCTAAAGTTCTGTTCTCTGGCGAGAGGTCCCTGTGTTTCTGTGTGTTTGTGTGTTTGTATTTCCGTTTGAGAGTGTGTGTGGGTGTGTTTATTAGGTTGTGTGTGTGTACATGAGTGTATGTGTGTGTAAATATTTATTATAGTGTGTGTTTGGATGTATTTGTTTTTGTGTGTAAGTGTTCTTTCACTGTATGTATGTGTGTGTGCGGGTTTATGAGAGTGTGTATATGTTTATGATATTGTATATGTATGAGTGTATGTATTTTTGTGAGTGCATATAGGTTTTAGTTGGAGTGTGTAAGTGTGTTTTATAGGAGTATGTGTGTTTGTGTGTGTGAGTGAACGTGTCGTTTGAGTGGGGTGTGCGTGTGTATGCATGTATGCACATGCATTTGCTCCCACCTGGTTCTATAGAGGCCATCTCACAGAATAAAAACAACCTGATGAGCGTGTGTTAAAAAGGGCCGTTCACACAGCATTAAAGACCCCAGGAATGCAGTATGATATGTGCATTTTAACACATTACTGAAAAAGGAAACCCCCGATTTAACCCCCAACCCTCCAATTAGCACTCAGATCCACACAGGAGCAGGCACAAGCATTTCACACCTTCTCTCCGGGTAAATGGGGAACGAGGATGGGAACGTTCCGGTACTTCTGCAGAATTACTGTTTTTTTTTAAGGGCGTTACATGAAGATGCAATGATTAATCAGACCCTGACAACAGCAGCATTTAAATGAAAATGACTGACTGGGACACTTCACCCCCACTGAGCTCCTCTTTGTGCAAAGGATTACACACACCGGGGGTGTGCAAAGGATTACACACACCGGGGCCCACGACACTCCCAGTTCCTCCTTCCTGTAAATCCATTACCTTCACACACTCTCACATAAACACACACACACACACACACATGTAAGGTAATTACCTACAGTTGTTACTCTTGGGTCTGTCTTCATGGGCTAGTATTACTTATACAAGAAGGGAGGAGGAAACGTTTTTCTGTGGGTGAAAACAGAACTTTGTCTTCGGAGTATCAGACTATACATTTACTTTCTGCGTACACCATTTTTAAAACATAATTTAAGATATTGCTCATCAACATCATTTACAAGGTGAGATTTCGCTACAAAGCACTAAAAGGCATCTACTTATTAATATTTTTCTTCACTAAATCAGTCTGTATTGTGTTTGTGTTTGCTCCTAAATCAGTCTGTATTGTGTTTTGATGCCTTTCCATTCATCAGTCTTTGATGATATGAACCCCCAGGGAATTGTTTATCTGTTTATACAAAGCACTCAGCAAATGAAGGGGCCCTTACAAGATTTCTAACTTAGTTTTTATTGCCTTTGTGTTTGTGTGCTCCTAAATCAGTCTGTATTGTGTTTGTGTTTGTGTGTGCTCCTAAATCAGTCTGTATTGTGTTTGTGTTTGTGTGTGCTCCTAAATCAGTCTGTATTGTGTTTGTGTTTGTGTGTGCTCCTAAATCAGTCTGTATTGTGTTTGTGTTTGTGTGTGCTCCTAAATCAGTCTGTATTGTGTTTGTGTTTGTGTGTGCTCCTAAATCAGTCTGTATTGTGTTTGTGTTTGTGTGTGCTCCTAAATCAGTCTGTATTGTGTTTGTGTTTGTGTGAGCTCCTAAATCAGTCTGTATTGTGTTTGTGTTTGTGTGTGCTCCGAAATCAGTTTGTATTGTGTTTGTGTGTGTGCTCCTAAATCAGTCTGTATTGTGTTTGTGTTTGTGTGTGCTCCTAAATCAGTCTGTATTGTGTTTGTGTTTGTGTGTGCTCCTAAATCAGTCTGTATTGTGTTTGTGTTTGTGTGTGCTCCTAAATCAGTCTGTATTGTGTTTGTGTGTGCTCCTAAATCAGTCTGTATTGCATTTGTGTTTGTGTGTGTTCCTAAATCAGTCTGTATTGTGTTTGTTACTAAATCAGTCTGAATTGCCTTTGTGTTTCTGTGCTCCTAAATCAGTCTGTATTGTGTGTGTGTGTGTGTTACTAAATCAGTCTGTATTGTGTTTGTGTGTTACTAAATCAGTCTGTATTGCGTTTGTGTTTGTGTGTGCTCCTAAATCAGTCTGTATTGTGTTTGTGTGTGCTCCTAAATCAGTCTGTATTGTGTTTGTGTTTGTGTGTGCTCCTAAATCAGTCTGTATTGTGTTTGTGTGTGCTCCTAAATCAGTCTGTATTGTGTTTGTGTTTGCTTCTAAATCAGTCTGTATTGTGTTTGCTACTAAATCAGTCTGAATTGCCTTTGTGTTTATGTGCTCCTAAATCAGTCTGTATTGTGTTTGTGTTTGTGTGTGTGCTCCTAAATCAGTCTGTATTGTGTTTGTGTTTGTGTGTGCTCCTAAATCAGTCTGTATTGTGTTTGTGTGTGTGTGTGCTCCTAAATCAGTCTGTATTGTGTTTGTTACTAAATCAGTCTGAATTGCCTTTGTGTTTCTGTGCTCCTAAATCAGTCTGTATTGTGTTTGTGTGTGTTACTAAATCAGTCTGTATTGTGTTTGTGTGTTACTAAATCAGTCTGTATTGCATTTGTGTTTGTGTGTGCTCCTAAATCAGTCTGTATTGTGTTTGTGTGTGCTCCTAAATCAGTCTGTATTGTGTTTGTGTGTGCTTCTAAATCAGTCTGTATTGTGTTTGTGTTTGCTACTAAATCAGTCTGTATTGTGTTTGTGTTTGTGTGTGTTACTAAATCAGTCTGTATTGTGTTTGTGTTTGTGTGTTACTAAATCAGTCTGTATTGTGTTTGTGTGTGTTACTAAATCAGTCTGTATTGTGTTTGTGTGTGTTACTAAATCAGTCTGTATTGTGTTTGTGTTTGTGTGTTACTAAATCAGTCTGTATTGTGTTTGTGTTTGTGTGTGTGCTCCTAAATCAGTCTGTATTGTGTTTGTGTTTGTGTGTGTTCCTAAATCAGTTTGTTTCATGGCCTCAGGTTGGTTTTGCCCTATGGTTCGGTCTGTTTCTAAGTTTCACTCCTCTCACTGCACACAGACATATCTACCGCCCTTTTCTGGAGAAGACCGTTCTCTTTTTTTTTGGGAATATTGAAGAACGGGCTGAGTCGCCCTACACAGATTGCCTGATTCCACTTCATCAGCCGCCTCATCGCTGTTTTTTAAAATCCCGTCGTACAGGAAGTTATTACCCAGCCCACAGCATTTTGGCCTCCAGTCTGCTGTCTGTTACAGATATGAGGCTGAGATTTCCACTTCCAAAGGAACTGTTTCTCCTGGAATGTGTGATAGGCTCAGCCTTGCTCCCTCACATTGTGCTGTGGTTTTCACTAGAGTCACTTTGTCTGCCAGATCTGCTCTGGCCAAGTTCTGGCTCCCTAGTGATATTAAGGAATCAAGATCTCTTAACTTAGTTTATCATTTAAAACAATGGATCCAAGGAGTGAGTGCTTTAAAAAACGTGAGCAGGCAAAGCGTTGTGTTTCTTCCGATTATCGCGCGCGCTCGAACTGGACCGATGACCGATGGAGACCGGAAGAGCGGGCGGCTCAGGCGTTATCCGTTCGGTTTTGAAAACTGCGCTCAGATGAGACGAAGGGCGCCATTATCGCTCTTCTCTTCCTACGCTCCTAACCCGTTCGGACGACAATGGCGGGAGGCCAGATTGTGTGTGGCCTTCGTTCTCTTCCATGAGTCACACTCGTGGGTTTTTCACGCTCAGCGGCACGTCTACACAACGGCGCACGGGTGACCCTGGAACCGGCGGCCGGAGTTTGGGGAGCGGCTGAGGTTGTGAGGGGGTTTTTCGTCTGTGTGGCTTTTTAAAAGGAGGGGCACAGAATTAAAAACATGTGTGATCCAAAGCGGCGTGTTGCCAGAGCCGTGCGTTAATGCTGCCACGCAGCAGAGCCAGAATGGAAACCGCTCCACATACTGCCGCCGTCAGAGCAGTCCGTTTGCTGAAAAACGTGAGCTCTGCACTGGCGGCTACAGACGTGAATGAAGCAGTGTTTGGCCTAGCGAGCCCTTCACCCCTGAGCTACATCAGGCAGTGCTGTGTGTGTGTGTGTGTGTGCGTGCGTGCGTGCGTGCGTGCACATTCACATATACATCTGTCCGTGTCTGTCAGTCTACATCTGTGTGACTGACATCAAGCCGTCTTAAACGTGCTGCTGAATTCAGTAAGAACACCTGTGTTTCTGGGGCTTGACTTTATGCCCACAGATTTTTATCATAAATTAAGACAGATTGAGGTGTGGAATTTTCTTAACTTTCCAGCTTGAAAAAAAATAAATCTCCCTTGTATGAAAATGAAACAAAAAGCCCAAGTTTAAATCATGGTTTTCAGTTTGCCCTGACATTGCAGAAGTGATGGGCATTCACGAGACGCCCGGTGGGTTTGGCCACGTCGTTCTCCGCCCCTTCACCGAAACGTGCTTCTCTTTTTATCTTTCTTTCCCTCTGTCTGCTTTCTGTGTTCTCTAGGTGAGGCATCTCACATCAGCTGTGTTCAATTTGGAAAGCCCTCAAAGTATGATGAATATAGTGTGACCTTAATATATAACATCGGGAAAATCTGATTTAACCAATACAAGTGTGCCACACCACACTCAGAAATGGCGGTTGTTTTACGCTTAAGACGGAGCAGGTGAGGTGAATTTGACCGTGCTGTTGGACGGTTTTAAAGAAACCGGCACTTGACTTGTTATCGGTGAGATTGTGAGGACGTTTTCATAGCTAGCGCCCGCACGGCCAAAAACGACCTCGCAGACGAACGGACAAAGCGTTGACGTTTCATAATTCTGGCCCAGTGGTTCTTGGGAAAAGTGGCCACCCAAAGCGCCTTCATTTAAGAACATGTATCAAGGTTTAAAATAGCTCTTTTATAATCCGTTAACGTCGCCAGAAGCGGGAGCATTGAGACTAGAACAGAGGAGGCGGCGGCCAGATGTTTTAATAAGATTGAATGTTTTGGCGCAGGAACATTTTGACTGGGCCTTGTGGGCGAAGTGAAGCACAATGACTGTCCTCTTTGCTTTAGAGCTCATCGTTCAGGGCGCGTTTCTGTTGGAGTTTGACCGTTATCAGACCTGTCATTCATTAGGCAGTTTTTTGGAGGATGTTTGTATTGCGTCACCCCCCCCCCCCCCAAAATCTCAATAAAAGGCCCTTCTCTGAGACTTTTCTCTCCATTTTGCTCCCCAGCATCCAGGAGAGCTCAGCTCACGGAAACATTAACCAAAACTGCACCGTTTCCTCAATGCAATTAAATACATCTTTGTGTTTTTAAGCGAAGGAAAGTTGATTATTCTAACATGCCTTTCAGCTCTGCTGTAAAATGTGGGAGAGGGGAAAAGTGGATTTATTTTGATTGAATCAGAGCCAGTGTGGAACGGTGGAAATTGCAGAGTGAGCTTTTTACATTCCTGTACGTGGTGCGGTGCTTTCGCTAAAAACGGTGTAGCTTTGCCTTCTCTTTCTTCAGTGGAATAACAAGCGATCGACGCACATTGTCTCCGCTCTTCGCCAAAGATGAATTTTTAAAAGCAGCTTCAGAGCAGGAAAAAGTCTGAGCAGTTTGGTATTCTTTGGGGCAGCCTCTCGAGACTTCATCCGAAACCCCTCGCAAGATCGACAAATCGCTTCCTGCAGTGGCCGGTTGCTATGGGAACCGCAGGGGAGTAAAATGGAACTTCCTAGTCAGCGCCTTGTCATGTCTTGGTGTGGACTTGTACAGACATGGCTGTGAGGTACAGGCGCTGCTCAGTCGTATCCGAGGTTAATCCGATATGTAACCAGAAACGGTTCTTCCTCTCAGAGCCCAGGACAAAATGAGTCTGAAAAAGAGACTCTCCTTCAAGAAAGTGTGGTACTTCAACACGGTAAGTAAGTCCTGACTTATGTTCGGTGTGGTGCACGTCAAGTTTAGACGCGTTTCCTTTTTAAAATTTTCTTTCAGGTCAGCTGTTTTATTCATCTGCTTGTGTCATCTTACGAAGGCTTTCTCTCAGCGGTTTCACACACACCACAGCCTGAAATCAGCCACTTGTGTGTAGCGCCGTTCTTTGTTGCTCCTGTTCTGTCTAAATACCTTGTCCTCTCCTGCCTCAAAGTTGTTTGAAGTGCACTTTCTCCGGCGGCGATCACACTGACGGTACCGCTAACGCTAACCCCTCTCCTTGCCCATCTCAGGACGTCGCTGAGGTGAGCGTGGCGTGCCAAATAGTGAAGTGTTCTCCGCTGTTCCTTTCTTTCTACGGCCCTCTGCCTTTCAGTGGCATTTTCCTTCTCAATGGCAGGTACTATTCACTTGAAATTCAAATGTAAACACGAGAGTTCTGTTAGAGTCCGTTATGCTTGCTCCGAGTGGAAAACGCCGCTCGATACCCGAGACGCCGGCTGGCTCCTCCTCAGCTCCCCGCTAACCTTTGTCTCTCATTTTTAAAATCCTCACTCACGCACATTTTGTGTTTTTTAGTCAGGGGCTGGCCTGGGTCCTCGGACAGGGATGATGGCGGTGGTGAATCGGTTGGGAAAGGGAGCCTGCGGTTTTATAAACTGTCTCTGCTTAAGCAGGGACGTCCATAAATAGGCTCCTTCAGCCTCAACAGCCCTGCCTTTGTGTTTGAGCGTGTGGAGTTGTGTTACACACAGCCTGAGTGCGGTCCACAGTGTGTGTGTGTGTGTGTGTGTGTGTGAGTGTGTGTGTGTGTGTGTGTGTGTGTGTGAGTGTGTGACGTGTGTCATGCTCGCACACGTTAGACTTTGAAATTAATTGGATTACCCGCACTTCCTCAGCGATTGTTTTGACATGTTTAGTTCAGAAATAATTCCAGAAGGTATTGTAGCCACTAGATTATAGTAACACCAGCCTGCCGCTTTCTTTAACGTACACACTGTCAGTGAAAGACTGGAAATACACTAACGACCACGCCCACGCCCACAAAGAAACCGTATAAATGAATTACAGAGCAGCTGCAGGATATATGGATCTGTTGTGGCATGTTACTTATTAGACTCCATAAATTCACACATCCTGTTGCTGTGTGTGTATCTGAAAATCAGAACGACGCTTTTCTCTGAAGCCTTTTATATCTGGCGCACTTATATTACTGGCCTTGTGCTTTATAATAGTAGGCCTTAGCATGTGACGAGTAAGTGATGAGTGATCTCTAGTTGCTCACTGTGATGTCCTCTGTATACCTGCTCCTCTGGGAAGAGTCATTTCCAGCTAACATGGCAACTGAGCCACTGAGCCAGACTAATAGAGACTATGGTGTATATAAGGAATTATGCTGTTGTCTGGTAGGCTGGTTAAAAAGCCTGTTTCAAATTAAAGGACCCATATTTCTGTGGTCGTACACTATAATGCAGCTTGACGATCAAAACAGTTATTAGCCAAATAACTGGCATTCCTACCGATGCAAAATGTTGAGTTATTGCATTCAAATGGATAAACGGATAAACGGACAGATGGACTGCAAGGATTGACCTCAGAATCCCTGCCCTGCACAGTGGAGGTAATTGTGCCAACAAAAATCTGGCGAAATCAATGTTAAAACTAGCCGCTCAATACAATCGCATCCTATTGGTGAAATAAGATGCCACAGGACTCAGGAACAGCCAATCGGGGTCCTTCACACAGAAAACACCAAAGTTGTCATAAAGAGATGAGGAAGACCACTGCATCCGCTGTGCACTTTCCCAGGGAGATTTATACAGTGTAAATAAAGTTTTTTTTGTATGACATTGTGAACTACACTGACTAGACTGGTAAATTAGAGGTTTTATTCTGTGGACGCTCCACCATGTTTCATGTTTTTTTAATTAAACTGAAAGGACAATCCACCAGAACTTGTCAAGAGCTCATGCAGGTTGAACAGCTCTGTCAGCACTTAAGGTTTTGTTAACATTCACTCTGGTAATTGAAACGACAGCCCGGCGGGGAACCCTGGAATGCACTATTTACTCTGGCATTCTGGGAACGGGCTGCTCTGCGATCACCTTGGATGCTTTTTAAAGCTGCGGTTATTTAACTTGTACTTAACAAGGTTGTTTCTCTTATTGGTCCACTGGATGATGTTAACCATTAATCTTATGAAAATTGATAGGCCAGTTTTTTTTTTTTTTTTCTCCTCAGGATTCCACTGAGTTTTTGTGCCAATTTTCCACAAGCTCTGCCTCCGTAAGTGCTAACGAATGTGAGGCTACCTGAACGATCTCTAAGTATTTAAAGCAGAAATTAACTCCATAAGCATAGTGCGCTATTTGGACATATTCTGTGCTCTTAAGATTTTTTTGATGTCACTTCAAATACGCGGTGGCTATTATGCCAATTAGCCGCTTCGATAGTTATTGTAAAGTCTTGATTTGTTTTTCTGGTTGTATGAATGCTCTTTTTCAGTGTTGCGTGACAGTTAAAACCTGCTCTCGGGGGCCCATTCTTTTTCTCAGATTGCAGGAGCACAGAGTTGCCGAATTGACCTTTGGAAACACAATTTACATTTGAAAATGGGGTCGGATACTAGTTCCCACAGCCAAGTAATTTAATGCATGGCAGCTAGTCTGACGTGAGTTCAACAGGGAGCGCCGCTCAGTTGTTTTAACCAATCAAATAAGGGGAAGGGGTGTGCATTGATGAAAGACATTTGGCTACACGATGCTGAAGGCACAAATTAACTGTAACACGCATAATTTGTGTCTGCGGTCACCGTTTGACCTCTTCAGCGCTTGGTATGATTACCGTGTTTTAGAATTGTTTTAAAATGCGCATTCATAATTGTGTCTGCCCCCCTGCCCACATACCCAAATTATTTCATTAGGATGAGAAGTAACAGCTGGGCATTCACAGGAAGGGGTCTGTTCTGCCACCTTCTAAAATACCCTGCAGCTTCCTTACAGGAGAAAGTCAGTTCCACTTTTTTAATTATTCACCTTTTATTGCAGTTACCTAATTCATTTCGTATTTATTACGGCAATTCCGTGTCTGTGCGGACTTTACCACTTATATATTTCTGTAATATATTTTTCAGTAATTTTGAGGTTATTAGCTGTTTGGGTTATTAGGTTATGAGCTGTTTTTGCTGGGTTCGGGGGCTATTCAAAATAAAATAAAAGAATAAGGTAGAATAAGAGAAAAACAAAATGTGAACCAAAGCAATAAAAATGGTGGACATACTAAAGTTTCGGCTATTTTATTTAGGCTATTTCTAGGAACAGAAGAGGCCTTTTGAAGGGCAAAGCTTTAACTAGCAGCCACACGTCTACATACCGCTACACACCGCTACAACTCTCGTGAGGAGCAGTTTAGGTTGATCAATTTTTTAATTATTTTTTTTGCTTGATGTCAGGGCCGACATAGCATCTCACTCCCCATACCTCTTCACTGCAAAAACCAAATATTAACAAGCATTTAAAATCTTTATATATCTTTAATATTTAGACTTTAGAATCCTATTTCTGTTCGTTTGTCTTATTTAGCAAAAAAGTATCTGCCAGTGGGGTAAGATAATTTCACTTGTCAAGCAAAACGTAACTGAAAACAAGCTAATATTTTCTACTTTTGAGAAGAAAATATGATTTTAAGTCTCATTACAAGACTAAAAGACATTTTTTGCAGTGTTGTTCCCCCATTTCTTTAGGGAAAGTGGAGTTAGGGCAGAATAGTCGGAGCTGAATTCCTCACACTTGGCAGCTGTGTGAAGCCCACACACAGACCCAGTGTGAGGTGTGAAAGGAGGGTGGAGTAGGTATGTGGAGAAGGTATGGGGCGGCACTAATCTCTGAAGCCATAAGGTAATAATCAATAAAACACACATTCAGGGCTTATACTGCATGCCATTCTGTATCCAGTTCTGATCTTCTGCTGCTCAGTGAATTACTGGTGCCGTTGTGGAGATTTCACTTTATTAAAGCAATATAAAATTTATTTTTACTGTGTCTGGTACCCTGATACTTATAAAATACTAGGTTATAAGACAAGGTCAAGGAATGGGTGTGTTCCTATTGTAGCAGCTGTTGGCACGTAAGAGGCTAAAAAGGTTATTTTCTGTGGGATTTGAATGAGTGTGTGAGCCTTAACTGCAGCCAAGCCTTCCTGAATGTCTGGCAAGACAGAGGTGATGAGCTGAACACGGTCTCTCTGTGTGTTTGTGTGTGTGTGTGTGTGTGTGTGTTTTTGTATGTGTGTGTGTGTGTGCATGTATGAGCGTGTGTGTGCGTGTCTTTGTATGTGTGTGTGTGTGTGTGTGCGTGTGCATGTATGAGCGTGTGTGTGTGTTTTTGTATGTGTGTGTCTTTATATGTATGTATGTATGTGTGTGTGTGTGTGTGTGCGTGTCTTTGTATGTGTGTGTGTGTGCGTGTGCATGTATGAGCGTGTGTGTGTGTGTTTTTGTATGTGTGTGTGCGTGTTTTTATATGTATGTGTGTGTGTGTGTGTGCGTGTGCATGTATGAGCGTGCGTGTGTGTGTGTGTGCGTGCGTGCGTGTGTGTGCGTGCGTGCGTGCGTGCGTAAGCGGTCCACTCCTCAGGCTGGAGTGTGAGGGGCGGTGTTTCTGTTGGTCAGGAGTCCGAGCGGTGCGATGACCTCTGGCGCTCAGGTCATGAGGGATGATTCCAGCTCAGTGGATTTTATTAAATCTCTGTTTGCGGTACGATCGCCTCTGCCCCACGTGTCTCAGCCTCGCTCAGCGAGGGCGTGCTTCTCGTTTGGAGATTAAATTCACCTCGTTCACCTCGTTCCAGCACTCGGCTCCATATGCGATGCAGCTGTGTGCAGTTTGAGCGCATACGCCGTTCGTGTTCAGCGATAGAGGTCAGGGGACTAGCAACTAGCAACCCTTCAAAGGAACAAGTTGAAATTCAACAAAATCTGGCCTCTGCATGTAATGGTTGAATACACCCCCCCCCCACACACACACACACACACCTCACCCTCGATTGTCTGAACCATATTTTTTTAATAAGCCGGGTGTCCTTGTCCTATTGGCATATTTCTTAATAAACGGCTGTAGGGTTATAAAAAGGAATGATGACTTTTATTTTGGCAGGAACCTCCCTACCCACACCGCCATGCAGAACCTCCCTGCCCGCACCTCCCACCCGCGGTCCCGGGACCCTCTCACATGCCTTCCCTGGCTCTTATTAAAACACAAAGCCTCGTCCCATTATAGCCATTGCAGTTAGTGGTGTCTGACACATCAGCCCCCCTGTCTCCTCATGACTCTGTTTCTCCACTACGCCATCACCCTGCCTTCGGCTCCGAGGCTTAGCGGGTTGGGCAGCAGTGTAGCATAGCGTTAGCGAACTGCACTGTTAGTTCAGCTAGAGCACTCTCACTGTACCCTTAAGCAGGGTGCTTAACATAAGTATATATCCCGCTGTATAAATGGATAAATACTGTTTAAATGTAAGCTATGTACGCTGCTCTGGATAAGAGCGCCTGCTATAAATGCCTAAAATGTAAAAGCAATGATTTGATTCCTGTCACATGACTTTGTGATGTGTGAGCTGATAGGCTAGTTCACTCGGCCCGCTTAGGCAAAGCCAGGACGCAGCCGAAAGTCTCCTGAGCAACACGACTGCAGCATAGACGCGGCGCAACAAGAACGGCTGTTTCAGGGGAAAAGTGGCAGTAACATTTTAAAGTTGAAAAGACGCGAAAGACTTGAGTAGCAGGCCTCCGGGCTGTCTGGACTCTGGAAGCAGGACTTCGCTGGAGAAATCAAGAGCTCAGCCAAAAACCAGAGGACCCTGCTGTGTGCAAAAACACAGTGAGAATGTTGTGGCACCCCATAGCAATTATAGCAAGCACGGGCCTTGGTCTTATTGTTTTGAAGTATTGTCTTGTGTGTGTTTGATGCTTGATTGGTGTGAAATGATAGCAAATCGCATGGGGGGGGGGGATAGAGGAATGTGTGACACACACTTTGAGGGGGGTGTGATACCCTTTGGTTGTGAGGTAAGGGGGGGGGGGGGGGGTCATCTCCAGGCCCTTGCCCCCTACCTGCTCTTCAGCACTGTGGTCCAGTGTTGGACTCGAGTGATATTGATGGTAATTGAGGCTTTCAAGAGGCAGCATAAAGATGCACAGGGTTGGGATTGGTTCATTGAGCTGTGCTCTGCAGGGTTGGGATTGGTTCATTGAGCTGTGCAATGCAGGGTTGGGATTGGTTCATTGAGCTGTGCTATGCAGGGTTGGGATTGGTTCATTGAGCTGTGCTCTACAGGGTTGGGATTGGTTCATTGAGCTGTGCTCTGCAGGGTTGTGATTGGTTCATTGAGCTGTGTTCTGCAGGGTTTGGATTGGTTCATTGAGCGGTGCTCTACAGGGTTGGGATTGGTTCATTGAGCTGTGCAATGCAGGGTTTTGATTGGTTCCCCCTAGCATGCTGTGTCATTGAGCTGTGCCATAAAGAAATAGCCTCTTCCGCCAGCAGCCCAACGAGGAAACCCTCTCTCTTCACCACGTCACACCTCCCAGGCCGCAAATCTTCTCCGCTTCCTGTACATCTACGTCTAGGGCCTTGCCAACAGGAAGTCTGGTTTACCATCACTCAGGGTTACCTTACTCACCCTGTGCATGAAATTGTTGTTCATTTATTGTTCTTTTTTTTTTCTGAATTGAGTGGCTTGAGGGTGTGGTGCGGTGGAAGTAATCTGCTTTGCGCGGCTCCCAGTTTGTTTGTCGTTAGTGTGTTTCTGAACAAGGACACAAGGAGACAAGGACAGCAGACAGTTGAGGGAGCAGTGAGCTCAGACTGGGGAGTGTCTCCCTCCCCGCCCCCCTGAATGTGGTCAGCCAGCTGGACATGGCGCAGCACCAGGGTGGGGAATGAGGACAGGCCCACTCAACCATAACAGGGCACCACTCTTTTCAGCCCTGTCTTCCTATATTTGTATCTCAGAGTAAGATTGGAACAAGATGACGACCGACTACTATTAGAATGAGCATTTAACTGACTGGCTCTCTCATTCAGCACGATTTGCAGAGCAGTAGATGTTGGAATACTGAATAAGGAATGTTAAAACTAGCAGGTACATTGTAGCGGTGTAGAGGACTACATTAAAGGAAGTGCAGAGCCATTACAGCACAGATGTGAATGTTTTAAGTCTGTAAACTATAGTCCTCACAAAGTAGGAAAAACCAGTACAGCGGGAAGATAATTTTTCCTGCTAGCAAATGACTCGGAATTCGGACCCAGCCCCCAGCCCTCACTGCAGCTGCACGTATGGACACGCCCACCTGGGGGCGGAGCCCGTGAACATACTGCCTGCAGGTTGTGTCCGACATCAATGCAGCCAGTGTTTGAACAGAGCCGTTCTGAGGCATGACTCCACTTCCCGATCCTTCCAGGGACACGCCCTCTTGGATTGTTTGAAGGGGCCTATCTTTACCTGGCTTAGCGGTCTCTGCTGCCAGTGAGTAATCCTAGGACATGTGGGTGGCTCTTCTAGTCACCAGAAAATTAATACACCATCAAGAACTGTTTATAGTAAACGCTTATGAGCTATTTCTAGTCACTTTAGCCTTTCATACACAGACACTAGTAATGGAAAAATCCATTGCTCGTGTAGCTACAGTATTTCTGTAATTCCTCCGTTTGTGAATAGATTTCAGTCAATGCCAGCATTCAATAGAAATAATTTTGAACATAACATATGACTCATAAAGTGAGTGCATTATGAGCTGTCTGATTCCTAAAGATAAGATGACTGTGTGGAAGAGTCACAGCACGCTATGCCGTGCTGCTCTCTCATCTCATAGGCCGCACTGGTGAATGTCTGACAAGGAAGTGGTTCGCCCAGTCACCCCCACTCCCCAAATCTTACCACATTGGTGCCTTTTGTGTTTGTGTGGGCGACGGAAGCTGTCCCGAGATCAGGGGTGGCGTCCGGGGTTGTGATATAAGTGCCTTGAAAGGGGCGGGGCCAGAGCGCCAAGGTGGGAACAGCTCACCGTGTGAAGGAATGGGCCCAGACGCATCTCATTAGTCAGTGTGAAGAACGTCCTTAGTGGAGCAGGAGCAGGGAAGGGAGTGTCTCTCTCTCTCTCTGTCTCTCTCTCTCTCTCTCTCTCTCTCTCTCACACACACACACACACACACACAGTGACCGTAGGGACCCAGGACATGTCTTCAGACACGGGCTCTCCTCGATTGAGGCCTTTCTGCTTTGCTGTGTGGGGACATGAAGGCAGCTTCTCATTCATGTCTCTCTGTGCTTTTTTACAGTCTGCAGCGGTCTCAGATGGCGGTAAGTACATCTCTGCTAATCTCCTCAAATGAGTTACAGTGTCTATGTGTCTTTCTTTCTCACTCTCTCTTCTTCACTCTCTCAGGAATTTCAGTCTCTAGCTGTGTGTGTGTGTGCATATATCTGTGTTTCTGTGTGTGTGTGCGTGTGCGTGTGTGCGTGCATGCTTATGTGTTTTTGTGTGTGCCTGTGTGTGTGTGTATATATGTGTGTTTGTGTGTGTGTGTATATGTTTGTGTTTCTGTGTGCGTGTGTGTGTGTGTGTGTGCGCGCGCGCCTATGTGTTTTGCGTCCATTGTGTGTGTGTGTGTGCCTGTGTGTGTGTATATGTTCCTGTGTGTGTGTGCGTGTGTGTGCATGTGTGTGTGCGTGCGTGCGTGCATGTGTGTGTGCGTGTGTGTGTGTGTGTGATGTTACAAGGGGAACAACCAGCCAGCAGCAGCCACAGCTGTTACTGTTTGATAATATTAGCCTGCGCTCTGCGCCACTAAGCATTGCATGGTCGGCCGTTTGGAGAAGTGATTTGCGACTTTAAATCATTACGCAGCGAGCACCCCCTCATACAACACACCTGTCTGTGTATCGGATTACCGTCCCACTCACTCAGGAGTGATTTCACTTCCACAGCCGTCGCCAAGCCCCCGTTTAATCCCAACATTGAACGTGCCGCTTTTGTTGTTAAGATTTTAGCCCTGCTGCCCCTGTCCTCCACAGACGCCCACTCACAAAGAGCAAGCAGAACGGGTTTCAGAGCGGGAGCACACACAGTTGCGTAATTAGCCAGCCGCTAATCTGATAAGGAACTAGCATGACAGGGGCTAGCCAATCAAGCGGAATTTAAGATGACAAGCTTTTAACTACATTGTAAAAACAACAACAACAAAATTAGAGTTGCATCCAGTCAATTTGTTTTTAATTTTCACATGTTTTTTTAATATCTTTGAAGTAAGTTAACAGCACCTGCTGTTTCATATTTAGTTGTAAATTGTTGTAATTTATTGCTGAAGCTCATTTTGTATTGGTGTGCCCTGCACACTCATCTGGTTAGAAGGGCGTAGTGTGTTTGTGCAGGTTAGAACGGTGTAGTGTACTTAATACAATGTGAAAGCTCTCAGATTTCTCTACTGAGAATTAGATGTGGTCCGACTCGAGCTGATAATGTGGATGCTACGCGGTTTTCACTGTCGAGTGTTTATATCTTACATGATTTAGCATCGTTACAGACTGCTGGTGGAGTATTGTTAGTTGTTAGTTCATGGTCGTAAAGTTAAAGCAGACGCCAACTGAGTTGATCAGGGAAATTTTTTTCCCATGTCTAGCCTATATTGCTCCCAATGAGCAGGCTAGCGCCTCGCATGGCAGCTGCCGCCATTGGTGTGTGAATGTGTGTGTGAACGGGTGAGTGAGAGGCCATTGTAAAGCGCTTTGGATAAAGGCGCTATATAAGTGCAGTCCATTTATATATCACCTCACGCAATTATCAAAGCCGACACCAGATCAGCACGTTTAAACATGAGCCTATGACAATTGCAGTGAGAATAGGTCACTGTAAAAGAGCATTTTTCATTGGATTTTTATTAAGCTGAGAAGTAATTGATATTTGAATTTGGCTAATGTATTACATGTCCAGTCATCTTAAAGGTAAACCTGAGACAATTTAAAATATTCAGTATTCACTAGAAATAAATATGTAACCTTAAATAATGTAGGATAATGTAATTGTATAAAATGTTAGTGTGCAACACACTTAAAGTAAGTTTTTGTTGTGCTTCATTGTTTTATATAATTAATAATTATACTACCCCCCTCCTGACTGAGATTAGAATAAAGAACAAACCCAAGAAGCCGTGGTGCTGCTGATGCGTTCAGCATTCCTTTGGAAGACTGGCTGCCTTCTTAAGTGCCCCTATTAATATACATACAATGCCCTTTCAGGCTTTCAAATGGTTCTCAGGGTTATTTCTCTGAAAAAGATCAGAAACTCTGCATACTGTTTCCCCACAGTGTAGTTCCTGGAGCCTGATAATAGGTACGAGAGGACGAGACCCGGGGAGCGTGCTCGCTCGGACAAAAGCACACATAAAGGGGAAGCCCTTGCAGAGGCAGTCTAATGAATAGTTAGTACAGTACCTGTATGTGCAACCGGTACTTTCCCTGCGTTTATATCGGGTCAGAGTAGAACCCTGCGCAGCTTTAATCTCCCGCTCAAACGTGCGCGTACGACGCTTGCAGCAGCGCTGGCTGACCGGTACGTACCGTGTACCGCAGGGTGTCATTTCTAAAGACTGAGGTCCGGAGGGAGGAGGGCAGGAGCGTGCTCTCACGTTACAGTGATTTTTCTCCCAGATTTAATTTCAGAGACGACCAATCAGTTGAGAGCAGAGAGTCCGCCCGTTGGTTGAATCTGTGTACACGCTATGTGGTATGCGACGCATTATGCGGTATGTGCCGTGAATATAAATGTAGGTGTGTGACATGAATTTCTTTCTCTCGGTTCCCCGTCGTTCTCTCTTGCGAAGCCACTCGTCTGAAGGTGTTTGCCAGTCCTGGCGAATAATCTCACTTTTTCCGTGCATAGCTGCCAATTGCACTTTTGTACTTTGACCTCCCCAGACAGCTAGAGGGCGCTGTGGGCGGGCACAGGCGCTCCACGGCTTGCGTTACCAGTTTTTGCTCCTTTGTCCTCCTCTCAAACACATGGCCCATTTTCTGCGCTCACACAAACATTACCAACGGCTACAGTCCTTTGTAATGTCCCCCTCTCAGGGTAGGAACACTCTCAGGTTCAGTATCAAAGCACACTAACCAGATGCGCTTTGGCTAACGTTTGCAAACACAGTCAAGCATTTACCCATAACATTTACTAACATTGGCTTACAGTCCGAAAAGGTAGTGTGCAGCAAACAATGACAGAAGGGGGAGACGCAGTGAACAAGTAAAATGATAATCATTTGGCTGTTACAATGCATATTAATAAATGTAATATTTGTTCCTAATATTTAACACTCAATCGGCAAGTAATCCATGCCAGTTGAGGCCAGGCTCTGGGGCCATTTGGTTCAGTCAGTCCAAGGCTCATCACAGTATTGCAGGCTTTCACTTTCAGATGAAATGAGCTTTGGGTGGCTCTTGAGTGCAGGAAAAGGGGATGCGTGGAAGTGCGCTAACACAGGGGACTTGGGAGTCCCTGCATTCGGACCTGCGACCATAGCGGAAAGGGTGTACAGCTCACACGCTCCCTGTACCGCTCCCTGTACCGCTCCCTGTACCGCTCCCTGGCCGCGATAGAGCAGTCTGTTATCTTTTCGAGCAGCGCTCGTATCAGGGAGCACTCCGGCCCGTGTGGTCCCGCCAAACAAACGTGCGAGCAGCGGGCGACACGAAAACAGCCCACGGAGCGGAGAGAGGGTGTCAGAGCCAACGCCCGCCACCGTGAGACCAAATGGCCGTTTAACATAATGCCAATAAAACACAAAACGGCAGAGCTGCAGTAAAGGGGCGGGGGCCTTTCCCCTGGTTGGGGTGTCCAGGCGACCGGGGAAATGGAGCAAGGAAACAGGAACGAGGTCAGGTGTGTTTGACCAGTAGTCCGGACTGAAGTGACCCTTTACAACACTAGCCATTCCTGTAAAGGATTTTTATTTGAATTTTGTTCATCTTCACTTCATGTCCAGTTAAAGAAGCCGATGTGATCTCTTGTTAAGGCCGGAGAAACGCGCTCACTCCTGTGTACAGTGTAGCAAAGTGGTGTGGGAACGTACTAATACGCAGATTTGACCCCGTGTCATCCGTGGCTGCGATTCAAGGCCCGACCTTATACAGCTGCATCGAGCTGACCCGCTTCTCCAAGTTCTGTTAGCGTATAACCTTTATCAGTTTATCTCTCAGAATGGACGAACCTGTCGACTTGCTGTAGGCCATTCTCAGTTTTACAAGGTGCTTCGCAAATTTTGAGCGAAATACCACAATGGTATCTATTTTATTTTTTAATTGTGCGAAGCAGCCGCCAGAGTGAACATCATTAATATTGCATGTTTTGTCACAAGAGACATCTCCAGTTCCTCCTCCCCTCGCACTCAATAATTCATTCAGGGCTCTGTGGGACATTGTGTCAGCCGGCGTATCCGTTTTCTCTCGCCGCGCTCCGTAAGGCCCGGTAAGGGCCATCTCACACGTTGTGTTCCCCGCTCCGCTCTGCGCCCTTCTCCCGCCATGGGGCCCCGCTCTCCCTCGGCCCCCACGCAGGGCGCTCCCTGCTCCCGTCCCCGGGGAGCCCTCTGACAGGTTTGGGATGGAACAGGGGCCGTGGTTTCCCGCTAGCCTGAAGTATTTGGCGAGGCGGCCTCACACTGGCTCCTACCAGCTTTATCCAGGTAAGCTGAACGGACTCACATCGCTGGTGTCTGGTTCATGGAATTGCCTGTTTTAATGGATTCATTCATCATCTTACTGGCTTTTAATGCGGGATGTTGCAGGGTCATATGCACCGATCAGCATTGCTTATTGCTGTTTTGCACCTTTGAAAGGGCAGGCAAGACAGAACAGGTGTTTCAGTGCCGTCCTGTAAGACATGGGCACTCGCTCACGTTAAAAACAAATAAAGGAGCAGCTCGTTCACATTTTGCTGGACCTCTTTTTTTCTTGAGAATCCGTAAAAACGGCGCGGCTGGTCGCAGCTAAAACCTCAGTGGTGGAAGCAGGGCTGTGCAGATATCCCGGTTAACGGGGTGGACTGCGCGGTAAGACGCAGCAGACGGGGTGTGTCGCGGTATTCCTCAGGATCCCCTGAGCCAGCTTGTGGGTCCCGCCGTCCTCCAGGGACCTTTAAACGGAGCCTCTCAGTGTCAGGGCCTCAGCGTCGGGGCGAGTGTTAAACGGTGCAGTGAACCTGGGCTCTTAATCCCGTGTTTCCCGATCACATTACTCTTCAGTTTCTCTGGAGAATAGGAACAGTGCCGCTGGACTATGGCTTGGCCAAAATGGCGCACGGTTCAGACGGGGATCGCTGGCTAAAATAGCGGGACTGTGGCGTCTCTGGTCTCTCATCTCTGGCGGTGTCACTCTGACAAGGAGCTCGACAGCGTGCGGATGTTGGTGCGGCTGAATGGCGGTGCGGGAATGTGGTCCGTGTGTCTGTCCTCTTATTTCTCTGCTTTTTCTGTTTTCTTGTTTATGGTTCTGAAGCTCTAGTGTGTTTCTTTAGAAATCTGATCGCCCTCATATTTCACATACTCTTCACCAGCCTGTACAGTGTACTGTACATCAAGTCCAAAATATTGTGTACTGGTTCTAGTTTTATTCCACAATGTAAAGTGCTTTTATAATGTTTTGTAATGATTTTAATAGTGGAATGTGTTCATGAATGAGTCGTGTCCCCACGGCTTGGTCAGTAATAGTGTTTAATAGTAAAGTGTTGATTGCATAGTGTTTGGTCAATAATCGTGTTTAATAGTAAAGTGTTGATGAATGTGTAGTGTTTGGTCAGTAATCGTGTTTAATAGTGAAGTGTTAATGAATGTGTAGTGTTTGGTCAATAATCGTGTTTAATAGTAAAGTGTTGATTGCATAGTGTTTGGTCAGTAATAGTGTTTAATAGTAAAGTGTTGATCAATGTGTAGTGTTTGGTCAGTAATCGTGTTTAATAGTAAAGTGTTGATCAATGTGTAGTGTTTGGTCAGTAATCGTGTTTAATAGTAAAGTGTTGATTGCATAGTGTTTGGTCAGTAATCGTGTTTAATAGTAAAGTGTTGATCAATGTGTAGTGTTTGGTCAGTAACAGTGTTGTGTAGTGACCCCAGGGTGTGTAACGGTAATGTGTTGATGAATGTGTAGTGTTTGGTCAGTAACAGTGTTGTGTAGTGACCCCAGGGTGTGTAACGGTAAAGTGTTGATGAATGTGTAGTGTTTGGTCAGTAATAGTGTTGTGTAGTGACCCCAGGGTGTGTAACGGTCAAGCCGCTGGCTTGTTTTCCCGCCCGGTGCAGAGCTGAACAGTGGGGATCTGAAGGGCTGTGGCAGTGAGAACAGTCTGAACAGCAATGCCAGCCTGCCCAGCGTCCAGAGCCACCGACGACACACCGAGCGTCGCGTCGCCAGCTGGGCCGTCTGCTTCGAGCGTCTCCTGCAGGACCCCGTGGGTGTGCGCTACTTCTCGGTACGTCGACCAGTCCGTCCCCTGAACTCCATCTCAGCACGCATCACAAAGGGAGGGGGGGTCACTCAAATGTTTCATTTCTCCCTCCCCCTCTGCACTTTTCTGTTTTCTTAGGAGTTTCTGAAGAAGGGATTCAGCGAGGAGAACATTCTGTTCTGGCAGGCCTGCGAGTTCTTCAGCCACGTACCTGAAACGGACAAGAAGCAGGTAATAGCATAGCGCTACGTGCGTGCGTTTGTTGGGTGGCGCCGCGTCCATATGCTGTTACCCAACGGCTGGCGGCAGTACCGTTAGCCCAAGTCTAATGAGCCGTTCTCTGCGTCCACTTAGATGCAAGATGAATGTTTTTCTCCTGTGTTTTATAAACTGTGGTAAGTATACCGGCTGTGTGATTACATGGCGGTGATGAAAGCTCCACCCCCTCCCCACAGCTGTCTCAGAGAGCGCGTGAGATCTACAACAGCTTCCTGTCCAGCAAAGCCACCACGCCGGTCAACATCGACAGCCAGGCCCAGCTGGCCGATGACATCCTCAACGCCCCGCACCCAGACATGTTCAAGGAACAGCAGCTGCAGGTTCGGGGGAGGGGGGGTTCGGGGGGAGGGGGGGGGGGTGAGCGCATACATACTCTCAGCTCCCACAGGCCTCTGCAGCCCCGCCAGCATGCATACGCTGCCCCCTAGCGGCAGGCCGTTGGCACTACGGCGGGCCACCAGCGGACAGGCCGAGGCAGGGCGGCCCAGATGAGGATCAGCTGTTCAAAGAATGTAAATTGGCTGGGTTTAGCGGTCTGCGGCGGCCCGATAGGTGAGCTCGCCGGGAGAGATTAGATCACCGCATACTTCAAGCTGAGACATCGATACGCGGCTCTCAGATTGGATTCAGCTGGGCTGCTCAGGCCTGTGTTTTGTTCTGTTTTGTCGAGCGTATCCAGCGGTTCTCCGAGGCCGGGTCAGTGCGGATATCAGCGTTCCAGAAAGGGACTCTGTGAGGAGACTCCCATTGGTCCGCCGGTCTGGTCATGTGACAGATATCACACACCCTGCTTATCCATCGTAGTGACAAAACGGCATCCTTAAATCCCTGCCCTGAAATACCCTGGCAGGCACAGAGCCTGCATTTGTGAAAACACCATGCACTAGACTCCAGATACGTCCTATGCACCTCGTTGTATAAAAAGCGTTGTCCTCTGCGGTTTGAGAAACAGCACACTTTTTTGTCAGCTGTTCTTTTCATATTTATTTTGGTTATTTTATTTCTCCGTCATGTTTAGTGTTGCGAAAGGAGCGCACGCTCCACTCCTACATAACATGCACTAGCTTGTCCACCTCTTAATTCATTCATTTTCTGCCCTACATGGGGTGAGCCTGTCCAATTTCCACCCTAATTTGGAACGACCAACTGCCTGCAACCGCAGCCGCGTTCGTGCGCTAACCCCTCTGCCGATTCAGAAGAGTGTAGTTAAGGCGTTTGAAACTGACAGAAATAAATGTAGAAAAATATACATCCCTTTCTTAGAAATGTTGACTCTGAGACATGAGTGACATCACAAAGGATGCTAACTTTCAACTTCAACTTTTTCAGATCTTCAACCTGATGAAGTTTGACTGCTACACCCGTTTCCTCAAGTCCTTCCTGTACCAGGAGTGCATGCTGGCGGAGGTGGAGGGCCGACCCCTACCTGACCCCTACCACATTCCTAGCAGCCCCGCTTCCAAGAACAGCACCAGCTCTGACCGCTCCAACCGGTCCACACCCAAAAAGGTACCTCAGCCAAGCCCCCCACACACTTTCTAATAACCAATAGCCAATAACAGCTGGACTTCCTGCCCTCTTCTGGCCTGGGGGGAGGAGGAATAACAGCCCCCGCCTGCAGCCAGGACATCTGTGGCGGTGGGAGGGTGTTCATGGCGGCGTGGGCAGGGAAAGGCGTCACGCGGCGGTATGTGGGCGGTATATTTCACTAATGATTTGTGCTTGTTAGTGCCAGGCATGTTTTTCGAGTGCGCATCCAAAATGTCCTCTTTACTCACAAACCGTCAGCTAAACCACCTTCCTTGGCAGAGAGAGAGAGAGAGAGAGCGAGAGAGAGTGAGAGAGAGTGAGAGAGAGAGAGAGAGAGAGAGAGATCCCCAGTCCTGTGTAAAAATGTCTTTGCTGTGAAGGGTGTTTTAATTTGGCGGTCCCTGTGCCTGGCTCAGCAGTGCAGGGTCATGTGACATTCCTGTCTGAAAAGGGAATGAGCCGCAGGTTTTCCTGAGGCGACCGTGAGGGCGTTATCAGCTTATAGCTGAAGGCGTCATTCCAACCGTCCTTCCGCCTGATCTGCACCCCTCAAACGGCCGCCGTAGTTTCCACACGTACGACACCGACTCGTAACGAGGGTGATGACACCTGTCTGTCTGTCTGTCTGCTCTGCTCCCACGCCCAGTCTCTGAATGACGACAGCAGAGACGAGCACAGCGATAAAAAGAGAGGGATATTCTTCCCCTGGTCCAACAAAAGCTTCGGAAAAGGAACCAAGAAGAAGGAGCTCACGGACTTCAATTACAGTGAGTCGAGAGGCCGAGGCACGGCTCTGGATAACAAGTAAACATTTACATTTAGCCTGATGGAGATGTAAGCGTTTGAATAAAACACCAGGGCACTATGGGTAGGGGAGCGTACGCCACGTGTGATCAAACGCTGTTTTGCAGATTTCTCGGGCAGTAACGGAAGACGGGAATCTCAAGGCTCTGTGTCGTCCGGGGCGACCCTGGAGCTCGCCACTACCAGCTCGGGGGGAAAGAACGAGGTGAGTAAAAACACGAAGCATCGCCACGCAAGTCCTCAGCAGAGATACAACAGCTCTGACGCGGAGAGTTCCTTCACAGCCGGCGTCGTGCATGATTTCATCTGCCCTCAGCTTAGCTGCTCTTTTGAGTGCTTTTATTGGACAGCACAGTGTAGAGAGACAGGAAGCGTGGAGAGGGAGACGCATGTGACGAAGGTCACGTGATCAGATTCATACCACTGACGACGCAATGAGGTGTGGAGAGTATTCTTACAGGCTACGCCATGAGACACCCTTTCATTTTTTTTTTTTATTAATTTTGTTGTACCACAATTTCCACTTGTGGGTATAGAAAATATTGTTTAGTGTTAAGAAAGATGATAAAAATAAAGAATAGAACAGTGGAAAACATATAAAACATCTTTCGGTAATAGCAGCCTGCGATATTGTACTTTGAATCACATTATTAAAGGTTTTGGGCGATGGCTGGTAAGTAACCGGATGTGAAAATAAACATTATATTTTTAGCGTCAGTTCTGGAATGCAGTCTCCATATGCCCTCTCCGTACGATCATGGGAGCAGTGCATTCTTTCTCATTAATAAACATTAAAATGAAAATACCAGTACTGTAACATGTGGTGTATAAATCTGTTTATATCCACTGGGAGCTTTAAAAGGCTAGGCCACTTTCTGCCCATTTTTCATATCAGTTTTTGGTGTGTTTTTCCGATTGGCTGGGACAGATTTCTGTACGATGAAGGATATTTTAGAGAGAGATGTTTCTGGTGCTCTGCCTGCTTTACAGTGGCTCCTATACGGGAGCTCCGGGGGGTTCATGGGTTAAAGCCTGGGTTTTCAACAGGGGGTCCGAGGACCCCTGGGGCTCTTTGAACACACTGCAGGGGGTCTCTGGCCAGACTTGATATGCAATGACTTTATACAGATTTGGGGAAATATTTGAAATTATAAAGCCTTTTTTTTTATTAAAAAAATAAAAATAAACTTTTATGATGGGGGGGGTGCCCTGGATGCCTTTGAGCCTGGGTGGGGGTCTCTGGATCAGAAACGGTTGAAAAGCAAGAAAATATACGTCAATGACTCCAAAGCAGCTTGTGCAGCCATAGTTCGCCTCTAGAGGTTGTACATACAGTGCCGTGAAAAAGGTTTTTGATGCTTCCTGATTTCCTCTATTGTTGCATATTTCTCGCACTGGATGTTTTCAGATCTTTAGACAAAATATAATATTGATTTTAGGGAACCTGAGTGAACAAATAACACATTTGTTTTTTACTTATTTCATTTATTTAATGAATACAAAATCCCAACACCCATTTCTGTTGTGTGAAGAAGTAAATGCCCCCTTACACTTAACTGCAGCCAATTTAGAATAGAGTAGTAATTTTTAATATTTGGTCACATATTCTTTGCGTGCCATGACTTCCTGTTGTCTGTGACACAACAATATCAAAAGACTCTTGATATCTTATTTTCTGGCTTTGAATGGATCTCGATGAGATTGAGGGGGGGGGGGGGTGGCTATAAATTAATTATGAATTGAACAGAAGACAAACACATGGTTGGTAAAATGGCTATAAGTATATCATCAATCAAGTATCAACGAGACTCACAAACCAATACACTAAAACGTTAACGTTAACGTTGTGTGTATGTGTGCTGCTAAATGCTAGCTAGCTAAAGCTTTCCATAGTTTCAGTTTTTTTGTTGTCATAGTGTCATTTCCATATAATATAAATTTTTTTTTTTGTTTTTTTTTCGAAGTTTATTAGGCATTCATATTTATTATGATATTCTATTAAAAAAAAAAAAAAAAAAAAAAAAAAAAAAAAGTTTTTCATAATATATATAAATATAATTGCAATTCACATTTTTTCTCTCCTCCTCTCTCTATTTGTCTCGATTTTCTGAAAAAAAAAAAAAAATGTTCCTTCCTAACGACTAAATTCCCTGACGTTAAAACGGAGTTTTAACTTAGACTAGTCGACTAGTCTAAAAGTAAGAAAACACTCAGAAAACAGTCAAAATTGAACACAATTTAATCTATGAGGTTGAACATTGTCCGAAAAAATATTGTGTATATTATAAGAGCCATTTGAAACCATTAATCACATTCTTCAATTACCAAATCGTATTTTAAATGCAGCTGAAATGTGTGGCACTTTGCGCCTTGCATTATGAACATTGCACATTATCCTACAAAACATGACAACTCACTAAATAAAAGTTAACAAATAACATTTATTGAAAACAATATTCAACGTAACAAAACATTTTTAGGAAACGTGCCTGATTATTACAACGGTATTTTCATTGGGTGAACGCGATCGCATAGCAAATACAGTAAAAAATAATAATTAGGCCTACTGATCGATGTGACATTAGATTAGTTTTCTTGGGCTATTCAACAATGCGATAGGCCTACTTACTCTTTCCAGCTCGCTGGTTTAACTTGCAGGGCGAACAGGCTAATGCGTTTCCCTCCCCCCCCCCCCCCACCAGTGAGTACATACAGCTTAAGACTGCTGTGCACATGGAAAGATGTATCGGGCCAGCACAATATTAAAAACACAGTTATTTATGGTTCTGTGAATAAATCGCGATAAAATGAATCTGTTCGTATTCAAAGCCTCGAGTTGCACAAAGCACTATGGGGTTTTTTCAAGTGTATCGTCTTGCTTTAGAACACAAAGCCCCTAATTCCTCAATACCGCCCGCTGGTGATCAGAAACTTCTTCAGAATATCCTTCGTCGCACGCAGAAACTGCCCGGGCCGATCGAAAACTTAAATAAATACAGTCAAAGTCCAGAAAGGGAAGAGCTGCTTCTTTAAGAAACAGTGCTTCCAAGACAGCAGGGTGGGCTCTTTCTGAATATGGTGCCTGAAGGCCTGTTTCCACTGTGCTATAATGATAAAAAATCATTAAAATTCAAACAATAAATATAAAAATGAGCGAGAATGATGATGATAATGATGGCATTATCTGGTCACTCAGAGAGCTGTTTGCAGTGTATATTTGTTGATTGACACGTATGTACCGCGATAAAACATCAAATGATTTATAGTTTATCAATTTATAGCTATAGTCCTTCTTCCCGGGGCGCTTTAAAATGAGGCCGGCAGTTAAATCGTTGGCATGACTAACACAATACACCAACCTAGCCGCTGCCTGAAATGCTACAATCTAATGGTGCGAGCCAGGAGTGGAAAATAGGCTTTGTAGTACACTCACATTGCGCATCAGTCTGTCTGACGTGCTATTTATTACTCAAGACAGGAACATGAATGTATTTCAGAAAGAACAGAAAGTGTCATATCATTTGAGTGATAGAAAAAACCGTGAGAGCCTGCAAGCATCACTATTCTTTCTGGTTAATGTGTTACTTGACGGTCCCTGTCTCGTTCTGTTCAGAAAGTCAGTGGCTGCGTTCGGAATGGCTCCCTATACGCTTTACAGTGCGCTATTTATGGGATTGGCTATTTTGACGGTTTCCGAATTCTCAATTGAGAACACTGAGAATTAGGACATCCTACAGAATGGCTGATGTTTTAAACAGAGCGCTGTAAAGCGTATTGGGAGCCATTCTGAACGCAGCCAGTGTGAGATTATCAAACCGGTTCCATTTTCTGTCCGCTCTTCAAATAGTTCTTTGATATTATGTATGAAAGCTGGGAGAGGCTGCAGCGCTGTTGTATGGGTGACTGGTTGAAGGGGGACTGATTTGAGTGGCGCACACCTTTGGCTTCCTACAGGGGGACGTATCCAGGCACTCCATGCCGCTGTTGGACAGGGAGCGCTCTCTCAAACACTGCAACATCAACCTGCCAGACGGCTCCTGCTCCACCGTGCCACTGCGCCCCGGCGTCTCAGTCAGGGAGGTGCTCCTCGGCCTCTGCGAGAAGCTGGGCATCAACCTGGCGGCAGTGGACCTCTTCCTGGTGGGGGGAGAGAAGGTAGACCCCCGAACATTCTGCACGCTCTGTTTTTCTCTAAACGTTTATGGTGGAGGACCTTCCTCATTATTGTTTACAGCTTGGGCACACTCTGTTTTCCTCCCAAACATCTGTGGTGGAGGACCTTCCTCACTCTCATCTGTGGCTTCTGATCTGTCCGTTTACCTTATTTATTCTATGGTGGAGGACCTTCTTCACTCTCATCTACAGCTTCTACACTGTCTTCTTCTTTACTTTCCTCTATGGTAGGGGACCTTCCTAACTCTCATCTATGGCTTCTGATCTGTTTGTTTACCTTATTTCATCTATGGTAGAAGACCTTCCTCATTCTCATCTATGGCTTCTGCTCTGTCTGTTTACCATACTTTCTTCTACGGTGGAGGACCTTCTTCACTCTCATCTATGGCTTCTACACTGTCTGTTTTTTTATTTCCTCTATTGAAGGGATTTCCTCTGACCTCTGGATGATATTTTATAGCTGCGTAGAATAAGCACAAGCATTGATTTTTTAGGCGGGGTGCGGTGCAGTGGAATTGCCTGGCTTAGAATCCACTGTAAAAATCATTGTTGGGTGACAATGTTTATTAGCAAAATAAATGATTGTTACTCAGGAGTAGTAGTTGACTCGAGTCAGTCAGGTTCTTCACATTGTGATTAAGCAGTAAAATGTAGCTGAAGTTTTGGGTTTAAATATAAATTATACATTATATTACTGTTCTGGGATTCCTTCATCAGTCCACCTTTACAATATCGTGTCCAATTCTCTGCACAACACTGTAGGAAAGCCATAGAAGCTCTTTAGTGGTGCAGATAAAGCCAATTAAATTGGTTCCAGCCTGTTGCACAGTCATCAGTGTACTGTGAGCTTCTTATTCCTACCACTGTGTTCTCTGTGCATGTGTGTGTATCTTTAAAATGATGTGTAATGGATAGGCCGTCTGTGTATTAAGGCGTCTTTGTTTGCCTTCTTTATAAAGCCTCTGGTTATGGACCAGGACTGCATGACCCTGAGCACCCGGGACCTACGATTAGAGAAACGCACTTTGTTCAGGTAACGTTCTTCGCTGTCATTCCTTCCTTTTTGATTCAAGAAAAATGTAATTAGTTTTTCGTTGTAATACTGGCACTGTGGAAATCATATTTACAGCAAGACGATGGATACCAGCATTTCAGAATCCCATTCTTATAAGGCAAATAAAGGCTCATAATCATACGGTACTGACACAGTTTGACTCTTCTTTGGAGGTTTTATTTTATATTTATTTTTGTATTTTCTTGCCTTTTTACTAATTTCTTCTTTTTTTACTGAATGTCATCTGTTGGTAAAGCTGGTTCAAATTGTTGGATACTGAGTATCCTTCTTTTAGGGTCATTTGAATTTGCTCTCTGTTGAACTGTTCTGCTTCACTTTTACCCGTCTCTCAACGTTTATATAAGAACTGGTGTGTTGCTTATCAGTCGGCTTGGTCTGTGGAATCTGTGCTGTTATCTTACTAACCTTCCGTCTCTCAGTCAGCCCGTAATCTGCAGCTGATCGGACTGTCACAAGAGCTGGCTGTGTGTTATCAGACTATCACAAGAGCTGGCTGTGTGATATCAGACTATCACAAGAGCTGACTGTGTGATATCAGACTATCACAAGAGCTGACTGTGTGATATCAGACTATCACAAGAGCTGGCTGTGTTATCAGACTACCACAAGAGCTGGCTGTGTTATCAGACTATCTCAAGAGCTGGCTGTGTGTTATCAAACTATCACAAGAGCTGGCTGTGTGTTATCAGACTATCACGAGAGCTGGCTATGTGTTATCAGACTATCACAAGAGCTGGCTGTGTGCTATCAAACTATCACAAGAGCTGGCTGTGTGTTATCAGACTGTCACAAGAGCTGGCTGTGTGTTATCAAACTATCACAAGAGCTGGCTGTGTGTTATCAGACTATCACAAGAGCTGGCTGTGTGTTATCAGACTATCACAAGAGCTGGCTGTGTGTTATCAGACTATCACAAGAGCTGGCTGTGTGTTATCAGACTATCACAAGAGCTGGCTGTGTGTTATCAAACTATCACAAGAGCTGGCTGTGTTATTATACTATCACAAGAGCTGGCTGTGTGATATCAGACTATCACAAGAGCTGGCTGTGTTATCAAACTATCACAAGAGCTGGCTGTGTGTTATCAAACTATCACAAGAGCTGGCTGTGTTATTATACTATCACAAGAGCTGGCTGTGTGTTATCAAACTATCACAAGAGCTGGCTGTGTTATCAGACTATCACAAGAGCTGGCTGTGTGTTGACCGTTTGCTCCTCTCCTTACACCCGTAGATTAGACCTGGTCCCCATTAACCGGTCGGTCGGGCTGAAGGCCAAGCCCACCAAACCGGTGACGGAGGTCCTGCGGCCCGTCGTGGCGAAGTACGGCCTCCGCCTGGGAGACCTGGTGGCCACAGTCGTAAGTGGCTGCTTTTCTCACGTCAGGTGTGCCTTTCAGGGGCTCCACCTGCAGCTCACACAGGCCTGAGTCAATAGCGCATTTAAAATGCTTTAACTCTGTATGTCCTCATTAAACAAACAAATAAACCAATAAAACACCTGTAGATTCCTGCAGAGAATTTGCAACTAAACACATTGCTAACAAAAAATAATGATAATTTTGTTAAAAATATTGGAGAATATAGATGTTTATTTTAAAATGGTCAGTAATCTCAGAAACAGTACCACTGTCTAAAGAGTTAAAGAATTTCAAATAATTATTTGACCCAGGTGTGATTTCAGAGGTTGATGTAATATTTACCTCACCACCGCCAGTGTGCACTATGTAACACTCATTTCGAAGATGCCCGGCAGCCATTTTGCAGCAAAATTAGACTGCAGCGTAGGCTTTATGGCTTTGGCTTTAAAAGGCTAGTTTAGCAGCCCTGCATTAACCACTGTTGTGTGGTGTACCGCAGAGCGGAGAGAAGGAGCCACTGGACCTGGGCGTGCCCATCTCCAACCTGGACGGGCTGAGGGTGGTGCTGGACGTGGCCGACCACGTGCTGGGGAAAGGTGAGGAAGAATCCTGTCTGTCTGTTCGTCAGGCCGTTCCACACATTCACCCCTCCACAACTTCTCCCGCTGTTCTGACTGAAATGTACAGCAGCGCTTTTTCCAAACCCTGGTTCTGGAGAGCGACAGGGTGTGCTGGGAGCCCCAACCCTGGTCCTGGTGATCCGCAGGGTCTGCTGGGGTCCCCAGCCTTGGCCCTAGAGAGCGACAGGGTGTGCTGGGAGCCCCAACCCTGGTCCTGGTGATCCGCAGGGTCTGCTAGCTTTTGTTTTCATTTTAATATCCGCAACAATTTCATACCCAAGAAGCCAGGCGAGGTATTCCACTGCTTTGATTGATCAGCTGAGTGACGAGTAACAACAAAAACCTGCTCACCCTGCAGCTCTTCAGCATCCAGGCTGTAGATCCCTAATGTATGACAAATCACTTCATAAAACCGCCTCCCAAAGGGACTTCTGTCTCTGCGGATACTGTAAGCACAGGCAGTATCTGTCACTTTATATCTACACAATTTCCTCATTAGGTACCTTCAGTAAGCTCGTTAACATTTCTCTTATCTGTGAGGTCGTGGTTGAAGCCATGGATGAGGCAGCTCTAATGAATGTGTGTTTGTGTGGTGAAAACCTGCTGGTGTCTCTGGGTGGGCAGGGTCACGCGGTAGCACACGCAGCAGTGGCGGTTTCTGAGGCTCGGAGCTGCGCCGCCGGACACGGTGGTCGCCCTGCCGCCCTCGCGTAGCGTGCGCTGATAAAACCTCATCTTTCGAGGGGGCTGATGTTGTGTCTTTTTTTCTCCTCCCAGCAGACAAGCAGAAGCTCGCCCCGTCGAAAATCCTTGCGGCAACAGCGGCGGCAAGAAACCAGTCGGCCACAGTAAGGATTTTAGCGGGCTGGGGTCTGGGGTCGTGGGGGGGTGGGGGGGGGGGGGTGTGATGGGAATCGGGCGTTTTCATTGGCTCTCTTATGATGATGCTGTTTTTCCGTTCTGTCCTACTCTGCCTGAGCTGGGTTTCCCTGCATCCGAACTTTAACATCCCTCTCGCCCGCGCGCGGGCAACGTTTACCACGCACGCACGCTCTTCGCCTGGCTCTGCCTGTTTTAACCCCCTCTCCTCCACTTTGCCCGTTTCCAGAGGCGTGGCTTCAGTCTCCAGGGAGACCACGGTAGCCATGGTAACAAGTACGCGGGAGCTTGGGTGGTAGCGGAAGGTGAAGGTGTTGGAGCGGTGTTAGTCGTTGGGGCTCTTGTGCTCTGTGTCTCACTTTTGTGGCCTCGGCTCAGAGGAGGCCTGGTTTCCCCTCTGACTCCGCCCACGGCCCCGCACCCCCGGCCAGTTTTTGGGAAGGGACTCCCCGTCTCCGCCCAGAACCCCACCCCCCCCCACCCCTAATTTGGTGCATTGTCATTGTCGCAATCCAGGGGGATCAGATTCCGTCAGGGAAGTGCTCTTCTGTGAAAGCCAGAGGAGAGAGCCGCAGGCCTGCCAGGGACCCGCCCAAATTCACACAGGACCAGTCAGACAGGAGAAAGCACAAACAGATTAATATAGATGAAGCTGAAGGTAAACCTCGCTCTGTTGCAGTTCCACAGCCGGCCCCTTTAATTCCAGTGTACTGTTGAAGCTTTGCTTTTGTCTTTCACTAACACCCATCCCTCACTCCCTCTCTCTCTCCGGATACCTGTAGCGGCTCAGAGACTAATGTCGGGCTGTTATTGAACGTCGCCATTTCACCCAGTACTCGGGCTGTTCTCACGTTTAACAAATGTAACCTTTTTTTTGGCATGGTATCTGCTTATATTAAATATAATAAAATAGAAAAATGTTGTTGTTGGAAGTCATTATCTTTTTGGGTGTGCTGTCTTCCTGACCCCTGACCCTTGACCCCCTCACCCCCTGCCCTCCTGCAGAGTTCTTCGAGCTCATATCCAAAGCTCAGAGCAACCGAGCTGACGACCAGCGAGGTCTGCTGAACAAGGAGGACCTGGTCCTGCCGGACTTCCTGCGTCTGCCCCCCCCCGAGCCCGCCTGCTCCACGCCTCGGCGCGGGAAAGAGAACGATGCCCAGCGCGGCGCCCTCAACGCCAGCCACCACTCCCACAGCCTGGACTCCGCCCCCGATCGCCCCGGGCCCCACCGGGAGCACCAGCCCTTCGCCGCCCCCCTCTCCCCCATCCCCCGTAACGCGGACCCCCGGGCCGCCCCGCCCTGGCCCAAAACCAGCTCGGACTGGAAGGGCGACAGCGTCCAGACGGTGGAGGACGAGAGCCTGGGAGATTTGACTCTGGTGGGCGAGGGAGATATCAGCAGCCCAAACAGCACCCTTCTGCCCCCCTCTCCACTGCCCGGCCTGCTCCAGCTCCGCCTGTCCCAAACCCACTACGCCCCCCCCTCAGACAGCCGCGCGGACCCCCGTTCCAGCTCAGGTATATCCGGACTGTGACCCCGCGACCGTGCGTGCCGTGTGCAGTGCTGAGCTGAAGACTGTCCCACTTTACTGACTCTAATGCACTTTATACTCGAAATAAACTCTTTTCCTGCTTTCTCTTGTATTTTTTTTTCCGTAAAGCTCAATCATCATGAACCCAATAGTTATTTTAATTTGTGTTCTGACGATCAATAATGTCGATTCAAGCAGTAAAACGACAGGTTGAGTCAGATCTTTACACACACACACACACACACACACACACACACACACACGTATAGCGCTAAGGTTTCCCTCTCCGCCCCCCTGTAAAGACGCACCGTGTCCAGGAGAGAGTGGCAGTAATCCTGCCAAACGCGGTTCACCGTGGCGACCACAGCGCACGCCGGAACAAACAAAAACTGGACCCCGCTGATCAAAGCTTTATATTTTGTTTCTTTTTTATTTTCCTTTTTTATTTTTTTTAAAGCAGGTGTCTCAAATTACTTTTGTAAATGATGTCAATTATTTGAAAAAAAAAAAAAAGAAAGTTGTTCTCATATCGGTACTGAGTTCTTGTTTTTTAGAATTTAAGTTCCTCCCCCTCTCTCTCTCTCTCTGGTTCCTCAGTAGAATGCAATTGAACAATGCCTGTAAACGGGCCTCCATTCAACCATGCTCACTCAACTTCTCTAGCTACATTATATGTTTTTAAGTTCTGATTTTATATATTTTATTCTGTAATATATTCTTGAGAAGCCAATAATTTATCTCTGTTATTTTTATTTACTGTTTAGCACTGCTCAGTGAACAGTAGTGTATGTACAGTAGTCTTTTTTTAGAACTAATGTCATTGTTGAATTGCAAGCCATCTTCTCTTTTGATAATTCTCATCTTCAGTAGATGTCCTCTGTAGATTTCTTTGCTGATGAATTCCATGCCTGTGTGTGATTAGATTTAATAAATGTTAGAAGTCAAATCACAAATCTGCCTTCTATACAATGCTGATCTGTAACTGACTTCCTGCTCTGACTGATTTCCTCTCTGTGGTGTGTGGTTTGAATTGTGTGCTTCGACAGGGACTTGCTGTAGCCCTTTTCAGTCTTAATCTTCCTGTGTGGTGACGTGTTCCCCAGCGGGTACATGCATGCGTTTGGGTGCTTTGGCATCCTGCAGTGGGCCCGTCTATGCGAGCGGCTGAATCGGATTCGCGCTCCCGTCGTCTCCCCGGTTACCGTCAACCGCAGAGATTACGCAACCCTCCAAAACCGGATGCAGGTCTCAGATTGTCTGCGGCGCTATGACAGGAAGCCGTTCATTTGGAATGCGCGCGAGTTTTCGGGGTCCCGCCGGACGCCCCTGCCCTCATTGTCTCCGGCGAGCGCGTTCACCGGTTGCCTTCCGATTGGGTTTGTTCTCTCTGAAAGGAGGAGAAACTCTGCACATTAGCTATGCATGGAGGCTGTGCTCAGCTGAATGCCTAGTTAGGACGGCTTTGTTAAGCGCACGGCTGTTAGAATTCTGCAAACAAGGCCCGTAAACAGGCGGAGGGAGAGCGCGGATGTGCCCTAATTGGCATCGGGTTTGTTCTTTTCCGTTTATTACGCCCAAAGACGGAATCATCGCCTTTAATTGGGCCGCTCCGGCGTGCTGAATGCCACTTCCGTTCCGAGCTGGCACGGCGTTCCCATAAAGAACCAGGAATGCCCACTATGAAAGAAATTATCTTTTAGATTCATACAACTTTTGGGATGAAAATATGTTACTCACACAAGATTTTCTGATTAGTCATGCCCTGCATATTTGTACAGTAGCATTTAATTGTAATTTTTGATTTATTAATTGGGGGGCGGGGGGGTTGCAATAAAGTATAGCAGATATGACTTTAACACAGTAATTAAGTAAATAAATGCAACATTATTGTAGTAATTAGCAGTTAAGATGGTTCAGGTTGAGAGAGAGAGGATGCTTGGGATGAGCTGACGGAAGTTCATATCATACGGAAGTTAAAGGCATTAAAACTAAGCCACAGGCAAAGTGAAATACAAGTCGATCCCTTTTCCTTTCATGCAAACCATGTGTCAGGGACCTGAGTGTGGAGTGTGGAGGCTGAAACTGGCAAACACTAAACCTCACCAGGCACTTGCTTTGAGTTATCCATGTACTGTAAGTTTTCTCGTATGTAATAATAATTGTAATGCATTCAGGCATATTTATGCCCACCAAGCAAACGTGTGAAGTCAGAGAGGCATAAGGGTCACTGACACAAACTTGCACCTGAATCTCCCTCTCTTCCCTGAGGCCCTCTTGTGTTTGTATGTGCTGTCGATACGTCCTTGTTTTCACATCACAAGGTCAAAGGGGGGGTAGTGAAAGAATCTTTTTTACACAAACTCAAAGGCCCAGCACCCAGGGGGAGGGACAGATACATCAGAATACGTCAGCGTCATTTTGTGGTGGAGGGGGTTTCCAGCCCCTGCTCTGTACACAGTAATTGTTGGAGAGTAGTCCACACACCGTACACTTCAGAAACCAAAACAAAGCAGTGCCATGTAACGTATCCCCCACGTGCTAGCCTTACAGAATGGTTCATGGCCTACGGGGAGCCATGGAAACCATCCACCACCCACTCAGGATGACTACATGGTGGGGGGGTGGATGTTTGCTCACCCCCCCCACCCCCCCCCGCCGTTGACATTTCCCCCACTAAGACTATTCACAACGGTATTGTTGGTTTTGGAATAAAGGGCCTGACTGTCTGCTCTATCTTGACAAATGTTTCCCTTCGAATGATGCGTCATTCAAAGTTTCTTTTTATTATATTGTCGACAGAACTGCGGTTTAACTTTGTTTTAGTTTTTCTTTCTAATTTGCCTCTTCTCGGTTCATATGCGTCAAAAGACTGCTCATATCGTTAAAAATCTCATTTTAAACAATGTAAACGTGCTGTTTTATGGTTGAAAAGCTCATTTTAAACAAATGTGTTGTCTTACGGTGAGTGGTTATCGGACACTCGTGAGGTGTTGGATTTCTCGTAGGGTATTCACGCTTATGAAACGGGCTCATAGATTGATGTGTTTTCTCGTAGGGTATTCACGCTTATGAAACAGGCTCGTAGATTGATGAGCGGTGTCAGGGGTGTGTCTTTTCTTGCCGTTGTGTTTGTTCACAATCGGCCCCTGCCGATAGGCTGTGCTCTGCAGGCCTTTTTCAGTCAGTGAGTCTTTATAAATATTTGCACAAAGCTCGTTCACTTTGTGAGGTCCCCATAAGGTTGAGATGATGTGACAAACGGGTGGTTTCTCTCAGCTGTATGAAGTGTACAGTCACCACTGATGCGCTCGTTCATTGGGAGGTCTTAATATCGAGCGTTAGCTTTCGCGCTAACCTGTAGTCTGTCTGAACGCGTCTACGCCCCCACAGAACGCAGGCCGAGATTCCATTTCATTGCCCAGACCCCAATATAGCAATTATCGAATTCAAAAGGGAGGGACTTGAATGGGTAAACAAGAGCACTTTTGAAGTACCTCACGGTTCATAGTCCTTTGTGAGCCAAAAGGAAATGGACGTGTCAGAGAATCAAAAGCTTTTATGTGGCGCCAAAGACAAAGAAGTCTTTGTGGGGTTTTTCATCGGCTTGTTAATGAGGAGGCCACCTTGTGGTGTCTGACGGAACTGCAAGGTGAAAATTTACAAAAGCCAGCAGGTACCTGAAAGCGTGCCAGGTGAAACCTGAACCTGGCGCTCACACAGAAAACGGATTTATTGAGCTCTATTAATACATGCACTTATCCCACATGACCTATGTCTGCCTGGTTTATTTGGTCTGTGGGTTCCCGTTTAATCCGATCTATGTGTGTTTTGCTTGTCAAAATAAGAGCATGATGCTTCTCAAAGAAGAGTGCATGTATCAGCCAAATACAAGAATTATTACGATAACAGCTATGATTAATAACACTAATAAAAATACAGTGACATAAAGTCTGAAATGTTGAGCTAAACATTTGAACACCACAGCGAAGGTGTTAAAGTACACCTTGCATGAATAGGATTTCTCAGAAAGCCCTGTCGTGCAGATACTGACGCTCAGAATGCTAAAAGCTTTCTCTGCACACACAACACTGATCTGTACCAGCCGCTGGAATGAATGAGGTGAGTGGCCACAAGGGGGCAGTATGCACATTATAATAGTGCAGCGTTCTGTCTGCATTTAACTTTTACTGCACACCTGTGATGTCACACAACTCCGTTGCCTACATGTTAACTTTGATGCCAACAGCGGGAGCTTCTCCTTCAAATCCCAGTGTAGTCTTCTACAGCGCGGATTCAGCGAGCAGCTTAGCACACAGAGGAGGTCCAAGGAGCTCTATGGCGTAATTAGCAGATTCATTGTGCTTGGATTTGCTCTGTTGTTAGCGATGGCAAATTAGTAAACGATTAGCCTGATGAGAGCTAGCGTGGTTGCCCGTGGGAACCAGCGTGGCGAGCGCACTATACTTAATTACAGCCCTGATTATATGATCGATCCTCAAACGCTTTATCATCTGGCATAATTGTGCATTTCATGTCCTCAGTGTGAGTGCATTCATGCTGCATTTCTCTTTGTTTTGTCAGTACGATTCTGATTGGGGTGAGGGGGCATGGCAATTATTTTTCTGCGGACAGGAAGTAATTGCAAGGCTTTGACTGAAGAATGATTTAGGATAGTGCGGGTACGAATGGGACTACTGCATGCAATTTCATCAGGAAAAAAAGCAATAATAACCATCAGGGAACGAGCAGACCGATGCTGAAGTTGTGATGGTCAGCTGTCAGTCGGAGCTGTGAGACCAGGGTACCATAGAGATGAACAGGGTGTAGATTGTTTTATGCTGGGTGTGCAGTGGATGTGTCTGTGGTTTGGGGCCTCCTCGGGTCCTGGTGCTGATTCTGAGAGAGCAGTTCTGGCTGTGTTGGTCCTGTGACGCCATTTCATTTGTGACACTGACCCATGGATTTGTGTTTTTGTGCTGTCTTGTTTTTGTGTGTAGCTTAATCTCTTTCTTTTAATCTCCCTCTGTCCTTCTCTCTCCCTTTCCCTGTTCTTCTCTCTCTCCCTCTCTTTCTCTCTCCATCTCTCTTCCTCTCTCTCCCTCTCTCTCTTCTCTTTTTTCTCTCCTCTCTCTCTCTCTCTCTGTGTTGCCTCTTCTGACATTTTGATGATGTCATGGTCATTTTTTCTTTGTGTTTCTATAATTTCTCCCCCCCCCCCCCCAAAACAAAAAAAAAAAAAAAAAAAAAAAAATAGCAACACAACATCAGTAAACCTGACTGATGAACCAGTGTTTAGTAGTAGTGATATATTTGCTGGCAAAAAATAATTTACTTGTAGTGTAGTAGTGTAAAAAAAAAAACAACACCACCAACTCATGCATGACACGCTGCTTGTTACTTAATCATTTGAAAGGGGGGCGTGTTCAAAATAATATCAGTGTGGAGTTTAATTTGAGAATTCATTCATTCTGTGAAAAAACAGGTGTCATTAATTGTCCTTTATTAAGGAAGAAGGGAAGCAAATGTTTCACACATTGTTATAAAATATATTTTCTTCTGAATTGCTAAGTAAAATGGGCCATTCCAAACATTGTTCGGAGGAACAACGGAATTTGATTAAAAAGTTGATTGGAGAGGGGAAAACGTATAAACAAGTGCAGCAAATTATAGGATGCTCAGCTAAAAAGATCTCAAATGCTTTAAAATGGCAACAAAAACCCGAAACACGCGGAAGAAAACGAGCAACTACTGTTAAAACGGATCTAAGAATAGTCAGAATGGCAAAGATTCAGCCAATCATTACCTCCAGAAAGATCAAAGATGATCTAAAATGACCTGTAAGTGCTGTTACAGTCAGAAGACGTTTGATCGAAGCTAAGCTATCAGCAAGAAGCCCCCGTAAAGCACCATGGTTGAAAAAACGGCATGTGCAGATTCGGTTAAAATTTGCCAAGGAACACATCGATTGGCCCAAAGAGAAATGGCATAACATTCTGTGGACTGATGAGAGTATAATTGTTATTTTCGAGTCTAGTGGTCGTTGACAGTACGTCAGATGACCCCGGGTACTGAATTCAAGCCACAGTACACTGTGAAGACAGTGAAGCATGGTGGCGCAAAAATCATGGTATGGGGACACTATGGTGTTGGGCCTATTTATCGTATACCAGGAATCATGGATCAGTTTGAATACATCAAAATACTTGAAGAGATTATGTTGCAATATGCCGAATAGGAAATGCCCCCGAAATGGGTGTTTCAACAAGACAACGACCCCAAACACACGAGTAAACAAGCAACCCCATCCCATCTTCTCTTATGGTCATCATTAGCACTGATACGTTTGTAAGTAGAGCGAGGGCAGATTGTAAGCATTAGATATCTGTATCGATCCTGACGAAGTTGCACACCTCACTGCTGCTCTCTGCACATTTATATCTGACCGCAATTTGTTAGTTACATTCATTATTGAACCAACTTACACCAAAGCAAGTGCCTGTGCGCTGGACTGGAAAAGTATGTGTACCCACGATAAGGAGCTCAATGGTGCCCCTAGTGGGCCATGTGAAATAGCAGCCTGGGCATGTGTGGTTTAATTGCAGGTATAGAAATGCAGCTTTGTCCTGCCCTGTCATCATTTCCTCTTAGTGTTTGACTGTGTTCCATTATGCATGCTTGCACTCTAGTCAGTGCGCATAGCGCCATTTTGTTTGTCATAAGTGCGTTCCCGAGCCGCAAGTACGCAAAAAGCAAGTATATTCTAAAATCCCCGGATGTGGACTTCCGTACTTGACAAGACCCAGAATTTCAAGTGTGCATCGATGCACACTAGGGCTGTGTTCCATTCTGCACACTTGCATTCTACATACTTGCATTTTAGATCGTACATTCTAGTTTTAGATAGTACACTATTACTTTATGTCTCCTGGATTTCCACCTTTGCCTTTAGGTTCCTGAAGCATTAAACTGCACTACTGCCCCTGCTGTGCTGTATATGGCACTATAACAGATTTAGTGGACTTAGTGCTTTATCATGGATTGCATTATTTCTTTAACATCCGACTCTAACATTAACCGCGCTCGTTAAAACAGCTGAGCATCAGCACAACAGAAGTACAGCAGGGAGCCAGCCGGGATCGATTGTACCTGTCAATGAGTCCGATTCCTTAACCGCCACGTCACACTGCCGCCTGACTGCGGGAACAAGGAACACTGCGGGTGGCCATGAATTCTGGAACAGCAGCGAAAATCCCCCCTGTTGGAGGAACTCGTATCCAAATTGCCGCCCTTGGATTTAGCTTTGGCAACCCCTGATTGATTTACCTGGGCCCGGGTTGCCATGTCACAGAGCTGTACGGGGCGGGTTCGGTAAGATTATGCCTGAGGCTGGGGGAAAAGAGGCTTGTCTTTGAGGTTATTGATATGCAGGGGCCTGGGGCCCCGAAGAGATCCAAATTTAACCTCCCCCAAACCCCTATGATGAAGATGAAGCGCCCGTTCTGTGTATGTGATCCCTCAAAAGTGGGGGATGAGGGGGAGCTGCACTGGAGCCGGAATCGATCCTGCCTCAGATCGATAGCATGCGACCAAACGGCCCCGTGCAGCCGTTGACAGCGAGACAAAGGGATGCCGGTAATTCCCTTTGGAGATTGCCCTGGTAATGGGGTGTGCTTTCTCTGTGTGCGCGCGGACCGCTGGCCTGGTAATGAGCCCGGCGCAGCGTGTGATGCAAGATGAAAGCAGGCCACAGTCCGACTCTTACAATGATGAAAACACTGGAGTCCTTTCTTTGTCCTGTATTCGTTGGCGACCGGGGCTTTAACTTATTGGTTGTTATTCTTTAATAATGGAAGATACAGAATAGATTTGTATTTATTTATTTATTTTTCTTTCTGGGGAATCAGAACGGCTCCGCAGTGGGCACGGACCCAGATTGTGTCTGGCTGGGATGGGCTCGCTGATTAGCAAACGGCCAGTAGGTGGCAGTAAAGGGGAACGTTAATGGCAGGGCTGTCCACCCAAAGTGCTGTGTCACTCGGACCTCTTTCTCATGATGTCATTAACGTCAGACACACCCACTCAGCTGTCCAAAATCTCTCCAGCGTGGTGGCAACACTGAGGCTGCACCAGTGCGTCCAGTCCACTCCTGCACCCCAAACAGTCCACTCCTGCACCCCAAACAGTCCGGTGATGGACTGCACTGAATTTCAATAAACCAGGGCATTCATATCCACACTGAATTAAACAGCCAGACCAATCCCAATCTGATTTATAAACAACCCAATCAGTCTTGTACTGGTCTAAATTATACACAACCAGACCACTCTTATCCCACTGTAAATTACACACAGACAGGCTAGTCTGATGCTGATTTAGACACAGCCTGATCAGTGTTGTAATACACTGATTTAAACACATCCAGACCGGTACTATACCATGCTAATACTAATATAACAAGCGCAGCCACAAACACTATGAATTCTAAGTTTTCCAGCCGACTGCTTCTTCCACAGTTTTATGGAGCCCCCAGTGCTGAAACCGTTATGGTGAATGGTGATAGGTTTGCCTAAATCCAAAAGCATCTTTGCAAGTGTGTCACATCTGTTCCTGTTCCGTGCCTGTGCTGGGCTCGTGGTCCCAAGCTGATTTAATGGTACTGACAGACCTTGCTGAAAATATTTCCATGTTTTTTTTTCATAAATTGGTTCTGAGAGAAACAGAAGTGTTGTAAAGATTGAGCTGATTTGAAACCCCAAACTCCACGACGACAAAATGCAAGCCCCGGAAACGGAACCAGGTGGTTTTACTTTATTAAATGAGCCAGATTAATTTAGCCTAAATTTAATATTGTGATGCGATGCTGCTCAGGGAGTCATCTTTGTCAAAGGCCTCCGCTCGCTGACGTACGGGAAATGGCATGCAAGACTGCTCCTCTGGTCAGTCGGCCGCCTTGACACAACGGCAAAGTTCGGATTTGGCCTCGGCAACAGCGTTGTCAGTTTACCAGCGATCCATGGGAATACTCTAATAATTAATTTTTTGTTTAAATATCTGAATGCCTCTGGATGGCAGACAGTCCTTTACCTAACGTTTGCATTACTCCCCTCCCCCTCCTCCTCCTCCTCCTCCCTGCTGTATGGGGGAGAAATCTTTTCCATCTCCTCAATTTGATGTCTCTTGTCTCCAGGGTCTAAGAGGAGACAGAGGGAAAAGGGGCGCACTTCCGTCAGCTCCCACAAGAGGGCAACCTCCTCCGGCCCTCGTCTTCCGCCTCCCCCTCCCCCTCGCCCGCGCACCTGGGGTGTTTCCGCCCCGCCCTCCAGGGGGATCCTCGACGTGGACGAGGTGCGGCTGGAGGACCCCCAGCGGGCCGACGTGGACCTGGGCCTGCCCGGATTGAGGGACCGTCGGGGCAGGACTCGAAACGGGGTGTACGAAACGTCGGGCCTGCCCTCTCTTGTCGCCGTCAAACCCCAAAAAGGCAGCGCCGCCAAGAACAAGCACAAGGCCACGTTTGTCTGAGGTGGTCGCGTGCTGGAGGCTGCTGGTCAACGCACCCGGTGGCCCCCATTGGTGCAGCTGGTCACATGATGCAGCGGAGGTCACTGTACGGCATAACATAGGGGATCCCTAATTCTCCACACCCATGACCCGCTTAATGACAGAATACTTTTTTTTGCCCTGTCCTTTACTAAAAGGTTGCCTAACATTTGTTCAAATATGGACTTCATGTTTTTATCATACAGTATGTCATAATAACTGCATGTACACAGTGGCATGGGACCAGTGCAGTGTTTCATTTGACCAGTGTGAATGTAAATGTTAAGTTAAATGTGAAAAGTTTGTTTTGTCACGTCGCAACTCTCCACAACCCCTCCCGTGACTCACCGGTCATTCATGGCCCATAGTTTCAGAGCCGGTTTAAGAGTTAGTCCTGTCCCGGGCCTAGCCCATGTAGCCATTTATGTCACTTTATTGGGTCTGGCCGGCTGTGGTCAGAAGGACATGAGCATAAATGGGCACTGTCACTGATCAGAAAGCACAGTGTTTTGCTAACTCTTCTGAGCTCAAGAGAATGTAGAATGTGTTGTGTTTAATGTAGGCCCAAACTCGCTCGACATTGATGATGGTTCTGGACATAACAATCAAACCGCCATCGAGGCTGAACCGTACCGTAAGGCAAGACACAAATCTGGAATTGCGTTTTTTCAGCCCGGAATTTGCTGAGTGATGTCGGACGCAAAGTTAATAAAAAGATATCCGGCTTTGATTTTGACCCCGAAGCTGCTTTCTCTCCACCCTGTAAAAATGCTCACAAAGGATAATAGAGAGGATCTGACAGGCTGCTGAAAAATGAGTAATAATGCTCTTCCGCAGAGCAGGACTAAGTACCTAAGCATCCTTTTTACTCCACATACACTTAGCTACTGTTTGGCATCGGTTAGGTCCAGACCATCTCATCAGCCCGGAGCAAAGAAATCAATTATTTTCTGCCAAATTTTGCACCGTGACTAATGGCACCAAATTTTTAAAAAGTGTGCACCTAAAACGGTCTTTTAAAGAGTTCTGCTGTTTCTTTTATGCACCGGCCCACTGAGAAGTGATATCCTATAGATGCAGTGTCCAGCTCTCTAAACAAAAGCAGAGCCCAATGTGCTTCAATTCAGGTGGCAAAGCTGCTAGCTACTCTCTTTTCACAAGACACCAATGACCTTTAGCATGAGCAAAAACCAATAACATGACCAATGATTGGTCAGGGTATTTGTTTTGCACCAATCATTGGTTGTGTTATTAGGTATGTGGGTGTTACAAGGTTTTAGTAAATAAGGCCCAAGTGCTTCAGCCATTCTTTAACCACATTAGGACTCAAATCTGAAACAAGACCAGCTCACTAAAATTCAACCTATGCTGCTACCCCCTATTATTTAAAATATATATTTTTTTAAATCAGATTCTTTGCTATTTCCACAGGAAGTATTGACCCTCTATAATCAGTTTTAATATGTTTACAGACTAGCTGTAACATGCAGCATGTTATGTCCGTATAATTTCTCAGATCCGAGGCTCTCCTATGTTCCAAGGTTCACTTTTCTGAACGATCACTTTCGGAGAAACTATAACTGAAACATTTGAAACATTTTCCTGTTTCTTTTTTTTTTTGAAGAGGCACTGCTATATATTTCATAAATGAATGTGATGGAAAAGCCACATATCTCCCAGTTTCTTTTTATGTTTTAGAATGCAATTCTTTAAGTGAAATTTTCAAGCTCTTTCTTTTTCTATCTCGCTCTCTCTTGATCTCTCTCTCACACACACACACACACACACACACACACACACACACACACACACACACACACACACACACACACACACACACACACACACACACACACACACACACACACACAAGCCAGCTGCTAAGGTTCATATTCTACTGTTGGTTGGGTCAAAGTGGGTTTCAGGATCTATGTTTATAAAACAATGTTTTTACTGTTTATCTGTCATATTCAACTGTTTTAATCCCTCGAGATTCTGAACTACACTGTGTACCACAGTAATGAAGAAATTACCAGCTGGGATATTATTCATACAAATTTATCATCTTCTTTGGGTACCTTAGAATTATTATGCATTGTCCCAGTATATTTATAACCATTACAGCTTGTTAAACAACCTAATTATGAACTATAGCTTACATTTACATAATTGAATGATAGCATGAGTTAGCGCACCGATGTCTGTCTGAAATTTATCTGTAATAAATTATTTCTAGTAATTACTAAGGCCCCAGTATAAATTTGATAAATCTATCAAAACAGCTTGTTAGATATGAGACAATTCTAATGAACTTATGAGGATATAAGGCGCAGGGAGACTTAATGCCTACCGGTATGGTAAGGGACATTGTTCGAAACAATCTCCTTCCAGCAACTGCTTAGCAATACAAATTTTCATAATATGCAATGGTCTCAAGTGTATTATTTGTTGCGTGCAAAAGATTTACTTAGGTAGTAAAAACATTTGCTGCCCATCTGACCGTTCATCTGTTGTTTGGATTTGTCTAAATCTGTCCCAGTCTTGGGTGTGTCTCCCCTCTCCACCCCCCTCCCCCCCTCACCACCCTCCCCCACTACCTCCTCCCCACCTCCTTCCACTACCCACCCTCCTCCTCCCTTCTCCTCACCTCCTCTTCTTCCTCTCCTCCTCACACCCCCACCTCCCACCTCCACCCCCACCTCCTCCCTCTCCACCTCCTCACCTCCCTTCCCCTCTCCACCTCCACACTTCCCTCTCCACCCTCACCTCCTCTCCTTCCACCCACTACCACCTCTCCTCCACCACTACCACCTCTTTACCACACCTCCCCACCTCCTTCCCTTCCTACCACCCTCCCTCTCCCCACTACTCCCTCCCTCCACCCCCCTACTTCCCTCTTTCCACACACCTCCCTCCTCCCCTCCCCAACCACCTCACTTCCTCCCTACCCTTCCTCACCTCACCCACTCCCTCCTCCACCTCCTCCCTCACCACCTCCCTTCTCCACTTCCTCCCTCTCTCCCTCTCTCCCTCCACCCACTCCCTCCTCTCCTCCCTCACCCTCTCCTCCACCTCCACTCCTCTACCACTCCTTTCCCACCACTACCCTCTCCTTTTCCACTCCCCCCCCACTCCCTCCTCTACTACTCCCCTTCTCTCCCACTACCCCTCCCTCTTCCTCCTCCACACCACTTCCCTCCTACCCTCACTCCTCTCCTCCACTTCCACCTCTCTCCTCTCTTCACCAACCTCCTCTCCTCCCTCCTCCACCCTCCTCTCCTCACACTCCCACCCTCCCTCTCTTCACCTCCACCACCTCCTCTCCACCTCCTCTCCTCTCTTCCCACCACTACCCCCTCCTCTTTTCCACTACCTCCTCCTTCCTCCACTACCCCCTCTCCTCCACACCCACACTTTTTTTCCTCCCACCACTACTACTCCCTACTTTCCACCCACCACCCTCTTTCCCTCCACCCCACACTACCACCTCTTTCCCTCCACTACCACCTCCTCTCCTCCACTACCACCTCCTTTCCTCCACTACCACCTCCTCTTTTCCACTACCACCTCCTTCTTTCCACTACCACCTCCTTCCCACCACTACCACCTTCTCTCCTCCGTGCCCCAGAAACCGATTTTTGTGTTTTAATCTAATGTTGCTCATTTAATCTAAATTACGTATAAATGGTTACATATTATGTCTCAACACAAACCGCAATGTCAGGTACATTGTATACTTGAGGCATTCGCAGTCACAAACCAACCTTTCGAAACTTTGAAGGTTCAGTAGTATTCATTGAGTCGTCTTCACCTCAGTGCTTTCTCTCAAGGTAAGCAGCTGCTAAAAGTATGTTATTAAGTATAGTTCATACAGGCTTCTTCAATATGTCTAATAGGACTTTACAATGTTACATTTGAATAATTTTCTAAAAGTAACAATTAAAATATTTCTCAAGGTTTTTTACTTTTTTTTTTATCAGTACACAGGAGCTCATTTAGAAAGCTCTACAAATGCGAACACTGAGTGAACTGCAATGGCTAAACAGTGTTACCCCTGAATGTGTGTGTGATTCTCTCTCGTGTTTCAGTTGTTCTCAAACTTTACGGACAACTAACTGACTTTGCAGCAGTGACTCATTTTTTCGCTGTAAAGCGAAAGACTGAACTTGCTTTGAAAGCAAAAATGTGTTGTCCTTGTATTTTTATATGGCTTTTAAAATATATTTTATTGAAAATCAAAAGGAAGTGCAACACTGGTAGAAAAATGATTTGTTCAATTCATGTTCAAAACATGACATTTGAATTATGGCCTTCCAACTGTAGGCACTACCTTGACTTTACGTTGCACAAATTCTACTTTTTATATTCGACATTTTCCAATTAGTCAAAAAATCTGGCAGAAATGAAATATTGTTGATGCATTTTCACAGTCTCTAATTCGGGCAGTGAAGTACATTCCCACATAATTTTTATTCAAAACTCAGTTGAACTGGCTAAACCAGCTTTCCCCCCCATCTTTATTAAATGTTCATTAATCAGTGAGTTCACTAAACATGCTGACATCCAGGTGTCTGAATGGAAGAAATATATATTTTTTTAGCTACAGAATTATAGGCACATATTTGTGACTGGTGCTGGTAAAACGGTCCACAAGTAGCACGGGGTCATTTTTCATTTTTTTTTATAGTTTATGAAAGTACAAATCCTGAGCTTTCAAATGATGTCTCATACTGTGCAATATGCAAATATTTGAAGAAGATATGCTTCTTTCAATGTTGGTGCACCTTAAAAAACTTTCCTGATAAAACAGCTCTCAAAGATTTGCAATGATTCACACCTCAGGCTGGCAAACTTAATGGGCGTGAACAGTAGCTGGCTAAACAAAGATAGACTGATGCTATATCACAACAAACATGCTTGCAAATGATACATTGTTTGAACATGCGGGTAGCTAGATGGCTAACTGTTAGCTTAAGTCAGTAAAGGCTTTGTTTGTGCTAACCAAAGGCTGTGCCCAAATCAACACCGTCCTACCTGCAGTTTCAACTAAATAACTGAAAGTAATGGATTTAGCCACCTCTGCACAATTTTTTTTACAATATGTTTCATGCTGTTCACTGGACAACAAATGCCACTTGCAAAGCTATCATTTCAACTTCCTTTGTGTCGATGATTTTGTGCCAGTGATTTTCCTCTCCTTTGAGCCTACTGTGAAATGTAGAGCATGACTAGATGAGTGGCCATCTTAAATCAAGGGCAGTACTTTAGGGGTTTTGTTTCACAAGCTAAAAGAGGAGGATGTCTGGAAGAAGGATTGAGTCCTGTCATGCTGCCCAGAGCAATGATCACCCTTAAAGTGATCCATCCATATCTACTGCATATATGGCAGCAGAGTGATAGTTTGAGGCTTGTTTGATGTCAGGCCCTTGATGACTTACAGCCATTTAGCCAACCATGTGTTCTATACTGTTCCAGTGTAATGTACAGCTAAATTCCCACCTAGTCCCACCCCCCAATTCCCATAGAGATCCATTCAAATGCAGAGAAGTTATAGTATCGCTTGTAGGAGTACCAGAAAATAATATTATTTTTTGATATTGTTGGGTCACAGACATCAGGAAGTCACGGCATGCAAAGGATATGTGACCATATATAAAAAAAGATTACTTTATTCTACATTATGTTAAACTGTCCAATATTTTTTGATGCCTGATAATGTACATAATGTACAATAATAATATGTTCTATAATTTCTAAACGGTTCATCCGATATGGATGAACATACCCTCAAATTAAAGCTGACAGTCTTTAACACTTCAACCTCATTGTCATTGTATCCTTTCAAACTCAAAGCCCTAGAGTACAGAACCAAAATACCTAACTAATAAAATAAAAAATATGTCACTGTCCAATGAATTATGGTGCTCACTGTATACTGTATATATGAGGCAATATAATCAAATAAAATCAACGTTATTTGGTGCTTTTTACAGAGAACTGTCACAAAGACACTGTACAGAGAACAGAAGTACATAGACCTGGAAAGACGATAAGGACAGCTGACTCTGCTGTCTTGCACTGCAATATTAATGCCTTTCACTTCATTTCACACAAAACTTTTTATAGTCTTTTTATTTTTTTTGGTTTCGAAGGGCATAGATCTCATTTTTGGATACCTGTCAGGGAGCAAGAGCCGACACCATGTGAACAATCATTCTTTCAAATCGAAGTGAGACAGGTAGGTTGGGTTGAAAGGCAAGGCGTTTATCCTCTGACACCTGTCTTAAATTGGGATGGCAGGTACTGCATCTGCAAAGTGAGGGGCTGGCAGGTCATATAATATACCTGTGAAGCACAAAGTGCTTTTACATATTCAGCATTTCCTCCAGAAATAACTACCAGAGTCTCATTCCTTACAAGCAATGTTTTTTTGTCACTGTAACCTCATGCTAATATACTGAATTTGGATGCGCCTTAACATGGCCACACAGCAAAGCCCCAAACTCCTTCCTTAGCATATTCTCTATTCATCTGTTCTTCATCCTTTGCTTTTAACTTTTCCTGTTGATTATCAGAAATTCCCCAGTCTCCCAATTATTCCTTCTCCCTGGTTATCTTATTTTAGATACCTGCTTCAGACAAAAACAACATCTGTTCATTTGTCGGATACACAGGCTAAATTATTATTTTGGACACAAGAAAGTGAGAATGCGATTTGAATCAATAGAACTTTGATAATATATTGATGGCAACAGTTTTTTTTCTCTGTGGAAGCTAGCTTGCTTCATAACTACTAATAATCAAAAGATAAATGGTCATACTTCTACAGATTTCAGTGGCCAGCAAATACACATTTCTAAAATGAATAATTTGTGAGAGATAGCGCGGCGACACTAAGGTAGGCCATAAAACCCTGAACTCAAGCTGAGCTGAATTATTAATCAAAATGAAAGACATTGCTGTATTTTAAAAATATGTTAATATAGGCAATTCATTTTAATGTGCAGTTGGTCCACAATAATCAGGAAGATACATGCACAAGCTAGTCCAATTTTAATCACCATAGTAACAAACAGTAGTGTTTTATTTTAGTCATGCTTTACAATGCCACCATGCTGACATCAGCTGACACAAATTATATACTTTATATATATTTTCACATATATTTTATGTTCAAGGTATGGATAGCAATATACCATTTACTAAAACAACATGACAAGATGAAGATACTCAGTGTTACGATACATGTACGCGTGTAGCACACACAACTTATAGCACTACTTTGGGATATTGTATGCGTACCGTCTGTGAGACTGTGAGTTATATGTCTTTGTTGTTGTATCAATAATTTGAGTCCAGGCTGATTTTTACCAAGGTTGTATTAAATAGAGTGCAAATTTTGTTTATGTAACTTGGTGTTTTAAGAAGATTCTTTTTGGTTGAGATTGACATACACCATGAAACAAGCTCGACTGATTTCCAGATCCTGTTCTCTATGTCCCTTTGCCTGTCACCGAAAAGTCCTCCTCTCACCCCTCACCGTAGGAGACCTTACCTGTTTCATTTCCCCGGAGAAAACACAGTAAATTTAGGCTCTTTCAAAGCTAGTCTGTTTTAGAATTATGTCTCCTGTCTGTTTTCTAGATCAGGCACATTTTTTACATCCTGAGTCACACCACCAACCAAAAGTGTTACTAATTAAGTGAAGTTAATAGGATAAGATCATTTCCCACGGCACACCTGACGATCTCTCACGGCACAGTGGTTGAAAATCACTGTTCTAGATTCCCACTGGTCTTCATTCATTAATCAGGTTTTAGGCCTGCACGTTGCTTCAAGAGCATATGTGCATAAGTACAGGGGCTCATAGATTTCTAGAAGGCTACAACATGGTTACAGCTGATAAGCAGGACTACCCTAATTTCCCCCTGTTATTTTGGCTGCCGGTGTGCCTCCTGGTTTGGAGATAAGAACACACTGACTGTACACAGTATGCGGCTACCTGCCGCCAAAAACGCACGGAACATTTACCTGCCAAAAGGCGGCCCTGGAGAAGAGCGCCGCAGGGAGTTCCCTTCGTTACGTTTTAAATGCGGTGGAATTCAGGCTTAAAAGGCTATAGAGACTGAGATTTATCTTGTTGTTTTTTAAGCAAGATTAGAGCAATTGCCTCCTGCAGTCTCCAATATAAAGTAATGACTCTCTGAACCTTTGTTGCACAATGGAAATAGTGTGTATCCCCATCAGAGATAGTGAGGACACATTAAAAACAATAGAACAAAGTAAAATAAATAAAAATAATAATACATGGACTTATGCCTATGATGTTTGGGAAAGCAATATTTCCTCTGAATTAAGGGGAATCAAACTCGCACGTCAATCAAAATCTTCATCCGTGTATTTGACAGCGCAGTAATTCATCAACAGCAGTCCTAGTTGGGTTCACCCCCTGTTCTCTGATGCACACTGTAACAAACAGCATGGATGGATGCCAACGTATTGTTGTATTAATCATTATTCATAATTTTGAGTTGTGTTTTCTCCCGTGCTTCTTGTGGTGAGTGTTCCTGCAGTGCTATAAGACTAATAGCAGGTTACAGGTGGTTAACAAAATTCCAGCACAACATTTTGCAAAAGCCTCCTTTTTACGGCCCCCAAACCACAGCTTTCTTGCTACGTTGTAAATAGGTTCGGATCACACTTATATTACATCTCGGAATTCAGTGGATCCTCGTATCCAGAGCAATTTGCACAGATTATATTTTTACATGGCGTACAATGCTTCAGCTGGATATTTTTACTGAAGCAACTCAGGTTAAGAACCTTTACAATAGGGCATCAACTGGAACTAGAACCCACAACCTCCCAATTACAAGACCAGTTCCCTAACCGTTCTATAACTTTCTACAACCTAGCACCGTGGTGGTGCAGCGGTACGAGCGCAGACTTTCGGTCTGTGCAGTTGCGCCCAGAGCAATCGGGGGTCCTGCCAGATCCGAGTATGGCCGGTGCTTTGAGGGAGCGGCAATTGGCGGCCGCTCCCGGGGTGGGGTGCGGGACTCGCTGAAAATCGTCGCACACAAAACAGCCCTGGGTGAGCTGGAATCATTGTCAGGAGCTTCAGGAGTCACGCCCTGAAGAGGACATGGTGCCCTCTTTTCTACTAGCGGCTGACAGGGTTGTGTAGCGGCAATTCTCAAGCGGTTGCTATTTAATTGCATATGGTTCAACTGGCTACCAAATTTGGAGAAAAAATCTTTTTACAATCTAAATGCGACCTAGTTCAAAAGCTTAGATTGTGAAACGTTTTGTAAAATCTCTGCAACAACTTTATTATTCATAAAAATCAATGAAGTTGGTATTGCAGAGCCTCGGCGATCTGGGTTTAACATACATAAACCTCCAAGTGGCCATTAGATAGACGCACTTGACATGGGAACAGGTCATTTAGTCACAAGCTCAAGACGTGCCAGCTTAATTAACTGGTTATTATCAGTAGTGCACTGCCACAGAACACAGTTCCTTGGGTTTCACTGGGTTTCCACTGCATAAGTTCTTGCTAACGTTGCATCAGGTACCCGCAGGCTACCTGCTGTCCTAAGGTAGAGATACGCCTCTTAACAAACTGGCGCTAGAGCTCCTGTAGAGCTGTGTGGCTTAGCCTGTGGTGCATGGGTAAAATAGTCACTGCCACCCAATAGAAAGTTTTCTAGCTGACTAGGATGTAGACAGGTTATATCCAGTAAAACCTGAGCTATATTGAGATTAACCTAGTCCGTTTATGTCAAAACGTCTCTCAACCTAAATTTCCACTCCTCTAGACGTCTCGATTCCGGCTTTGCTCACTGGAATCAGACACAATCTTTCTTCAATGTTGCAAATAGTTGCAATAAAATGTTCTGCTATCTGGTTTCCCTGGCCTCTCCTGTGGCAGACTGGGATAAATCTGCCTCAGATTCCGGATAAAAGACAGGAGGGTCCAGCTTTGCGCCGCGCTTGTGCGTTTCCAGGCAGCTGCATCCCGTGTGTACGCTCATGGGGTCTCCACACGCTTCTTGTGGGTCTCCACACAAACAGCACTGCATCTGTCTCTCATAAAATTCCTGGCATCTGAGGAGGTTTGCTTTACACTTTACAGAATAAGCACAGGGACTCACTGAGGTGTTTAGCCTGCTGCTTGGTTGCAGTGGGCTGTTTTATGATTACCACAATTCTGTTTTTTTTTTCCTCCTCCCCTAGATTTAATGTTTTTTTTTCATATTGTCGACTGTATAGAGTTAACACATGCTGTATGCTAAGCTAACACATGCAGAGCTAATGGTTTGTTGATGTCACCTCGTGATTATTTTTTTCCAGAAAACTAGAAGCAAGTACAAATGTTAGACGATTTAACACAAATTGGGAAGCTTTTTTTTTCCCTTTTAAACTATTTATTCTCCTTTTATGGCCAAATTTTGATTTGGGAAATGCAACTCCTGTCATGCACTTTCCTGGGAGGCAGTGACTATTTTACCCATGCACCACAGGCTATGCCACACAGCTCTACAGGAGCTCTAGCGCCAGTTTGTTAAGAGGCGTATCTCTACCTTCGGACAGCGGGTAGCCAGTGGGTGCCTGATGCAACATTAGCAAAAACTACTGCAGTACAAACCCAGTGAACCAAAAGAACTATGTTCTGCAGTTCAGCAGTGTCATATAATGGGTAGAGAATTGGGCTGCAAAGGTTGCAGGTTCGATTCCCAGGGAGCACACTGCCGTTCTACCCTTGAACAAGGTGCTTAACCTATATTGCTTCAGTATATATCCAAATATAAATTATTATGTATAAATGAATTGTAATGAATCTTAGTGGTGAATAATCAAATGCGAAGGTAGGGGGATCAGAAACAAGTCACTCACCAATAAAGGGAATAACAAAATAAATGCAAAAAAAGAAAAGACAGGAAACTAATTCCTTGTGGCTAAATAGCCAAACGAAAATCAACCCACTAAAATAGGGTGAACTCGAATAACGAGTGAAACACAAACTAAATCTCCCGAGCTCAATACTGGAGCCAAAACGGGAAACTTAGCAAAAAAAAAGAACACCTTCGGCACATAAGTTCAGATGGCCGGAAGAGTGTAAAATAAACTAAACAAACAAAAAAAACTGTCTCAGAGAGACAGCAAAGAATAAAATAAATAGCGCAGAATGCTAACAGGAGGAATAATACCTATACCTGAACTAAAAGCTAATAGCAAGTCCCCCGTTGCTAACGTTTAATATCACGAGGTCGCTAGTACCTGGCTATACTCGGCTCCATGCAATGTCGAAATGACAAAGAAGCACCGGGGAAGCGGAAGTGAGGAACTTAAATACCCCGCAGGTAGAGGCACAGGTGAAAACAATGATGAGGGAAAGCAAACCCCGGAACGGAACGTGGAAAAAATCAGATAGATTCTCAATCTGGAAATATGGACGAGAACTGCAACAGAAAAGAAAAGAAAAACCAATGAACCATGACATGGATACGATGTAAAAATTCTGTAAGTCGCTCTGGTTAAGAGCATCTGCTAAATGACAGTAATTAAGCTGGCACATCTTGAGCTTGTGACTAAACGACCTGCTCCCGTGTCAAATGTGTCTACATAATGGCTACTTGGAAGTTAATACCGTTAAACCCAGACCGACGAGGCTCTGCAATACCAAATTCAGGACAAACATTTCTCAAAGGCTTTCTAAAATTTCTAAAATCATTTGTTTTAGACTCTCCTGTAAGCTTCAAAACGTTCTTTCAACTGTCTAAACAGTTTCCCTTGCTATATGTATCATTTCTGCCTACTGGGAAGTACAACACTTTTAAAGGTTTCTGTGAATTAATCCGTAGGCCTACCTTCTGCTAACATGGATCACAGTCACAAAATGGATGATCTGTGAAGACAATTTATGTAACGGCCTTTGATAAGTCAGTCATAACTGGTATTTGAAAATGAATATTGTCTAATTAAACATGTTATAATGTTTCCTCACATCAATCATATGTCTAGCATAACAGTGTACTTATTCAGTTGTTGTTGTATTTTTAGTTTTTTTAAAAGTTATAAGTTCAATTCAAAATAACGGTTATACATGCTCTTTCCCAAGTTCTGTTCGAGTGAACAAAAATGGGAAAACGAACAGTATATTTGACAACGAAAATGTAATTAGAGAGTTTTGCTTAGTAGTCGCAAAGATTATGAATAGGTGATACGTAGTATGGAAATAAGCAGAGGTGGAAAGTAAAGGTCCTACCAAGCGTGTCTTCCACCTATGAACTCAGCCAGCTGATTTCCCTAATTAGCTCTACCTCCTGCCTGAAGAATTGTGATAAATAGCAAATCCATGTGATTGGAACAAAATACTGGAGAGGACCTTTATGTCTAAACCTGGATTTTCCAACTCTGGAAATAAATGATTCAGACTGCACAGCAGGTAGACCTAGTGATGTTCATAATGACCCCACATTATAAACTATTTAATATGTTCCCTACAGTCTTAAATTAATTCCATGATCGTTTATGAAAGAGCAGAGTTCAAAATATGAAATTAAATATAGATGAGCATTCCCAAGGCATAACTTTCACCTATGACCTTAGAGACATTTTTATGGGTGGATTTTCAACTTGGTCCAATAATGTGAAAGACATGGAAATGTCTTTCCATTAACACCTTTACAAAAAATAAATGCCACTCAATTATTTGAAAATCTGCTATTATTATTATTATTATAGGTGATTCTGCTGTCATTCCTAATGAGTGAGTCATAACACTTGGATAACCAATGCAGATGCACATCCGTTTGCTAATAAGGCTTTTAATTAAATGTAAAAAAAAAACAATTATCCTGAAACAATTTGACAACTGAACAAACGTCGTGGCGGGTCTGTAGGGTGGCGAAGACAAACATTTGGAGTCAAGGGTTACAAATCAATCAACACAGTTTGGTTATGTCAACAACAGACCCAACAGATATAAATAAAGGAGGTCTATTTTCTTTACTAATGTAGAATACGTGCAGAAATTGTTACTGTGCATACGCGGCCCTGACCCACCAGCACGAATGTATTAGAACATAACTTCTACCAAGACAATCTGATAATCTGATATGAAGAGTTGGCGTTGCTGTGGAGTACGGCTGCTGCAAGTCGTGTCGGTGTACCAGGGCGGAGAGCTAATAAAGCTATTTTGAAAGTGACCCCCTCGGTAGGCAACGGGGCAGAGCCCAGAGTAGAGAGTGCAGCTGTTTGGAATCATGACTGAAGATGACGGATACTGTTGTCGTGGAGGGACAAGTCAAATTCAGAGATGGAAAAAAGGTTAATAATACGAACTGTTTTCTCCCTCAAACGAATTATTAAATGTTCGTGAAACTATCGGATGGTGGCACTTATTTGTGAGAAGTTATTTTTTTCTTTTGATTTCTCCTTACAGTGGAAGAGTAGGTGGGTGGTGCTCCGAAAGCCTTCGCCAGTAGCTGGTATGTCACTAACACTTCTATATTTGACATGTTGTTCTACTCTGGGTTGTACTGGAGACGATAGAAGTAGCGCGTCGAACTGTTAAAGGAGATAAAACTTGCATTGTTATAAAATAGCACCGTTTTTCCAACGGAAGTTCGCCGTTAGTATTTTCTGAATGAAACAAATTGCGTCTTGGCACGGCACAATTGGCATGGTAGGTACAGTTACATGCTCAAGTGGGTATCATGTAAGGGCACGTGCAGCGGGTGGCGCGGCACGTGGAGAAACAAGCGGCTCTCAGTCGCATTATAAAATATGTTGTTCAATTAAATATGTTGATACGCAGGGTTGGCGTCGGCTGAAAATCGGCCAGATTTTCCAATGGGTTGTTGGGGACTCAAATTTCATCTTGCTCATTCAGAACTTTACCCCGTTCAGAAGTTTGCTTAGTTACATTTAAAGAAACAGTATAATTATCAGTAGGGTTGCAATAAATAAGAATCATTTCCAACTTTAAGCACTGCAAACCTATTTAACAATCGTAGCCTAATCAGGGATTCAAACTCATAAGAGGTCATGAATGAGTACCAACTGTTCAACATCAGTACCAACTGTATAACCCATTTACACCTGTTTGCTGGAATAATCCATAATATTGTATACTATTCCCATATGATTGGAAAAGACTCAGGCTCTCTGTTTGATTCTTTATAAATAGTATATTTAATATTTATGTACAGCGTATAATTATGTATTCAGCTTGCAAACTGTTGATTTTGGTTCTAATATTCCTCTTGCTGCTGTTCTGTCAATTGTTTGACTGATTCAGATGTTCAGATCAAAACATAAACATGTTTGATACAATTAATGCTGATGCAAACAAACCAATACCACAATCCAGATTTATATACAAGAGCCTTTATAGCATGTGCTGGTTTGAACTAGCTCATAAGATGGCAATTTTAAAGTTGCACAGGAATTATTGTAAGTAAAAATTAACTTAATAATTAGCATTCATTACCATACATACAAAAAAAGTCATTTGTGAACTGCATTAACTATTTTTTCACACCTGGGTTTTTGTTCTGGCTGCGTTTATGCCTAAAAATACTTCGCTGTCGTCATTTTGTGCAGTTAATCCATTCAATCAAGCTGCTTGTGAACCATACTTGTGTCCCTGCTGTATTTTGCCACACTTAAGTGACTTTTTAGTTTTTTTAGCCTTGTATACCCTTTTGATTGGTGCAGAAGTTACGTAACTTCTGCACCAATCAATCGGTGCCACTTTGTTCTGTAACTTTCTGTAGTTGCCCCTGGTTACCTGGCTGTGACTTTCATTGGCTGTTGCTTCTTCAGACTCTGCTGTTTAGTGTTCTGAAGGATGTGTAATAAAAATGCATTATTCCAATGTTTTTTTTTTTACCGGTCAAAGCAGTATCACACCCGAGTATTTATCTATTGATGTATCTCTCCAGTGTTTATCCAGGGGTGCAGGGGTTAAAGTGTCTTTTTCAAGGGAGCTGCAGCCAAAGTACAGGAAAGGGTATAGAAAGTACAGTGAACAACAGCCATGTAACCCTTTATGTTTACATATTATTGAACTTAATAATTAAATAATAATTTCTTGATTAACTTAATTATTGCATCCATTATTTCTAGCTGTTTGCGTCATCCATCCTACCCTGAATTGCAGGAAAAGGCTGGGGTTAACATAACATATAGTTACTGAGGAGACCCTGGAGGTAAACACGCTGAAAACAGTGTTTTGGAAGCTAGGATTTTCTGTGAAGACTGTTTATGTGAGGCTCTATAAGCTGGTCTTGGGCTCCCGACCAGGATCACTCAGTTCCCTGAAGAGGCTGTTTCTTCAGCTGTGTGCGTCCTCACGCGTGGGATGTGTGTGAGAACAGGCTGTGAGTTTGGCCTGAAAACGCCTGTGAGTGCATTCTGCTCAGCGTTTTGGCCAGATCGAAGCCTGTCATGTCAACCGGGGCTGTTTTTAATGGCGGCCTCTGGTGTCTTAAAGGGCGAGTCTAACTTTGTTTATGCTGCGGTGGGTGTAAATGGCAAAAATTATTCGCTGGACTTGTATCTTTTAACATTATCTGAGTTTCTGAGCCAAGATGGCGCCAGGCAGACGTGAGCTGGAAACCGTTTCCATGGCGCGCATGAGGAAAAATGGCAAAGGTTTTAATGCGTGCGTGCTTGCTTGTTTTCAGACTGCCTGCTGCTACTGGCCTATAAAGACAAGGCAGATAAAACCAAAGGGCACAAGGAGAGGAGCAGCATCACGCTGGAGGACATTTGTGGCCTCGAGCCCATCCTGTCCTATGAGGGGATCCCCTACACCCTGGCCATCCTGTGCCTGTCCCAGGCCGTGATGTTGGGGTTTGAGAGCCGGGATGGCCTCCTGGCCTGGGACGCCCGAATATGCTACAGCCTTGGGGAAGGTAACCTTCAGAGGCATTGTGTGTTTGACTTTCCCCCATTATTCCTCCCCCCCCCACCTGTCCCCCCCAGCTTCCTAACCCCGGCCACCAGGCCCGAATGCCTGCACGGTATACACTTTTACTGGGGGGTCAAAGGTCGGCTCTCTCCGGAATATTATACCTACAGTACGGTTGAAAAAAAAGAAAAATACACTGGGAAAAGAAGCTGAAGCTATTTTCCCCATGTTCTCCAGGAGGGTGAGAGATGTTCTGTTTCTCGCGGTGCATTTAGCCATCGGTGTGTCCCACGCGTTCGGCACACGCGGGTCACTGAACGACAGCGGGAAAACTGGGAAGGATATGATGGTGTCTGCTTTCGCTAACCCCCCCCCACCCCTCCCCCTTATCGCTGCCGTTTGCTTTTTAGTTTGCAGGATGTCAGGCACTGGGGCCGGCTGCCACAGCCCTAATCCACCCTCTCTCCCCCCTCCCTCTCCCCCCCTCCCTCCCTCTCCCCCCCTCCCTCTCTCTCTCCCCCTCCCTCTCTCTCTCTCCTCTCTCTGTCTCTCTCTCTCTCTCTCTCTCTCCCTCCCTATCTTCCCCCTCCCTCTCTCTCCCCCCTCCCTCTCTCCCTCTCTCTCTCTCTCTCTTTCCCTCCCTCTCTCCCCCCCTCCCCCTCTCTCTCCTCCCTCTCTCTCTCTCTCTCTCTCTCTCTGACTGTACCCTTGCCAGCTGCGGCGCGTGTGTCCTCTCTTCTCAAGTCTCACCGCAGATGTATGTCGCACGGCGCTCAGAGTGGCGCAACACCGGCCCCGTCCCAGTGAAGAGGGGGAGGGGGTGGGGTGTGAGGGTTAATTATGGTCTTACAGGCGTCAGACATCTTTCTGTCTCTCAAAGCTTTAGATCTAAAGCTCATGATCCCGCCCAAACTAAAACAACCATTTGTTTACACTACAAAAACCAAATCTTAATGAGCATTTTAATCTTATATTTAGAATCTTTTTTTGCTAAATTAGACAAAAGAATTGCCAATGGGGTGATAGAGTTTCACTCATTTCAAGATGCGCCAGTGGGGTATTCACTTGCCAAAGTTACTTAAAACAAGCTAATATTTTCACTTTAGAGAAAGAAATAAGATTTTAAGTCTCATTACAAGACTAAAACACTTAAGACAGAAATTTTTTGCAGTGTAACCATTTGTAATAAAGAAAAAATGATAAAAATGTTTTTTTGGCTATGGCAGTTGAAATAACTCGCTGTACTAATTGTGACGCGGTTGTCATGTTTCTGAGCATAACGAGATTATTGCGGAACAGTGTAGTATTTGCAATGGAGCGCAAATAGGGCTTTATCAATCAGAGATGCAGGCATCAGCTGACCTTCCATTGCTGTGGGTGCAGCGGACTAGCGGACCACTCCTCTCTCCCTGGCCTTTTACTCTGATTTGTGGTTTGATTGTTCTGTCCAATGCATCATCCTCCGATGGAGTGATGACAGGAGGTCCCCGGTGCACGGCCTACGAGCTTTTTATGTTCTTAACAATGCCATCAATCTCCCGTGTGACGGGTCTTTCTCTTCCTGCGTTGTGGGATCATCTTTCTCCCGTGATTTGCATGTGACGGACGCTGAGGTCCAGGAATATGGGTTCTTCATAGTAACACACGGACACGTATATGCCCACGCACGGTGCCAAGCATGCATGCACACATATGAACTCAGAAAGACACACACACGCGCACACGCACACAAGCGGTTCACAGATGCACACACTGATCATGGAGTGAGGAAATGGCACAGCCAGGGTCCCTGGGACTGCACGTTTCTGAATACTGGTCAAATGTTTGTTTCATCTACCCCCAAACGTGTTTCTTGTTAGCCGGGACCGTGCCGAGCACAAATCCCTCCAATCCCTTCATCCGCTGTCCATACCGTTTTCTCGGCAGGAATCGCGGCGCAGTCCTGCCGTTCTATTTGACGAAAAGCGCTAAGACGCTCAAGCCGCTCGCAGGCCTAGTCATCTGTTGGACGGCTTACCACAGTGTTGACTCAGCCTCGATACGAGAGCGATTTCATTATGCAAATTTTAGCAAAGGCATTTTAAGGCAGGCACTTCTGGTTGCTGTCTTGTTTTTTGCCTTTATGACTGCAGCGATCGTACTGATTGTTTATTGCAGGACATTATATAAAGAATATGTTTATTGCTTAAGTAATGGTAAGCACTTGCTTTTTCACGACACACACAGTTTGCGTCAGGTTTCAGGCCTGCGTGTGTGTTTAGCCACTGGCACCGTACTGGAGGTGAAGTTAGGATGATTCCAAGGGCCCTGTCTGACAGGGGACCTCATAAATCTGTGTTGTAATTGTCCGAGGATGGCGCCCAGACTCTGTGGCGTTGCCTCTGTGTGTAGCACAGTTTGTCGACAACAAATGTTGAGCTTCTATCTCCACAAAGCAGCAGGACCTGAAAGACATGTTGGATTTGAATAAATCATAAATCTATGGCCAGGTCAACAAGCTTCATATACACTTCAAGTTTTCCTTGCACACGACTGTGCATGGCACAGATTTTATAGACATAATAATGGGTTTAAAACCGTAGTCATACAAGCTTGTGTTATGTCTCTTCTTTAACACTGATCTCTCTTCGTTCCCAGTCCACCGCTTCAGCGTCGGGGTCCAGCCCGGCACCAAGCTGGAGAGCGGCCCGGCCACCCTGCACCTCTGCAACAACCTCCTGGGGATCGCTCGGGACCTGCCCCCGGTCATCTTTGGGCAATGGAAGCTCTCGGACCTGCGGCGGTACGGGGCCGTCCCCCACGGCTTTGTTTTTGAGGGGGGCACGCGCTGTGGCTACTGTGAGTCACCTTCCTTTTGTTCTTGTGGGGGGGTTTTGGGAGGGGGGGGACGGGGTTTGGCGCGCACGTATTAATCGGTGCACGGACAGGGGGCGGCAGCGTAGCTGTTTTGCCCTTGAGCGGGGCACTTAAACCCGATTGCCTCACCGACTGCCCAGCCGTCTAAATGGATTGTATGTAGAAGAGCCCGAGCTGTGTGAGTAACCCCGGTTACGAGGGTCAGTTAAATGGTGAAATTATAACGTATGTAATGGTGTCCGCCGGGAGCCATAGCGACCATCGTCTCGCGGAGTCCGCCGACATGTTATCACACGGCCGTCATGGCGACTCCGGGTCATTTCCTGTTTCGCTCTGCGGGTGACTTTTAGGCGCCGCCTCAGAGTAAATCACAAGGTGAGGGGGGAAGGCATTCTGCTTCCCTATTGGCTGGAGTCATAGGCAATGACAGTGACAGCCAATGAAAGTGCCGTGTACGTTGTTTGCCCGCTTCGGGCACTTTGCTGTGAAAGTGGGGTGTAAGCCATGCCCGATTGATCAGTGTAATCTCCATTTTGCTATGTGTAGCCTGCAAATTGCATAATGAGTCACTGTTTCTGCTTAGGCGAATAATTAATGAACCACAGCCTCATCCACAGCATTAACTCCTGAAGGCCTAGGGCAGTTGCTGTTTAAGTGAGACACGTAATGATTTGCTGTGTTGAGTTTGTATTTAATGTTATTGACATTACATACAGTGCATATTTTTAGTGTTTCTTCAAACAGCTGTGAAAATGAGTACCACAGGATACTTGGATACTGTGTTTCCTGAGTTATGGATGTGAAATGTTTTACTTTAAAGCTTAGTGCCAGCTGGCAACATAAGGCATGTGGAGCAGGAAGAAATAATTAAATGACTTTTTGGCAATAGTAAATCTGCTGGATGTGTACTTATCTATTTTTTATTTACTTGGTGAGGAACGAAAAATGCTGCAGTGGAACAACTTTACTCACCAAACTGTTTTGATTGTTTGTTTTCTTTTTCTTGAGAAAGGAATAAGTTAACTTGAAGGTTCACACCTTAATAATTCAGATTTTGCAAACTGGGCTTTTCGTGCAGATGGCTGAGTCTGTCCAGTTAACAAAAAGTATTTTTAATTATGCAAAACAAACAGGGATACTTATTTCATCAATACAAATCAGTTTATATTTCTGAGATGCTCGTGTTCAGTGATTAGATGCAGTATTATATTAGCCTATATATGAGTGTATTAGTATGTAGTAAAGCATGTGTATATAGTACATATCGTGTGTCTAAAGTGCACATATTATAATGGGAAAAATGAATATGAGTTCTGAATATGGCACGAAAAAGCTTTTCCATCCCACTAAATTGAATTTGTTTTATTCTGCTGACTGACAGCCGAAATCACGGCGGTAAATACAGGGCTACACAATCCCTCGGTCTGCGTTTGATTAAGGAAAAACATCGATCAACGGAAATGAGCGTAAGACCCCAAGGGTTGAATTTCATCGTTCAGAAACATGCGCTATAAATATGCAGACACATGCCTGTCATTGGGATAGCAAGAATAGCTATTTATTTTTCCTTTCTAAATATATTAAAAAAATGGTATTCTATGTTTGGTAACAAAAACTGTACGCCCCCCTCCCCGTGTTAAACGTGTGTTTGAAATACCAGACTAGTGAAAGAGTGCGTATGAGTTATGTTTTTGTTTGCTATGTTATTGAGCTGTCTGTAGTGTGAGAGTTTTACATGCTATGCCTTTTTGTTTTTAGCAAGACCAGTGTCTACTGAACATTATGTTGATTGAGATGCCATGTCACATTTGACATCAGCTGTGACCAGCTATGAGATTGGACAGCAACTAGAATCTGATTCAGCCAATCAGGCTGCAAGGTGAAACACTGACCGTACGGTCTTCAGTGCGCAGGATTGTGTGGGTGGGTGTGTGTGTGAGTAAATGCAAGTGTGTATGTGAGCCTGTATGTGTGTGTGTTTGTGTGTGGGTTGCACAGCTTCCGTGTGATCATGTGATGTGTGTTTGTGAGTCACATGGAAGCTGCAAGGCCGTGCTGCTGATTGGCTGTCTTATCAACACCCTATAGATTCCAGCGGTGACATTTTTCTCCGGGCGATGCACCACGTGGTGGCGATGATCGTTATTGCATTTGGATAATTGTCGTTGCGGTATATTGCCCAGCGCTATCCTGTAGTGGACTTTAGGGGCATGACAACAGGATTCCAGGCTATCAATGGGGAAAGGTTCTAGCTGTGCATAGAAGCCTGTCATAGACAGATGGACATATCTCTGAGACCCCACCCTGAGCCGGCCAGAGGAGGATGGGCGCCCCCTACTGGGTCTGGTTCCTCTGAAGGTTTCTTTCTTTCATGTTATTCAGGGAGTTTTGTCTTGACCCTGTCGCCTCTGACTTTCTTTGTGGGGTTTTTAGGCCAGGATATGCAGGGAAGCGTTCTGTGGTAATTCTTTGTATAATGTTCTATATAAATAAAATTGGATTGTTTGACTGACAGACAGTATTGGTGAAGGCTTGAGCGAAGGCAAATATCATATATAATACCAAATATACTAAATACCATGTTCTGCAGGCCTAAAATGTATTGTTCATAATATCTTACCGGCTGAATATTTCGCCACTGGTCTTAGTATAATGAGGTCTCTTGATTTTTACATGCCACGTTTAATAGTGTATCGATAAAATAATTTTTAGTCCATTCTTAAAGCAGTTTTACGTACTGTATTATTAGCTTGCTGTAGATTGGCAATAGTGTGTGACCTACAGTGATTGTCCTCTTCTCCGCTCGTAATCCTTAATCCAGAAACTGTGTGCACAGGCTCAGTTTGTAGCCTGTAATGTGTTTGGGATTTTAGCCCAATGTGTTTGTGTTTGAAATGGGTTTACCCACAGATAATTGAAACTGTTATAAATGACTGCACATTGAATTACTTTGCTAATCTAGCCTATTTACTTTCTGCTTTAATTTGGTATTTTGTGTGTCTTGTGTATTTGTGTATTTGTATGTGCTTCCATGCATGTATGTGTGTGTGCTTATGTGTGTGTGCATGTGTATGTGCACATGTGTGTGCTTATGTACAGTGCTGGCCACTATTATTGGCACCCCTGGTAAATATGAGTAAAAAGGGTTATAAAAAATTCACCGTTTGGTAAATGAGCTTAATGTCACACTGAAAAAATGATAAAAATATATCTCTATGGGAATTGGGGGGTGGGACTAGATTTAGCAGTAAATTACACTGAATCATTATGGATCACATGGTTGGCTAAATGGCTGTAAGTCATCAAGGGTCTGACATATCAAACAAGCCTTAAACCATCACTCTGCTGCCAGATATGCAGTAGATATGGATGGATAACTTGAAGGGTTTCTTCTCCCCACTTATTTTTCCATAGAGTTCAATAGGAAAATTTGTCAGGAGAAACTACCCTTAAAGTGATTCATCTACTGCATATCTCGCCACATTAACAATCAGAGTCTATTAAGGCTTTATTTTAATGAACGATTTTATGACATCCTCCCTCTTATGTCCGTATGCCACCGTGTGCCGACGTGCCCCTCGCGGCCTCCCAGCACTGGCCGAACGCCAGCTGGAACTTCCCGCCGTCCCCCAGGAGGCCGTGGGGCGAGCTGGGTTTTTCCTGACCTGTATTAACACACAGAGCTGTGGTCAACCGGGAGAAGAACGGCGGCTGTAAAAATAAAAAATAAATGAAAAAAGCAGGCCTTTCCGTTAGAGCAGGGGTGCTCAAAACTGCCCATCAAGGTCGGTAGTGCTGCTGGTGTTCTCTTCTGCCTGATAGTCCACAGTCCAATAAAGCCCCTCAATGCCCAAGATGCCCCTTGATGCCTCTTCATGCAGTTTATTGTAGTCCATTGCGTTTTATCACCAGGCTCACATTTCTCACTCATCATTGTGTTTTGTGTGGAAAAGTAGGATCGTATTCTTTACTGAAGAGAAGGGCACTGCCTTCCGTCTTGTTTATCTATACGGCTCCACTTAAGAAACTTCCCCATTATCTCTCATCTTTAATTACTTAGAAAATCCAGGTCTCAGGACTCTCTAGCTTTAGAGACGCCACATATAAACACTGAGCTGGGCAAAACAGGTTTTCAATACTACCTCCCTCAGCGATGGAATGAATTGCAAAAAACTTTGAAATTAGAACCTCTTGTTCCCTTAGAAAATGAGAAAGTCTTATACATGGATTTTCTTAATGTTGTATGTACGTGCTTCCTGTGATATATCTTGTATGCTGTCTGAATGCTGAATGTTAACGTGGCTGAATTCTACTGGTCTCTCTCTAAAGTTTTATACGTGTTTCTATTTGTTCGCAGGTCTATCTTGTAAAAGGGATCTGTGAAAATATAGGATACAAATAAATATGTCACTGATTAGTGATGCATCAGGTTTAAATCTGTTCCTGTTTAGAGAGGAGGAATGCAAACCTGCAGTACTACTGGGCCCGAGGGCCAGATTTGAGCATCCCTGTATTAGGAAGACCTTCTAGATATGACTTAACCATGCAGTAGCAGACAATGTCTTGAAAGGAGGCATCGTCTGCCACTGCATAGTCAAGTCAGACATGGAAAGCAAACATTAATTGCAGACACCTGCTGTTTTTATGATCCTGCGCGACCAGCTGGCTGTGCTGGGCAGATTTACAGAAGACGGCAAGCCATCCGTTATGTAAAATAAACTAATGTTCAAACGCAGGATCTGAAAAATGTACCATATTTTTGAGAACATCTGTAAAGTCCCGGCCAAAAATTTTGTCGCATGAGTGGACAAAAGTGACAATTGCTAATTACCCAACTCTTAATTAGCTATTAAAGTTAAGAAACAACACAAATTAATCATAAGTGTCTAAAGTTTATTAGAAGCTAGCAAAATGACATTTCAAAATTGTTACTAAATGATACAGCTTGATAATGATCAACAGGCCAGTTTTGGCCGGACAAAAGTCTTGTCGCAATGGCTAACTCCAATTTCTAGGCCACAGTGAATAAGGAAGAAACAAACAAGGGGCTTGATTAGTCAGCTGTAGGTAACTTTGAGCTATAAAAGCAGAAGTTTGACACTTTAAGCCAAGTTCATGCTCAACATTTCTTCTGTCAACGTGCCCAAGATCAAACCAGAAACCAAAGTGCTGATCATCAAGAATCTCAAGTCCAAGTCTCCTGCTGAAGTTTCAGACATCTTCAATGTGTCTAAACGGCAGGTGGAGAGGATTCGCAAGCGCTACCAAGAGACTGACAGACCCAGGTCGGGCAGACCGCGCAAGACAACTGCTCGAGACGACAGCTTGCTGGTCCGACGGTCAAAAGCCAGCCCCATGTCAACTGCCTCACAGCTCCAGGAGGAGTGGACGCCAGCAACGCCTGTTTCGTCAAGAACTGTACGTCGGATTCTTGCTCGCAATGGTCTCCACGGTCGTATTGCTGCCCAGAAACCAGCGCTAAACAAGAGACAGCTAAGAAACCGTGTTGGGTACGCCAAGGCCCACAGCCTGACGGAAGGTTGGACAGCAGAAAAGTGACGAAAAATTGATTTTTCAGATGAATCGTCAGTTGAGCTCCATCCCAAGCGCCGCCAATATTGTCTACGACCCTCTGGGGCCCATCTGGACCCACAGTTCACCCAGAAGACAGTCAAATCTGGAGGTGGAAAGATTATGGTTTGGGGTTACATCCAATACGGAGGTGCCAGGGAGATCTGTAAGGTGGATGGTAACATTGACAGTGCCAAATATCAACAGATTCTTGCCTCCCAGTACATTGCCAACTACAAGAGGGGTCAGATTTTTCAGCAGGATGGAGCTTCTTGCCATACCTCAGGTTCCTCTATGAAGCTTCTCAGGGGGAAGAAGATCAAGGTCCTTCAGGGATGGCCAGCACAGTCTTCAGATATGAATATTATTGAGCATATCTGGGGAAGAATGAAGGAGGAAGCTTGGAGGACCAAGCCGAAGAACTTGGAGGAGCTTTGGGATGCCTGCAAGGTGGCCTTCCATGCCATCCCCGACGACTTCATCAACAAGCTCTATGACTCTCTGCCAAACCGGATGGCAACTGTTCTGCAGGCCAAAGGAACCCATACAAGATATTAATTTCTTAACTTATAGTCCATGATGAAATACTAGACTGATTTTTCATTTGGTATTTTATTAACTTTTTGAGAAAGATCAAATTTATTGATTATAATTTGATTTGCGACAAGACTTTTGTCCAGGTAGAAACTGGCTTGTTCATCATAATCAAGCAATAAACCTTATAAGCATCTATGAAATTTTTGTTTTGCTAGTATCTAAATAAACTTTAGACACTTATGATTAATTTGTGTTGTTTCCTAACTGTATTAGCTAATTAAGAGTTGGGTAATTAGCAATTGTCACTTTTGTCCACTCATGCGACAAAACTTTTGGCCGGGACTGTATTGGTGATATTGTAAAAAAAGATTCAGTGATATTCATTCAGTTGGTATTTCAGACTGTGTGCCATTTTCATCAGCTTGGAAAACATGAAGCCAAAAACATGAACAAGAAGCACATACATTACACATACACCTCTGCACGAGTCATTATAATGCCTGACATTTATATAGCGCCTTTCTCACACTCAAAGCGCTTTACAATGATGAAGGAGGAAACTTGCCTCAACCACCACCAATGTGTAGCACCCACCTGGGTGATGCAACGGCAGCCAGTTTTGCGTCAGAATGCTCACCACACATTAGCTGAGGTGGAGAGGGAGAGAACAATTAAACTGGAGGATGATTAAGTGGCAGATTGAAAGAACCAGGTTGGGAGTTTAGCCAGGACACCGGGGAAACCCTACTCTTTGCGATAAGTGTCATGGGATCTTTAATGACCGCAGTGGTAATGTGGCAGTGTTTGACGTTAGTCAGGACCTCGGTTTAACGTCTCATCCGAAAGACGGCATCTCCTACAGGACAGTGTCCCCATCACTGCACTGGGGCATATTTGATCAGAGGGAAGATTGCCCCCTACTGGCCCACCAACACCACTTCCAGCAGCAAGTTTTCCTAGGAGGTCTCCCATCCAATTGCATGGTGGTATGGCAGCTGGTACCATAGGCCAGCTTGGTAGCGCAGCCAATACAATGCCTTGTGGCCAAACCTTCCTGTCCCAGCTCGCCGGCTGGCCAATAGGTAAAAGGGTCTTCCACAGTATCCTGCAAAATGAGGCAGAGATTTTCATTTTCCACATTTGCATGTGTACGTTTGTTCCCCCGGGCGAGTTTCAGGATCGCACTCAATTGTGCCTTCTGCCTATTTCACTCATCTTGTTTATCTATAAGGCTCCACTTAAGAAACTTCCCCATTATCTCTCATCTTTAATTACTTAGAAATCCAGGTCTCAGGACTTTTTAGCTTTAGATACACCACATATAAACACTGAGCTGGGCAAAACAGGTTTTCTCTCTTGCAGACTTTGATCTCAGTGATATTTCCTGGTTAAATGCATGTTGTATGAAATTTATTTTATAAAATATATATATACAGTATAAGAGGGGGGGGTTGAGGGAGAGCAACCAGTACCTATTTTCTGATGGAAAAAGCTGATGGACTGCTTTGTGTTTTTTTTTTTTTCTCTCTACCTCTTTCTCTCCCCCCCCTGTCTCTCTTTCCCTCCCCCCCTGCTCTCTCTCTCTCTCTCTCTCTCTCTCTCTCTCTCTCTCTCTCTCTCTCTCTCTCTCTCCCTCTTCCAGGGGCCGGGGTCTTCTTTCTCTCCTGCGGTGAGGGGGAACAGATCAGTTTTCTGTTTGACTGCATCGTGCGAGGCATCTCGCCCACCCGAGCCCCGTTCGGACTGCGCCCGTCCCTGCCAGGTTAATATGGGAAGTCTAAGGTGTCATGTCTGGCTCAGAATCGTGCCGCTCTTTGCTCTTACCGCCATTATAGGCATGTCTGTGCCTGTGGGGATGATGCTGTACAGCCCTGGGTATCATTATGGGTCATTACTCTTGTGATCTTGCCCCTCTAAATGAATGCAGTTTTTCCATTCATCAAAATCTTTAGCAGGCCCCATTCATAAAGAACCCAAGTTTCCAGGGGAGGCTATTGCCTGATGCACAGCTGTGTCAAAGGTTACTGAATGCTGAATGGTGGGCCGAATCTTCCTTACAGAGCTAGGTAGGCTTACTCAAATGTGGAAACGTTTGGCAGCTGAATAAAACCTCTGGGTAGGAACCTTAAAAAAAGCGTAAATTTTAAGTATTCATAAGTAATTTCAGGTGCTGAATCGCCAGGTTGGCAGTGAGGTTGAGCATAGTGAGGTGTGAAATTAAGCTTTATATTTTGATATCTTGAAATAACCAACGTCCACACATCAGATTTTCTTGGGCTTGCTTTCTCAACTTCTCTCATTAAAAAGCCAAGTCCGACTTCACAGCAGTGTCCTCAAACAAGTGTCTGGCTGCCCAGCATTAATATGAAAACATATTCAAATTTAATAAAATGGTTACATAAGTGGGAATATGTAGGTGAACCTGTGTTTCTTAAAACTTTATTCATAAAGGTAACACTTTATTTGACACAATGCTCATCAGGTGCTTTCATGACCATGTCATAACTGCTTGTAATGCTTCATAACCATGTCATACATGCTTGTAATGCTTCATGACATGTCACGTAAAATTATCATACACTGTGACACACCCCTGGGAGGGACAGAATAGCAGGACACAGGGAGATGCAGCAAGTCGTGAAACTACACATATGTTATAGAAGCCCTAGACCAGGGGTGGCCAACCCTGGTCCTGGAGAGCCGCAGGGTCTGCTGGTTTTTGGTTTCACATTAAATACAGCAAGTACTTAGATCAAAGAAACCAGGTGAGGTGAATTAACTGTGTAATCGACTGCTTTAATTCATCAATTAAGTGGCGAGTAAGAAGAAAAACCTGCAGACCCTGCGACCACCCCTGCCCTAGACGATCAGTGCACCGAAATACTGAAACACTATTTAAATCCATGTTACACCTAAAAAGAAAGACATTCTGTGATCCATGCAGCTGCAATGGCTCGACAGTGTCATGATCAGTCCTTTCTCAAATCTGCGGAAAATAAACATCTGGAAGAGAAGTCACTCCTTTATCTACACAGTTGAGTCAGATAAAAAAAAGATCAGGTCAAGCTTTCTGCACACTTCCACAATCCATATAATAGCAACATATAATAGTGGCTTTTGCATTAATTGGAACCTGTTTAGCTCAGCCAGCCAATAGCAACAGCACTCTTTGCCAGGGGTGTCAAAGTCATTTGGGCCACAACATGCATCCCTTGAACATCTTTTAATTAGGGCCACAACAATGTTCTTGCTTATGGCCATCAAAACCCAAGGGCCAGCTCTGCCGTTTAGTGATGTGATTTAAAATGCAACTCAATAGCCTTAATTTAGCCCTGCAAATGTGTTTGTATTGATTCTGTAATAGTTTACATTTATTTTTGTTTGATTTTGAGATAATTCATGGCGAAAGTTCTGCCTGTACTATTGTCTGCTCGTGTGTACTTCTCGCGGATCCTAAAGTTATGAATTTGAAAGGATCCATAAGTTGCCCTCTTCCACTGTCTTCACTGACAGCTAGCGAAGATTCTGTATGAGGAATCGGAAGAGGCAGTACACCTGATGGATTTTCTTAGCCAGGCGCCTTGATGACTGCTGTAGCCAGCCAGAATTGTAAGACCATCAACTTATAAGAACTGTGATTTGAGCGATATAATTGCTTTCCTGAGTCAACTCTGCCCACAGATCTGTGGTTTGAGGTATAGCTGCCGTTATTGTTGTTGACATGGGTGTACTTAGTTTTACATTTAATACTCTTCTCAACGGGTTCGTTTTTTATCCGGAAAACCGCACAGCGTGTCTGGATTGTGTTTTTAATCGAATGATGTGGACAGTTTGGAATCCATAATATTTCAGCATTAATTAATTGAACTTGGTTGGAAATTCCTGTATTATGAGATGACTAAAATTATCGACGTGAGGTCACGGTACTTCTCCGACCCCCAGACCTCAATTAATAGAAAAGGCATGATGTCATAGTGTTGGCACGCAGTCCGAAAGGCGTGCGCTTAAATGAACCGCCAAGGGCGTCCGTCACATCCCAACCTCTGACCTCCCGTTTGGATAACCTTGGCTTTTACAGGAGAATGTCACATGTGCTCTCTTTGTCCAGTGAAGAGTGACAGTGCTCAACATGCTCAAATTAACCAGGCATCCGCGTGGCTTATGCATCGCCTTCATCCCTGTATTGTTGCCTAATTAGCGGTTCTAAGAAGGCCGCTCATGGCGTGAGAAGGGCTTATTCTGCAGGGGAATATAACTATGTTTAGTGATTCATTGAGTCGCGTGTTCTTGAAGTGTGTCTCCCTGACAGATGTCGAGGTGTGTCACCTGTGCCAAAAGCTATGACGTGCACCTGTCTCGTGTTCGGCTGCGAGCGAGCGTTTAGGCTAGTTCGCTCCAGCAAATCTTTTTCCGATCGTCTTCAGTGATTATGGCTGTAGGCTGATCTCATACGAACTTTGGAGTGCGTGACTTTTTGAAATATGTTATCGGTCTTCAGAGAAAGTCCACATTTGGCCATGTATTATTTTCAGTGTCAGGGTAATCTACTGTTCCATATATCTATTTCCTGTAAAGTTCATGCAGTGTTTAATTAAGGAGGCTTTTTAAAAGTCAGGCATTTTGGGATCAATATGATGTTCAAGGGGATGGCAATTGATGTATAAGTCCCTGTGTTGAAGAAGCTTTGAGAGTTAATCTTGGCCTACCTAGAAAACCCAGGATTTTTTTATATTGAGGTTGTTAAATTTTTAGTACCACAGCAAACTGAGACATTCATTGCAGTAAATGTGCTATAATTAGCGGCGGGGAGCGGCAGTCAAAGTGCTACCATGCATAGCGACCAGGCTTGTGTTAGCGTAACAGCGCGCATAGTGACCAGGCTGGTGTTAGCGTAGCAGCGCGCATAGCGACCAGGCTTGTGTTAGCGTAACAGCGCGCATAGTGACCAGGCTTGTGTTAGCGTAACAGCGTGCATAGTGACCAGGCTTGTGTTAGCGTAACAGCGCGCATAGTGACCAGGCTTGTGTTAGTGTAACAGCGCGCATAGTGACCAGGCTTGTGTTAGCGTAGCAGCGCGCATAGTGACCAGGCTTGTGTTAGCGTAGCAGCGCGCATAGTGACCAGGCTTGTGTTAGCGTAGCAGCGCGCATAGTGACCAGGCTTGTGTTAGCGTAGCAGCGCGCATAGTGACCAGGCTTGTGTTAGCGTAGCAGTGCGCATAGTGACCAGGCTTGTGTTAGCGTAGCAGCGCGCATAGTGACCAGGCTTGTGTTAGCGTAACAGCGCGCATAGTGACCAGGCTTGTGTTAGCGTAGCAGCGCGCATAGTGACCAGGCTTGTGTTAGCGTAGCAGCGCGCATAGTGACCAGGCTTGTGTTAGCGTAGCAGCGCGCATAGTGACCAGGCTTGTGTTAGCGTAACAGCGCGCATAGTGACCAGGCTTGTGTTAGCGTAACAGCGCGCATAGTGACCAGGCTTGTGTTAGCGTAGCAGCGCGCATAGTGACCAGGCTTGTGTTAGCGTAGCAGCGCGCATAGTGACCAGGCTTGTGTTAGCGTAGCAGCACGCATAGTGACCAGGCTTGTGTTAGCGTAGCAGCGCGCATAGTGACCAGGCTTGTGTTAGCGTAGCAGTGCGCATAGTGACCAGGCTTGTGTTAGCGTAGCAGCGCGCATAGTGACCAGGCTTGTGTTAGCGTAGCAGCGCGCATAGCGGCGATAGAATTCTGTGTTCATGAAATAACACTCCTGCCCTTGCTCCCCACCTCTCCGACATGCGACATTATTTTCGGGGAGGTTAAGTGTTAAAAATGCGTGACTTTTTCCAGGAAAACGTGTCCCGTGCTGGCCACAGTATATGTGAAACTAGAACCCGGACGCCGTAAATTCAAGGTCAGCCGATGCATTTCTAATTTAACGTGGATGAATGAACATCTTGGCATCAATATGCAGAAAAGTTTAATAACGTGGCGCGTTTGATTTATAGACCTTTTTTATTTAATGACCCTTGTATCCAACCTTTAGATGAATGGGAGAAAAACAGAAGCTTTATTACTTTCGCACTTTTAATTTGACCTTCTAAGAATTCTTAAGGTCTGTGCATCCCAATCTTGTTTCGAAAAGCTTCAATATAATAATGCATTAGTCAGTGGCTTTCCTGTAGGCCTAACAGCTTCAATATAATAATGCATTAGTCAGTGGCTTTCCTGTAGGCCTAACAGCTTCAATATAATAATGCATTAGTCAGTGTCCAAATCAGAGAAACAGCTGTGAGTGAGATTGAGGAAATGCAAGCGTCCACTGCCTCTGGCCGTCCCTCTACCCTCTACAGATCAGTGGATATTCCTGTAGTGTGTCTGCTCTGCCGCAGCGTGTGACTGTAAGGCATCAACAAATCAAAAAAAAAAGTACGGAGAAGAGAATAAATATGCTGTCCGTTTTCCCTGTTGTCAGAGAGACAGAGGTTTTTTTTTTGTTGTTGCACCTTTTAGACGATATGAAGTAACGAGGCACCGCAGCCTTTGAAGGCATCGTTCATTGTTCAGTGAGGAAAAATGGAAACAAATGAGGAGAATGCGTTCGTCAGCCTCTCCAAACTCACCTTCGGGAGGTGGCACCTCGCTAGCCTTGTTTCTAAATGTTAGGAATTTGTGAGGGAACGCTCTCCCTGGAATAAATCTTAAAATACCGTCACTTTAAGGCTGCGCGAGCCGGAGTTAAGCCTGCTGTTTGGACGCCGTGCACGCTAAACGGTTTCTGTGAGGTCCAGGAAGTAGGTGAGATGTCAGTGCTGTGATGTCATAGGGCTCTGACTCAGACACAGCCTATCTACCACGTCCTGTGTCCTGTGTACTAGCCTACTGTGTACTGCTTAGTACGCGACATGCAGCAGGCAAAAAATATCCTCCATACTGTTGTCAGCGAAAACCCGGAAATAAGTATATCAAGTGCACTAGCAGCACTACATTTAGCATACTTAACTTTCTCATCCAGTGTACTCAACAAGCATACTCAACAGTACAGAAGGGCGTTGATTCGGACACAGTCCCAGTCTTTGTTTTTTTCCTGGTGGCTCAATGGCGGTGTTGTCCGTTGCAGACCCCAACGCCGACCCAGCGCGCGCGGAGGAGAGGCTGAACATGGAGGCCCAGGACCTGGAGAAACGGCTTAGTATGCTGTCTCACTGCAGCCGCCAGAGCAGCTCAGGTACAGCAGCGGCGGCGGCCAATGGGCATGTGCGTATCCAGTCACGTGACCACCTCATTATCCCACGCTTCCCAGGTTTCAATATTCATCATATCCAACTTGACATTTTTTCTTTCCTCGAGAAACATACAAGCCTTCATTTGCTTTCTGCTTATGAAATTATATTAATTCATTATTTTATTGTTTTGGAGAACCTTCTTTGCTTTGTGAATATTGATGAGAAAGAATAACCTGCATTTTCCTTTTTTTGGTGAAATATTGATCTGGCAATACTGTAGTCAAATATTCAGATATTCAAATGTTTTGGATCATTCTTATCATATAACTGAGTAGAAATCAGCTTTCTCAATCCCAGACTTTTAAGAAAGTTGTATGAAACTGGACTGTATAAAATTGACGGTTAGTATTAATTAAATGTACACGCTGCTACCTTCTTAATAAATGTCTGGGTGCTGCTGTCTGGCGTAAGTTTAGAAGCCCAGTCAAAAAAAAAAAAAAAAAATTCTAGCCTCAATTTTTTCCCACTTCGGATTGGAAATGAAAACCCCTGTGCTCAAGTCAACCTTGAGAATGTTCTGGTGGTTCTGAAAATTCAATAGACTTTTAATTAAAAAGTGGTACTGCGGCTGTTTTTTAAAAGATTTTTGGGGTGCCTGACCTCATCTTGGGGCTTCTCGGCACCGCCTGCGCTGTAGAATGTGCCAGTCGCTGTTGTATTTGTGCTCTGGGGGGCGGTTCTGTAGCCCCGCAGCGGCTGTCCAATGGCAGGTACAGCTTTGGCTATTTATAATATTTACTACAGTCCTATAAATGCACTGCGTATGTATGTAATGCATACAGGCCTTTTCCGCTTACTGTTTTGGAAGCATGATAACACAAGAGCTGTGGTCACTTGCTCTGCTTTTCATGTGCCGAAATAATAATTTAAATTCAAGGTTTGCTTCTGTGGTTTAAGTTTACTTGCATTTAACTGTCCTTTAGTCACATGTAGTCTTACATACATGTTTATGCACAGTGTTTAATTAGGTAATGTTTGCCCTGTTAGCTGTAGAAATGCTCACGCTGCTAAAATGTTTTTAATAACTGCTCAACAGGTTTATTGTCTTAAATTGTGAAACTACTATTTTAAATAGTTTGCCATTGCAAGTGGGATTTCTTTTAATTCATCCACATTTATTATGGAATAATATGATAGTATTACAATAATGAAGACCTCACTTGTAATGCTGTCTACCACAGTTACCTTGGGCCGTGTCGTAAGGGTATAATCTATTTAAACATTTCCAAACATGCACTGAAACACACAAGCAAACGCATTACAGCAGTATTTTAATGGTTGGGTGTCCTCATGTAGAGCTGTGCTAATTTGTGGATTTTTCTTGCCGTTTGACAGCCTCTACATGCAGCTACAGCACCTCGGTTGCCGGGGACGACCGGAGCATCTCCAGCACCTCCTCCAGCCAATCAGACAACAGCATGGGGAGCCGCCTTACTATGTGGGTGGAGCCTGTAATTAACCCCGCCCCAGCGGAGCCACTGGGCCCGCCCACAGCCAAGGGCGCGCTCCACGGCGAGGAGAAGCTGTACGCCGCAGTTGTGGGTGGAGCCAGACCCTCGCTCAAGCCTCCCCGCTCTAGGAGGCTGCAGGAGATCGGCCGCCAGAGCTCCTCCGACAGCGGCATCGCCACGGGGAGCCACTCCTCGTATTCCGGAAGCTTCTCCTCCTACTCGGGCAGCATCGGCGCCTCTCAGGGGGATGAGTTCGGCTCCCTGCTCAGCCTGCCACCGAGCCACGCCCACGACCAGGGCCAGTGCACCTGCCCGCCCCCCGAAGGTCCCGGGGCCGAATACCTGGCCCCCAGCTCCCTCAGAAACCTCTACGACACGCCCAGGAGCCTGTTCCTGGGCCCGCCCCCAGTGGGCAAAGCCTCCCTCCCGTCACCCCACCCCGCGGGGGCCGAGGGTAAGGGAGGCGGAGACGGGAGGGTCCCCAGAGCATTGGGCGGGGCCAGCACAGACCCTATTCCAAAGTGGCCAACCCCACAGAGTCAGGGGTACGCTCCGGACAGCCAGTTTGGAGAGACGGCGCCCTCTGCTGACCCCTGTGAGATGTACAGTCCCCAGCCCGGGATCTCCAGGTCCCTGTTTGCAGCCTGCCTCATTTGCGGAGGATTGAAGGTACCCCGCTGTGTTTTTTAATTGCTGTTACCGCTTCATACCATATAACTGCAGTTGTGAACATACATTTTTTGTTGTTGTTTTTTAAGAAAATAATAAATTGCGGCCTAACTCGGGCTGTATATATCCAATTACCTCCCCAATCTGGAATGTCCAACTGTCTGAAACCGCAGCCTTGTTCCATGCATGAACCACTCTGCCACTTCGGGAGAGCTGGGACATCCACGGTGGTGAAACCTCCGAAACACGTGGTGTCAACAGCTGCTTATTTTCATGCCGCAGACCGCAGTCGAGCTCGCACGGAGTGGCGTCGAAGGAGGGACCTCGCGGCTTTGGCATGCAGTCTTACGAGCGCCCTTATTGGCCAGCATGGGTCACTCAAGAGTGATGAAACACTGAGCCCTGTCCGACTGAACCTTCCCATACCCTGTATAATACAGGCGCCAATTGTGCTTTGCCCTCTGGAGCCATTGGCCACAGCTGACACCGGCACGGTCCGGATTTGATCCAAGGCCGTGAGGCTCATTCACACACCCCAGCATGGTGCCTTAACTGAATTAACCCCCAAACAGCCCCCATCATAGTGAAATTACTTTTTTTGCATACTTAATGCTGATAATTAAAAAAAAGTATTTTAAAATCTTTTAAATGCAAACGGCTAAATGACAAATTTACAAACCCTGCACATCACATTTTAGTTAATTAAAAATCGACATTGCCATTGAAGCCAAATTAGGCAAACTACATACTTTGCAGCTGCTCACTGGAGTCTGATTCCAGAAACTGTCTGTTTTGGTCCAGGAGATTGCGTTGCATGAGAGAGTAATTTGTCAGCCAGACTGATATAACCAAATTAACAATGTTTTCCTTTGGTGAAAAAGAGAATGTCTCTTGTTTTTTTACACATTTTATGTATTCAGCCTTTTCAAAATGATCTTCTGGTTGGGTTTCTTGAGAATTTAGTGTGGAGGTGGGGAGGGATGTTAGAATTGATTTAGTCAATTGGTTTTAAACATTTTTGACAAGTTATTTTTTTAATGCGAGAACTCCATGACGAGTCTTGCGTTCCTCTTGGTCTGTTGACCGTGAGTCTGACTCGTGTGGTTGCCCAATGGCTGCACGCGACCGTGTTCAAGGGTGGATGGCGGGCTCAACAGCTCAACAGCTTGCCTCGTGAGAAACCCGTCATCCACACCCCATCTGCAGCGTCTCCTCCGCGACGATTTCCTCGCGTTAAAACCTCACGGCATCTGGTGTGGCGATGCTGAGCCGTTCCCCTGTCAAAGGCTGCTTCCAAAAAGCGCCAAACGCCTCACCCTTTTTCCCCGAGCAATTAAAGCCGGGGGTGACATTAAGATCCGCCGTGTCCCGGAGACGGATGCCACGCCGTTCTCGCCGCCCGTCCCGACTGTTCACACATCGGGACGCCGCCTCGTTAATCTTCTGCGCTGCGGTCACGTCACCTTCGCATCTAATTGGGCCCCCGGGCAAGATTTATTATATATGCTTTTAACCTCCCGTGCTTGCTTTCAACTTTCAAATGCAAGGCCACCGTAGGACTCTGGCAGAGGATGTTGAGTTGAAGTGAACAGGAAGTGAAGCGGGCTGTGACGTCATAAAAAGCACTACATAAAAGTCTGCTATCATTCCTATTGTTTTTATTATCATCGGAATTATAATTGTTAATAATTGTGGTCAACCTGTTTTACGGGTTCTCTCAGTCCTTCGTGTTGTGATTGGACAGTCTCCCAGCGGAGAAGTGAGGTCATCAGGGCTTCCGGAGGATGACGGTGTCCACAGGAACTTGTGTCATGGAAACTTTGCCCGAACTATCTCTGGGGTCGGCTTGAGTTTCAGCGGCACAGGTGACAGCGACTGAGGCTTTCAGGCTGTTCAAATGGAATCTCAAACCCCCTGTTGAAGTTTGGCTGTTTATAATATAAAACCCATTTAAAGTGATTCATATTTAATTTGTCTTTGAAGTTTTCCTCAAAGCCTCTGAAGTAGCACCAGCGCGAGATGGCAGATGGTGTGTTTATGTCTGCTCTGGAGTGAAGGAGCCTTGTCACAGAGAGAGAAAGAGAGAAAGATGTTCTCATTTGTGTGGGACGGATCAGCAGGCTCTCCGTCTGAAACGCGGAACGGAGGGATTTTGCAGGTTCTAAGCCTTAAATCCCAGGACCTCTGTGTCACTCCAGAATCCAGGCTGTGTTGATTCACCCAGGCAGCTCAGCGGTATGTACTAGCGGTGCGGAGCAAAGTGTGCGTAATGCTCGGCAGATGGACCTTAGGTGTAAACAGGACGGTGCGTAAACCGTGTACGGTGCGTAAACCGTGTGGTGATCAGTTGTCTGATGCATCAGTGCTGGTAGAAAGTCTGTCCCCTCTGAATTGAGGCGATATACACTGCCTGGCCCAAAAAAAAAGTCGCACACTCTAATTTTTCGTTGGACCGCCTTTAGCTTTGATTACGGCGCACATTCATGGTGGCATTGTTTCGACAACCTTATGCAACGTCACAACACTTATTTCCGTCCAGAGTTGCATTCATTTTTGGCCGAGATCTTATATTGACGACGGGAGAGTCGAACCACTCCGTAAAGTCTTCTCCAGCACATCCCAAAGACTTTCAATGGGGTTAAGGGCAGGACTCTGGTGGCCAATTCACGTGTGAAAATGATTCCTCATGCTCCCTGAACCACTCTTTCACGATTTGAGCCCGATGAATTTTGGAATTGTCGTCCTGGAATATGCCCATTGATGGGATAACCTGGTCATTCAGTACATTCAGGTACTCAGCTGACTTAATTTTATTGCTGTATAATGTTGCTGAGCCTAGACCTGACCAATTGAAGCAATCCCAGATCATAACACTGCCTCCAGAGGCTTGTACAGTGGGCACTATGCATGACGGAGGCAACGGCGACTTTTTTTTTGGCCAGGCAGCGTGCATGGTGTATAGGCGCTTGCCCCTGGCCATAGTCTCCCCTCACTCACTCATAACCCGGGCATTTCTGAAGGCGACAGGCATGTTTGTGCTCATTCCTTTCGCTGGCCGTGACCGAATACGATCCCTTCACCCCAAAAAGCTTTTGAGTTGGGTGACTTTTTCTCACAAATGGGGGAACTTAAAATCCCAGGATGAAACCTTTATTTCTGGGTTTTTCGTTGAGGGGATTCAGGAGCGCACTCATCCGACAATTTCAGGAAGTAAATCGTAAGTAAAAACGGCAACTTGTAGTACAAGAGCGGGAGATAATACGATCTACTCTTTTTATTTTTGTTAATTCTATCTTCATTCAAAATCTACACTTTGTAACCAATTGTCATATGTAAATTGATTGATAATCTCGATAAAAACAAAAATAATATTACCAGCTACTTTCTCACTAGTTTGGACAGAGTTTTGCAGGATTTCTTGGGCACACTGCTTACAAAGTGAGGGGAGAGGGCACATAGTAGACATGGGGTCTGAGTGGTCAGGGGGCAGAGAACAGGGGTCAGTCTTATTGAAGGCTCTTCCTCCCGTGTGTGCGGTGCCATTTTGTCTCGGTGACACTGCTGTTTTTTATTAGTATTTTTTATCAGCACTCTCAAGTTTAAGTTGCTGTATTCCTGGAGAAAATTTATTTGCGGAATTCATAACCATTTCATACCGCCTATTTGATCTTGAAATTGAGCCGTAATGTCTGCAAGTTCACGTCAGGAGGGGCAAATGGATTTTTGGTGGCCAAATGAATATAGGAGGTAGATTCGTCCATCTGTGAAATGTCACATTTCCGCGCTTCTCCTATCACCAGTGTTTTTTTTTCATACAATTGTGTATCATAAATCACTGTGAAACATTCTGCGTTCAGTAACCTGCAAACCAGCTGTGTTCAGTTACTGCGTTCAGTAACGTCCTGCAGTATATAGATCTGTGATACTGGTATTATACATTTGCATATTCTATGACCGCCTGTGCTTTGATTAAAGGTTCATTGTTAGGAACTTTGTGGATCCCACAGGATAACCATTCTCTGCCACTTTAGTTGAAGAACAGATGCTGATTTGAGTGAATTTTAAATAGCTAAAATCAGAATGTCTTGTAGAACATCTCCTTTCTTAGAGATTTGCTATTTGAAGACTGACATTTTACACCTACTTCTCCTGTTCCTTTTTGTATTTTTATTTTTTTCAAAATTATGTTTGTGTGACATCACACTCTCTGTTGTTAAACTGGATTTTAAAATGTTTTTTTCTCCATCTAGTGCAGTCATTAATTTAATCTAAACTACATTACCCATGACCGGTGGTAAGAGATGTGGTGCTGGAGACTTGTGGATCTATGTGGATCTATGCTCGAAATTCTCCCCTCTGTTAAACATCATATCTTCAAATTTAACAGCTGGCTGGTAGGCCGGGAGCTCTGTACACTTTTCTGGGATTTATATCAACCTCACATCTCTTCATCCTCTTTGCATTTGAGTCTGTTTGTGGTCCATGAATGCGAGGCTATTAGGCCTGTCTGCTTGGTGAACTAAACAGCTAATTTAGTTTCTCGAAATACTAATGCGATTGTTGAATTGATCAGTGTCCATGTACTCTTCCAGTTTTCTGAGACCTTCTGGCTTTCAAAATGACTGCTAATATGGCCAATGGTCACAGGACAGCAGGATAGCTTATATGCCAAATCCGTTGGAGAAGTGAGTGATTGCCATAGAGCCATGTTGCTAATGGACGAGACTCCAAACATTAATGTCTTTGTTAATTCCATATTTCCTGAAACAAGCCAGTGTTCCAGCGTTGGGTTGTATTAATGGGCTTTTATCATAGCACTCAAACTTACCTCAAATTAACCCCACTATTTTACTGAAATATGATTATAGTTCAGTGGTTTGGGTATTTGGCAGTTGATTACTCTGAGAGTGGATCTTTTGTGAGTGTTGTTACTGAAAGGTTTTTCATCTAAGCGCACCTGTCTCGAACTTACAGGCTTCAGTGCGAGCGCGGTAAATTTTCCTTTGAAAGAGCGCCGGCCGCCGCGTGAAAATATCCTTTTAATTTCGAGACCAGAGCAGTCGAACCACGCTGAAGGAAGATTGGATTAAGTCCCCCAGACAGTCCACAGCTGCTTTTAAAACTGACATTCTCTCACTTTAATGATCTGTTCAGTATTCAACCCCGGCCCGTCAATGTGATGCATATGAGAATGCCAATCCCAGAAGGCCACGGGAAATGAAGTGTTTGGTAATGTAATAAGATGAGCCTGAACACAGCTCTGTGTAGTTCACATTGGTAACAGAAAGATTATGGTAAACATGGCGGAGCAATTTAGGTGCGGTTTAGAGCTAATGGAGATTTTCACTGCAGTGTGACATCTAACTGCAGCTTCAGTGCTTATGCTGGGCACATTTAAATCAGCATAAATAAATAAATAAAATGTTGTTTTTTTTCAAATCAGTTCTGACTGAAATGCATCCAGCTGTAAGTGATGGTATTTTCGGCACTGAAATGTTTTGTTTGTGATGTGTCTGTTTTAATGCAGTCCTACTGTTCTGTTAGGAGGATTTTGAAGAGCAAAATGTGAGTGTTGTGGTTTTATTAAGTATGTCTGCCGTGCTAATGGGTGTTTTTATTTTGTCTGCAATACAGGGGACAGTGGCCACACATTCAGGAGCCTTAGCCATGCCAGCCATGCCAGGTATGTATTTTTGTCTTATATTTTGAATAAATAAAAGAGAAACATTTCATTTTCAGCTTGTTTTCACATTTTTGATATGCTAGTGTTTCCATATGCCTCCCTTTTGTAAGTGTGGTACATTCTTAACTGCTTTCAGGAAAATTTTACTCATTCTTTTTGTCCTTATTGTAATATGAATAAAATGGTATATGCATTTTATTTTTTACTGGTATAAAGATTATTCAAGCAAATGAAAGGACATTTCTCTGCAACGTCCTGTTCAGATTTTTGAAACTGCAAACTCCCATAGTGCATTTATTTCTTTCTTGGCCACAGCAACAACAAAAAAAACCTGTAGAATTCAGATGTTTTGGTGATGTCATCATCAATTACATGTTTTTTCACACCACAGTCCATCAGTTGAGCACGCACAGTCATTGTGCCCGAGGAGTAGAACGTCAGTGCCAGCCATAGTGGGCACTGACGTGGAGCGGTTTTGATAACAGATCGCGGGGCTCATCATTCGCACACTGGAACGGTGTCTTAACAGAATGAGCCACCCTATCCCTCCCGTTGCTGAGCATGTGTGTGTGTGTGAATTTCAGAGATAAGTCAATTCCTCTTCAATTATGACTGCTTTATCTGGCAGACACCTTTTTCCTGGGAGAGATTAGACGAGGAGAGCGGCGCACCGTAGAGAGCGTGTCTCTGCTCTGCCATCCTTAATGATTGTTGCGTCATCTCTAGAAATCCCTCCTTCCTTCCTCCTTGTCCCACAGGTAATTATTTTCCTGTTTCATTCTCCTGTACAGCCAGAGGAGTTGTACATCTGAGCTGGCGCTCGTAAAGTTTCCCAGAGGACCAGCGCTGATCTCGGATCAGGCTCCCCCGTACCACATCCCACCGTTATCTGTTATGTGTTAAAAGGCCACACAGATTCTAGATCAATCAGCGCTCATACTTTAAGCCCCTGGAAGGCGGAAGCGGATGCCTGTGGAGTTAATGGGCGAATCAATGTTCCACATCCTACCGTTGTCTATTATTTGCTAAAAGGCCACACAGATTCTAGAACTCCGAGACACCTTATGAATATGGACACTGGAATTGACGCCGCGGGACAGTGTTGCCGTGGAAGCGGATGACTGGAGTTAATGCGCAAATCAATGTTTCCTACCGTTATCCATTATGTGCTACAAGGCAACAGTTTCTAGAAAAGTGCCCCTACACTGAGAAGCCGCGGGACGGTGTTGACGTAGAGGCGGTTAATGAATGAATCAGTGGGCTTCGTAGAGTGCCAGAACTTTGACCAGTAGCAATGTGTAGTCCAGGCTCAGAAGCTCGCTCGTTATTCATGCTAGCCTCAAAGAAAAGGCGTGATGTAGTTTGTTCCAACAATGGCTTTCGCCACATTATATAGCCCACAGCATCGGGTTTTCCAGTTCCTCGTCTAAAAATGTGTGACATCATGTCCCGTTTGTCGTTTCTTCAATGGCAAGACCAGATAATCACCAGCTACACGCCCTCTTCATTCTTTTGTTATTGTTCTGCTCCAGCAAAATAGGAATGATGGATAATGTACTTAAATGCAATATCTTTACAGGATTCTGTCTTTGGTAAGCGTCTGACACTATCCCCAGGGTGGATGGATATTTGGGAATCACAACTTTAGGGTCACGTATTAGGAGACAGGAGTGCGTCCCTGACCAGTCCCCTTGTTTACCCTTCACGAGGGATTAACTTTTACTTTTTCCCCCATTTGAGGTGTTGCATTTTTCAGAGCAAATCCATCAAGTGAATCACCACTCTAAATCCGTTTGCCTTTGAATTTCAGCCAAGCGTGAAATACTGATGAGAGCTGTCAGTGGGCTCAAGGTGTTAAAGCTCATCGTGTTTGTCTTCTGTAAATTGAAGAAAAGCTTGGGCAGTACTTTGAGTTATGCGTGCTTGCTTTTTGCTTTGATATACCCCAGGATTACTCCGCTTTAGGCCTTTGGTGTCTGTAGGCCTGTCTGTAGGCTTTCGTGTCTCAACTGGTCTGTTGGCTTCTGTGTCTGTGGACCGTTCTGTAGGCTTCTGTGTCTGTAGACTTTTGTGTTCGTAGACCGATCGGTAGGCTTCTGTGTCCGTAGATCGGTCGGTAGGCTTCTGTGTCCGTAGACCGGTCTGTAGGCTTCTGTGTCCGTAGAACGGTCGGTAGGCTTCTGTGTCTGTAGTTTTCTTGCATCTACTACACTAATGCAGCTTACATGTCTCAACATATGTTAAGGTGCCTAAATGTAAAGTAGGATGGGGTGAACATGGTTTTGCAGGGCGTAATGACGCCATGGTGTTTCACACAGACCTTGTGGAGAGTGCACTGTCATGTAGAGTTTGTGAAACCCCAGGTGTTGAGGCTAAGGAGCGGTGCCAGTGTAGGCCGGAGAGAGGAGCCGGAGACCAAGGCCAGCAAGACTTGCGGAAGGCAGAGGACGCCGTCGATGGAGATCCGCCCGCTACCCCCCATCTCCATGGAAACGGACCATGGGAGGTGTTACAGAGGACCAATGGGGCAGAGCCACTCCGAAGGGTCCTCCTCCAGAAGCAGCAGAACCCTTTAGGTCTGTTCTTAGGGTTCTACGGACATCAGCGCCCCCACGGGCACCACGGCACGAAAACGGGTGGGTGGCATCTTTACGAAACCATGACGACTGCGTTTCGATGTGGCCTGCGGGCCGGACCAAGGTCCTGGAGAGTCCCGGCTCGGGCGAAGGACGGGGGTCGTTCCACGGAGGGGAACGAGAGCAAGGGACGTGGAAACCGGCAGCCGTCCGCCCCGAAAACGCCGCCCCTGCCCACAGACCTCTCGTGGGACGTCCCAAGCAGATGCCCTCCTCCGGGTCCCGGGATCGAGGTGGGGTCTCGGAGAGGGGACGGGTCCACACCCGCAAAGATCGAAACGGAGAGGTGCGGCTCCCCCTCTGACAGAGACCATCTGTGCCAGGAGGTCAGTGGTCTCTCGGCAACAGAAGATGGTAAGAGAGGCCTTTGGCCGCCTCCCCCTCCCGCCTCCCCCGCCTCCTCTCATCCTGCTCCTCATCTCCTCCAAACCCGCCTCCTCTGTCTGCCTACCGTTCCTCCTGAATATTCATGCTTTTCCCAGACTTTAATAAAAAAAAAATCAATCCCCCTTCGACTTCTTTGTTTCCTTCTCTCTCTGATCTTCTCTCCGTCTCCGAATCCTCACGCGTTGCATTGATTTTACGATTGCACCTGAAGGTCAGGGAAGAAAAAAATCTGTTTCTAGGAGAAGAGGAGACACCCCTCCTTCTGCCAAAACGCAAACTCCATCCCATGAAATTTCATATTTCAAGATAACTAGAAACTCTTCCATTAGCGCGGGTCGATCTGACATGTAATATATCGCTGTGTGCCATTCCTTTTAGATGACTCCAGTGTTTTGCATGAAATATGCGCATATGCATTGGGAGTTTGCTGTACAGCTGCCACCACTTCCTGTATCTAATACAGGCGTCCTCTGTCACGCCTCACTGAGTAACAATCTTACCATCACAGGGAATTGTGGGTAGACATCGCAGAACCAGCTGCCTGTCCTCACTCTTCTTTCATCATCGTGTTGAATGTGTTCCGTCTCGCAGATCTCCCTGAAGTTTTCAGCTTGTTTGGAGAGACGCGCACACACACACACACACACGTGAAGTGATTTTACAGTTGAGGGCTTCTCACTGCCTGTCATTACTAAACCTAAGACATGCACTATTGTGGATGCGGAGTGCTAGTGATAGCGTGGCTTGCATGAAAGCCCCTAATTTCGTCCAATCACAGAGTTCTACAATAGAGAGCAAACTGAAGCGATTGGTAATTGATGGAGCTATGTGTTGGCAGCATGTGATAGGTCCACCCATCGTGGGCTTCATGACGCCTGTCCCATCTGCAGGATAACCCTAACCCTAACCCACCCATCGTGGGCTTCATGACGCCTGTCCCATCTGCAGGATAACCCTAACCCTAACCCACCCATCGTGGGCTTCATGACGCCTGTCCCATCTGCAGTTGGGGAAATGGGCTTGCAGGCAGGAGGCTGCAGGTTCGATCAGCTACGACACGACTATTGAACCTTTGGCGCTAAATGACATCTGTAATCATGATGTCCAGCTGTAATAATGGATGTAATGTATATGCTGTCCAATATTTAAACCTGCTTTCAGTTATATGGCTTTGTAGTCCCGATTGTCGGCCCACAGCCCTCATGTATCTTTTTTTTTTCCCTCAGACAAGAAACCCAAGAGCAAGGAGGACGGATGCAAATCGGGCGTGGCGTACGAGACCATGGAAGGATACGGCACGGAGAAGACCGCGGAGGTAGATCCCGCGGCGCGACGCGCTAATCCTGTTACCCCGGCTACGCACGAGCCTCTCTGTTTATCAAACCGCCGCAATCGTTCATCTGTTTTAAGCTCGAGACAAAGAAAAGCACAGAGCAGCTGGAAACATAGTGAGGGTGAGGGCGTGTTTGTGTTGTTCGTTTGTGCTGCGGACAGACTGGATGAAGGAAGCAGCATTGTGAGGAAGGGCAGAGTGGACGTTCTAACGTGTTTACCTCTGACCGTCTCTCTTCCACAGAATTAATGAGGTCTTATTATATCTGTTTCTATCTCTGAGTCCTGCTTCCCTCTACTTCAGCACCCGGGGGTTCAATGGGCAGAAAACACACACACACGCATACACATACATACATGCACACACACGCGCACACACATACCCACACCTCACACATACATACACACACACACACACCCACACCCATACCTCACACACACATACATGCACTCACATACACACCCATACCTCACACACACACCCATACACACACACACACACACCCATACCTCACACACACTCACACACATACGTACACTCGCACGCACACCCATACCTCACACACGCACACACACACACACACACACACCCATACCTCACACACATACCCAGACCTCACACACACAAACATACACCAACCCACACACACACAAACATTTGTTAGCTAGCATTGACCGCTCAAGGCTGTTGTGAAAGGGCTTGGCTGAGATGACGAGAACAGTCACTGTTAGTGATGGAGGTCTTGGTGTAGAAATGCAGAAATTAGTTGTGATTTATCGAACCCGAGGCTCGCCCCTCCCCATTTCTGACATGTACCCTGCATCTTCCAGACACAGGAGAGAGGGAGGAGCCTGGAGCTGATGGGCACCCGCGGGCAGCAGAAGGTCCCGTATGAGGGGGAAGGTAAATGAGTCTTGTGTCGAACCCGTACGGTGCGTGGCAAACCAGAGCTAAGCATCTGCGTTTACTTATGAGGCTAATTTAATTTGGGTCGGCGCCACCACGTGGATGTCGCCTCGTTTTGTTAACATCGCTCAAGACATGGTCCGCCACACGCCGTCAGACAACGCTGTCACCTGCCGTCCAATGGGATCCTGCGCTAGGCAAGACCTGTCGCCTTCAGCATTCCCCTCTACTACATAATGTCACCGGTGAGGTGGCAAGTGTGGAGTGATGGACAGGTGATGGACACAGGGGTTTGGGGAGGGGATCTCTGATAGACGTGCCTGACGTGACGGTGGACACGGGACGCATAGCTAAAGAACAAGCGCGGCACTAAACACGTGACTCGATTCGGCTCTGAGGTGCAAAATTAAACAGCAATCAGTTTGTGAGGGATTTCATCTTCGATTGCCCTGGTATTCAAATCACGGTCCTCGAGGTCTGAAAAGTACAGGTTTTTCACCCTCCCTTTAGACATTCTGGCCAATCAGTTGCACTACTCGTTCAGTTAATTACCTGGGAGAAAGAAAACCAGGGCCGGATTTGGATCAATGCATTACTTTAACCCTGTAAAGTGTAAGGGGGCAAATACTGTATGTGATTGGAATGTTTTTAACTGAACATTCTAATGCTGATGTAACAACCACTAGTGGTAATCAAAAGCAATGTTGGGGTTCTAGAACACTGACTTGATTCCAAAAACATTCCAAAAAAGACCTACTCTTCAAAGGGTTAAGAAGCGTGCAAGAGCCATCATGGCCTCCCTTAGGTTGTTATTGCCGCTCTTCCTGTAGATAATGGAGTGCAGTTCTGTTTTTATGAGGCTGCAAAGGTTCAGTGCAGTGTTCCGAACACACGAGGTTGTGAGGACTTAATGGACGAGATGATGTGATGCGATTGGACGGTCGAGTGCTGGGATGGCCACGCCCCCCTGCTCAGTGCCATTCTATCAGCTCCTTTAAAAGCCTATCAAGGCGGCTGACTGATAGCCAGGAGCGGATGGGGGAAGCAACCCGTCACAATATGGGGCTGATCTCGCTATGTGACCTTAATTAGACCTGCTACAGGGAAGCCTGCTTAGCCTTTTTTCCCAGTCTTTGCCGTTTATTACTTAATCAGTCTGACCACTTAGTCACTTTGATGGTTTTAGCCTTTTTGGAAGTGATGCGGTAAATCACAGCTGAAGGCCGTGTACAGTACTGGCTGTGTTCTAAAGAAAGGTTTTAAGTCTGCATATTTATCACTTTAGGTAGGAAGAACAACCAACATACTGTCACTCCTTCAGGGATTGGCTGGTGGCATTGTCTACTATAATACAATGACACTTACAGTGCCTATAATCCTACGTATAAGGAAGGGCCCTTTCACCATGGCCCAGTTTTCCTGAGGTTCTCAAAGTACGTATTGACATTTTACCACCTTGATCACTGTAACCCTGTGAATTCCTCCGTTGAGATAGCTCACTGATATTATGATTTCTTTATGTTGTGTGCAGTGTGGTAATGTAAGCATACATTTAAAAATGAAGCAAATAATAAAAAATAAAAACTATATTCACTGAAGGTATTGTACAACAGTATATATTGTATTCCCACATCTATTTTGGTTGCAATACAATGTACCATTTAAATTAAATAGAATTAGTTTTTCAGCACTTTCATTTTGTAATTCGCCGGCCTTGAGTCGGTCCAGTTGTACTCTGAGGATCGGGATTCGTGCCCCGGTCCTGCCAGATCCGAGCATGGCTGGTGCCCTGTGGGATCGGCAATTGGCGGCTGCTCCCGGGTGGGGGGAGGGGGTCGGAGAAAATCGCTGCACACAGAACGGCCCTGGGCGAGTTGGAATCACGGTCAGGAGCACTAGGAGCCGCGCCCTGAAGAGGACGTGGCGCCCTCCTTCTTACTACCGGCTGACGGGGTTCTGTAGTGGCGATTCTCTAGTGGTTGCTACACGGGGGGAATTGAATTCGAATAAGGGTTCAATTGGCTACCAAATCTGAAGAAAAAAAAGTAAAACCTGAAAAGTTGAACCTTCCTAGCCTGGAGCCATGGAGTGTGTGTGTGTGTGTGTGTGTGTGTGTGTGTGTGTGTGTGTGTGAGAGACTGTGTGTGACTGTATGTTTCTTCTGCAGAAGCTGCATCTGCAAGCTCCACCAGCTCCTCAAAGGTCCACAGGCAAGGTTCAGTTTCTGGTAAGAGCACAAGCTCCCGGTCATTAAGCACGGACTGGTTTGCTGCAGTCCTAATGCATGAACCAACGTTTCTCTCAGGTCCGTCGTGAATGAACGAACTAACTAACTAACGAACGAACGAATGAATGAGCCTGTGGTCATAATGCATGGACTGGTTTTCTGCAGTCCTACTGCACAAACCAACGTTTCACTCAGGTCCGTAGTGAATGAACGAACGAATGAACGAGCCTTTGGTCATATTGCACGGACTGAAATTTCCACACTGGTTCTAACGAATAAAACATAACATTCTCTGATCTTTGTACACTATGACATAGCCTTATGATGTTAGTTTTGCATTGTAGCAAGGAAATGTCTTCTCTTTTTCCCTCCGCTCCAAGGACTAGTGGTTATTTTCTGAGGGAGACTGTTATCATTCTTGAGGAGTTATTTTGAATTTGTATTCAGTCCTTATTACATATTACTGATGCTGTAGGTCTTCTGAAGCCCTGCATAATGTATGAGTCCTTGTGCTTATGTGAGAATGTTTTTACAGCCTTTATTTAACCCTTTAAGAGGTGTAAGATCACAAATATGTGATTAGAATGTTCTTAATGAACATTCCAATGCTGATGTAACAATCACTACTGGTAACAGAAAGCAATGGAGTTCTAGAACACTGAAAAAAAGTTCTAGAATTTTGAAAAAACATTTGAAAAGAACTCTTCAAATGGTTAACCGTGTAGGTGAGCAAGATGCACCCTGGGGAATCAATGTGAGTAGGGAATGTACCCAATCAGATGTAGAGCGTGATTATGTGGCCAGTTTGTGGCATGGTTTCTGTAATGACCACAGTGAGTCAAGATCCCTTCCGAAAGGACACCTCCTACGGCACAGTGTGTCCATCACTGTACTGGGGCATTGGATCTCTATTATATCCAGAGGGAAGAGGATGTTTCTACTGACTCACCAGCACCCTTTTCCAGCTGCAACCTTGTTTTCCTCCAGCGAGTCTCTCATCCAAGTACTAATAAAGTCTACGCCTGCTTACCTTCAGAAGTTTGATATGAGAAGGGCACAGGGTGGCATGGCTTCTGGTGAATTCTGGGAAGATTAAAAACAGAGCAGACTGCCACTCACGGTATCCTAGCAACACATAGCCTGTCGGTGACTCCGCGGGGCTTTTCACTCAAATGTGACGAAGGACATCGGCGACACGTTTTAATTTATTAACAAGTTCTCTTAATCATGGCATTTCTGGTCACGCAACTGTCTCTTTTCTGAACAATAAATTCTGCTGATTTATTCATTTATAATTCTTTTCACAAATGGCCTAAAAAAATGAATCTTTCAGTTTTTGGAAGTGTTTGAGATAATAGGTTTGGTATAGTGTGGGATAGAACGACTTCTACCGGCAGTGTTCAGCTTAAATCTTTCCACATTTTCCTCCTGCTATTGGTGCTGACCCTGACCTGGCGGAATCAGTCGGGCCTGGTACCGTTTGTCTCTGGTACCGAAACGGTAACCAGCGTCACCAAAACTGTGAGTCACGGGAGGGGTTTAGCTGGCTTTCGAGATCACACACTGACACTTAAACCAGTCAAATTAAGCAAAACATCTGTGACTTCCAGGGTACTAGCTGAGACATACACGTGGTTGCGTTGGCACATGTTCAACAACACTTATTCCCACATTCCCACGTTTGAACAGATTTCAGGCTGAATTTCAATGAGAATTTGAATGGGTCATAAAGTCGGTTGAGTGTGGCTTTTTACAGCATGTTGGAAAAGCATTTCATCGGCACGCCTTGTGTGCATAACTGTCATACTGTGTGTGTACGTGTGCAAGGTAATGTGTACCCAATCAGATGTAGAGGGTCATTATGTGGCCACATTTGGAGAGCCAGTCTTGTTGGAAATGTGGCATGGGGTGAGTCCCAATAGTGCACCCTCCCTTCCTCCACTACCACTCCTCTACTCCGTGCCCCGGAAACGGATCTTTGTGTTTTAATCTAATGTTGCTGATTACATCTTAATTACGTATTAATGGTTACATATGAATTAATGTCTGGACGCAAACCCCAATGTCAGGTACATTGTATATGCAAATAATTGTACTCGAAACGAAAGGCAGTTTTGCATACTGCTGGGTAGTTGAGGAGTGGTAGTGGGGGAGAATATTGGGACGCGCCCACGGTGTGTACGTGTGCACTGAGCGTACGCGAATGTGTGTGTTTCACACTCTCCATGGCCCTGCTGATTGATGGCGCAGCTGGCGGGTGATCAGTTAGGCTAGAAAGGGCGGACCCAACAGAGTGCTCTGGGGGGGTATAATGGCTCCTCAAACCAGTCGGAAGCACAATGAAATTGGCCCAGACATTCGCTGGTTGGACTCAATCATCTCCACGGTGGGATAAAACGCAAGGCGAGAAGAGGCATTATTGAATTAGAGGGCACCTCTCCCACTGACGCACAGCACGCTTATGGACCAGCCGGACGGGAGAGTTGCCAGTTCAAGACCTCCACAGCAAGGCAGGCGCTGTGCACTGACGCCAATGCCAGCAGCGCTTTGATCAACAGCAGCTTGTGCTCCATTGATTAGCTGGGGGGGGGGGTCTCTATCTCTCTCTCCCTCACTCTCTTTCTCACTCTCTTTTCTCCTCAGATCCTAAGGGAAGCTATGAGTCGATGGCCTCAACCGCAGACCCACCAAAAAGATTGGAACCCTGTGCAGGAGAGTACGGTCAGTCAATACCGTGCCTTTCAATCTATCTTTCTGTAGACCAGGGGCTTTCATCCTTTTCTGAACCACGGACCCCCATCCAGGCTCAAAGGCATCCGGGGGACGGGTATTATTATTAATAACCGTGTTATTGGTAAGGAAACTCTGCTCTGCATGTGGCATTCAGCAAAGTGCCTTCCCTTGTTGTTTTCAGGGGGTGTGTTTGTGTTCCCGTCGGTGGCGTTGCCGGGAGCGGGCGTGACGGACAGGGTCCGTGGCGACGGGGTGACCTACGTGAATATCCCCATCAGCCCCACCTCCAAAAAGCAGCTCCACTACATGGAGCTGGAGCTACAGGAAGCGGGATCGGGAGCCAGAGGTAACCCCACTCAGCTCCATAGACATAGTAAGAACATCCTCTCAAACAATACGCTTGCCTCTGTTGCTGCTCCTGCTCTGTTGCTGCTCCTGCCTCTGCTGCTGCTCCTGCCCCGCTGGCTTTGTTCTCGTTTGCCGTTTTTATTTTTGCGTCTCTTATTTCCTGTCCAGTTACTTAGCCGTCTAATTATGTTCGGGGTCAATTTGACCCCATTCAGTGTTTGACCACTTAAAAAATAAAAAAAACAGTTAACCTTATTATCATCTTGTATGACTCTTCCTAATTTGGTGGGATTGATAGTAAACATGCAATAAAAATAATGCTGTTTTCAAAAGTCCTGTACTGACATTGTATACAAAGGTTGTGTGGGGTCATTTTAACACCAGGCTCTGTAGCTGTATGAAACATAAGAAAATATACAACTCTTTACTTTTTTATCTCAGATTTTTTTGTGGGTGATTCTGGCTCTAAAAATAAGTTTATCACAGATATTTAACACTTAGGGATAAAAGGCTAGGCAATTGGGAGACACACAAAGTGTCAAAAATGTTCTATTACAATAAATTTGTGTAGTTTGAAACTGTTGGGGTCGATTTGACCCCAAACATGAAAGGGGGGTTAAGCTCTGTGTGAGCACAAGGCAGCAGGCACGCGCGGCCAGGGCTGTAATTCAGCACGCTTACTGAAGAACCGGGAATGTGGCACAGGGTGTGGGTTAACTGTTTCTATCAGGGCCGCGAAAAATTAATTAACAATTACTAAACCCCTATTTGGGTTTCCCTTATACATTTTTTTAAACTTTATTCTTTCCATCCGATTGGACCAATGTTCTGAGCCATGGAAAATTTGAGCTAGTGCATTGCTAGCAACAGTAGCTGAATGTATATTCTGAGTTATGTAATTAGCAGGCCGTTAGCACGGACCCGTGAGCGGCTTCCTCCTCCTTGGTCTTTTTGAGCTTATGTTTCAGCGCTGCTCCGAATTCACCGTCTCAGCCGTAGGCGGTAGTGTGCCGTGCTGATGCTGTCTCATGCCTGCTCTTGGTTTGATTGGTTTGGGCTGGCCTCCGTCCCTGGTGGCGTAATGAAGGTCGGGCGGAGGGCCCGTTTTAAAGAATAATCGAAGAATAACTGCCATTTCTCTCAAGGCTCACAGTACATAAAGCACAATTTACACTAATAGGAGATGAATGTTTTTAATTATATTTCCCTTCAGTGTGCCATTAGACGCATTAGGCATAAGCAGTAACCCCTGCTTTGAACAGTGGATTTGTATAGTTGCTCTCCTGTGCTAGTAATGGAATGGGCTTCCTCTTGTGGCTCTTTGTCTTTAAAAAAAAAAAAAAAAGAAAGTGAATGTTTTAATGAAAAGCTATTGGAGTGTTGTTTTATTTCTACACCAGGAGACGGCTCTACTAAATACGCCCAGATTGACATCGCAGCCACGGAGACGGCTCACAGGGTGGGGACCCAGCATGCTCAGGGGCGAGAGGATCGGCTGCAGGAGCTGGAACAGAAGAGGAAGGGGGCGCAGCAGTGACGTGCACCCCAAAACCATCACTGCACCAGACCCCCCAGAACCACTCCAATGACCCCTGGCTGCCCCATCACAATAGGCGCCATAACAGATGACATTTGATTGGCTGAAAAGCATGGCCGCCCCACAGCGGTTTAAAGGCCGCGTGCTGTTGGTCCGTCCGTCGCGGGGATAGAGGCGTGTTCTCTCCCTGCCAGACGTCCTCGAGATGCCAATGAAACGAAGAGATTTCCTCCTTCCATCCTGGGATGTTTCTCAAGGCCCAATTCTGCGTTTGGGTTTAACGTGGTTGAACTTTGAAACTGAAGGCGTCGGCACATCTTTCAAGCCAATCTGCCTAGCTCCGCCCACCCAGCTCCGATGCAGCCCGTTGGTTCCAGCGACGTTTGCTTGTTGCTCTAGAGCCAGGCGACCAATCGTGTGACGCGATGTTTGAGGACTTTTCCTGCCAGCCCGTCTGCATTAAAGTCTCTGCTTTTCACCTGCCAGTGCTCGGGGTTCTCGTCACGCTTACAGGCGTATACACGCGTATAACTTGACTTTTATGACATCCCATCTTGTATCAGAAATATAACGGTCTACCTATTTTTTTTTTATTTTTTTTTTTACATGGAGAAACTTTTCTTTTTGACTTGTTCTACACAGCCACCAACTTTCACACTTTATGTAAATAACCTCTGTGTAACTAGTCTTACAGTGCACACACAGCAACTAAAGATTGAACAGCTGTAGTCGTTTTGGAGCAGATATGCAACAGCAGGAAGTACATTAAATGGTCAGCCAGGAGACATTTGAACAGTGCAGTAAATTAACGGGCAACTACACACGTAGGACCGCACATGCAGAAACACAACCGTGAGAACGGTCATAGCTCGGCGTTTGGCTGTTGGTCGATTCCACTGTTCAAAGCCTTTTAATAGCTTGTTTATCGTCGATGTCACTTTGTTGAGGCACAATTGCATCAGAAATAAGCCTGCACTGGGACATTATTATTCAGCTACCATACCACAGATTTAAATAATAAATTACCGCGGAATTTTTCTTTATTCAATGTCCAAACTTATTTTTATGTTATTTATTTTTCTCCACATAGCATGGGAATGCTTGGTATATGAACTTGGCTATATAATATTAGTTGTGAATATTTGTAATGTGAGACTTACTTCATGGCACCTCATTTTAATCAAATACATATTTTTCTTTCTCCTTTATCCACATGCATGTGGAGAAATGCCTTTGATTCGCCACCCCCAGACCTCCCTGACACGGGTTGTCTGCTTCACGTTGTACATGTACATAATTATTTGAAATGGAAACACAGGAAGCAGGCTGGTTTTTCCCCAGAAGAATTATTTTCTCTGATCTTTGTACTTGTAATAAATAGGACACTGCCAGCGCTCGCAAGCTTGCATCTGTGTTTTTTTCCCCCGAAACTGCCACAAGCCCCGTCTTCTTTGTGCCTCTGTTGCTCATATTGGTGCGCTTGTGGGACAGGGATACAACACCATCCCAAATCTCATAAAATCAAACTGTGAGCATGAGCAAGTCTTCTGACACTGTAATCACACATTGAGGATAGCGGTGAAGCCCCAGTGCACACGAGACCAGATACACCACCCCTGGATAGTTATTACATTTTATTACTCAAATGGCCGGTTGGTCTTACATAATTTGACAAGATATAAACTTTAAAAACTGGATGTTCCCAGCTGTATCGTACCACAGGAAGAAAAGGTGACCCAATGTTTTACTAACATTCAGGTCTATCCTGAATCAGTGAAAGTTAATGTAACTAAAACAGATAAGATTTGCCGAGTGCTGCAAGCAGTATACATTTTACACAAGGTTTACGGACTTAATTTTGTGTGTGACAGCGATGATCTAGAAGTCTTATTTTTATTGACGCAGAATCCATCCAAGTGGTCCCATGAAAAATAGCAATGACTTGAAGATGAATGAAAGGAAAGCCTATAGCCTTCAAGGCCTTGAGTGACCTGTATTCTGTTCTTGCTGTGAAGCCCAGGTAGAACTGTACGGGATGGAAATTTCCTTCATTATTCTAAGACGTGCAAAAAATCATGTGCTTTGCAGTACAGATCCATCTTAATTCGAAATACACAAAGTACAAATGAGGTACAGTTTGATCAAACAAAAAGGACATACGCTTAGTCACTTAAACAACTGGTTCAAATGGTTATGACGTATACATAAATCGGCTACGTCAAACAGTGCAGTAGCTTAGCTCTCAAATAAATTTCAATTCAATTACAAATGTGCAAATGCGATTGACACTGATAAAAAAAGTGAGAAATTTGACTTCTTACTGGGAGACTATAAATTCCCCCCCGCGGGATCCTACATTATGAACCCGGACGTTCGGCTCAGCCCAAATTCCTCAAGCTGCAAGAAGCAGTTCGCAGAACCAGTACGGACCAGTTCCTCATAGCTCGTTGTGATGTCGTCCATTGCGTGAAATCTTACTGGTCAGGTCCTGCATGTGTTTCTTCATCTGAAATATGATTTAAAAAAAGTATTCATCAACTCTTATTTTACAGTGCAGTTAATCACAATGTTTATGCCTGCTTTATCTTCCCCTTTCGTTTAAATGAGAAGATCATTTGAACTGACAAGAACTGCTTATTTCAACCTAAAGTCATGTGTCCACCAGGAATGGTAAAACAAACAATTTCTAAATTAAAGTGTCAACACTATAGCATTTGACATAAAGCACCAGCACTAAAATATATTTGATTGACTGGTGTGCACAAAGATAAAACATTTTGTCGCGGGCATATAATTTAATGATTTGTAGTTTATTTTTATTGCAATAGTTATCATTCTCCGTTGAGATCGGTCTCGGACAACAGCAACATCCTAAACATAAGCAGCTGCTGTAAACTGTGAAAATCACGTTCGCTCGTAGCATTGAGCCCCACCTTATAGACTCTTATAAAAGCCGTTAGCTCGTAGCATTGAGCCCCACCTTATAGACTCTTACAAAAGCCGTTAGCTCGTAGCATTGAGCCCCACCTTATAGACTCTTATAAAAGCCGTTAGCTCGTAGCATTGAGCCCCACCTTATAGACTCTTATAAAAGCCGTTAGCTCGTAGCATTGAGCCCCACCTTATAGACTCTAATAAAAGCCGTTAGCTCGTAGCATTGAGCCCCACCTTATAGACTCTTACAAAAGCCGTTAGCTCGTAGCATTGAGCCCCACCTTATAGACTCTTACAAAAGCCGTTAGCTCGTAGCATTGAGCCCCACCTTATAGACTCTTACAAAAGCCGTTAGCTCGTAGCATTGAGCCCCACCTTATAGACTCTTACAAAAGCCGTTAGCTCGTAGCATTGAGCCCCACCTTATAGACTCGTATAAAAGCCGTTAGCTCGTAGCGTTGAGCCCCACCTTATAGCCCATCTCCCGAGTCTTCTCGGCCATGTTGTTGTACTTCTCCTTGGTCCTGTGGATGTGCTCCTCGTCCCCGAGAGCCTCCACGTGCTTCAGCTTCTGATGGGACAGGTCCAGCTGCTCCTGGTAGTGTTGGTGTTTCTCCACCTTGGTCTCAAAGTGCTTCAGCTCCTCCTGCAGGAGGTGCCAAATATAGTGGCCGTTCATGAACCGCCCGGCCTGGCAGCCCCTCAACCCACCACCCCGTCAACCCCCCACCCAGGCTGAATGGCACCCAGGGCTGAATGGCACCCAGGGGACCCCCATCATAAGTTTAAAAAAGTAGGTTGTATTTCAAAAAAGCTGTTATAACTATTGCGGACCAGGCAAGGTGGGTGTGGCGTTGGGTGGGAGGGTGGTAGGGTGGGGGTGTTGTTATTTTATGGATCGGGAAGGGGGGGTGTGTTCAGATTGCATGTGCCATAGATAGTGCTCAGATAGCATTTGCACTACAGTACCTTCAAGGAACCCCAGGGTTCTGCATACCCACTGTTGAAAACCCAGGCCCTAGGGTAGCTAGTCTCACTACAGTTCGACATATGAGCGGTGGTTCCGCTCAATTCATCAATAGCTGCATGTGTCTTGTGGCTCAGCTAATTAGCCACAGGCATCTTTGGCTGTGATTAATCTTCGCGAAAGAGCGAACAAACAAAAAACAAAATGCCAAGGTGTGTAAATGCTTTGGATAATTAGACGGTTAAGAACAGAGGTTTAGAGCACAAAACCACTGAAAAAAAAAAACATTTCAGAATTTTTAAAAGCAAGACCGGACTGACCTTAAGAGAATCAAGCTCGCTGTCGCTCAGGTTGGCCCTCTGAGCCATTTCCCACAATTCAATAACTCTTGGTTCTTTAAACTCTGCAAGTGTGAAAAAAGAAACAAATATTAGCTTACTAACTTAATTATTAAAAAGTAATTGAATTAGCAAGCACATAAATAAATGAGTGGGGTAAAAAAAGATTTTTAAAAAAGTGAAAAAATGTAACCCATGTTTAACCAATGATGAAGCGTTTGGAAGGGTAAGAGAAGGGTGGGCGGGTCCAACGGGATTACCACCCACCGCTGTCCTCGCTAAAGCCCTCGTGGCTCAGTTTGCGCAGTCGCTCAAAGCCCTGATTCAAGTTCCTCATCTTCTCCTTCAGTTCTGTGTGTTTCTGGTGCAGTGCCTCTTCCTTGGTGTCCCCCTGCAACGGCGATATCGCGTTCTTGTGGCCTTCTGAGGGGGAGAGAGAGAGAGAGAGATGACGGAACGCGCTAGAAAGCCGGCGGGCTCGTGCTCAGCTCTCGCGGTTTCTCTGCTTTGAAATTTTCTGCAGTGGCCGCATTTCACCGCTTCTCAAAGCATGCGACGGGGGACCTGCTTGTGAGGACCAGGCATGTCCCAGCAGGGCTTCTGACAAGCATTACAAATTAAAATAACCTTGTGACACGTCTGAATTTTAAAATAACAAGAATAGAATAGAATTTTCTATTACATTAATTAAATTTCATGATGGATGAAAAAAAAAAAAAAAAAAGGTTTGGTATTAATAACATGGTGGACCCTGCAGTGGGTTATAATTTGAGCATAATTATAATTTGAGCTGCTGGCCTTTAGCCTGTTTGTGTGTGTGTGTGTGTGTGTGTGATGTATGCTTCACACACACATGGGGTTCTGTGAGGTCTTTATGACCCCTGTCATTTCAATGAGGAAATGGGATTTATCCCAAATAAAAGTCCTTTAAGATGGGAAAAGACAGGAGATACCATGTTCTCTTCAAAATGACAAAAACGCACACAGTGCCAGTTAGTTAACATTTGTGTAGCGCACCAAAGTCACAGAGAGTAATGCCCCACAGGAAAAAAAAATTGGGGGGGAAAAATTGATTTGTACTACAAACGTGATCAAACACTGCTGTGAGACTCAACTTCCTGTGTTAGTGGTGTGACTGATGAAGTTCACACCACTTACACAGGAAGTTTTTATAGGAAAGCGAGGGGGCAGTGGGGGGGGGCTTTGGGGGCAGAGACCCCATTGCATTCTGGGTTTCAATGGTCCTCCTTTTTTAAAACATGGTTCTCTGGTGATGCGTTGGGGTGGCAGCGGGGGGTAAGAGGAGCGGTCACCTTCGGTCCTGCTGACCGTATCCATGACGATGTTGTACTCCTGGATCTTCTCCTTGTGGTGCTGGAACTCCCGCTGAAGGCTCAGGAGCTCTTCTTCAGAGAATTTTCCGGAACTTTTGGCCTGCGAAACGAAGTAACAACTCCAGAGGAACTGGCCTTTTTCAAAAGCTTTTCGCTGGGACAAAACGGACAACACTGCCCGCTTCGCTGGGACAAAACGGACAACACTGGCCGCTTCTGCATCCACCATATACGCCATCAGAATCGCAAAATTATAATACATTTTCCACATTAGAATCATCACAGAAAATAACCTCACAGCTCTCCTTCTGTAACGTGAGTGGCCAATGACAAATCACATTGTACAAACATTTGTTGCACTAAATGGTAAATGGACTGCACTTATATAGCACCTTTATCCAAAGCGCTTTACAATGGCCTCTCACTCACCCGTTCACACACACATTCACACACCAATGGCGGCAGCTGCCATGCAAGGTGCTAGCCTGCTCATTGGGAGCAATTTGGGGCTCAGTGTCTTGCACAAGGACACTTCGTGGACAGGAGGTGCCGGGGATCGAACCGCCAACCCTGCGATCAGCGGACACCCTGCTCTACCTCCTGAGCCACAGCCGCCCCTAGATCTAGACACACCAGTAAACAATTCAGTAATGACCAGTTTTTTTTTTTACTCTTTTAAGTATCAATTCTGTTTCTTTACTTCCGAATTTATATTGCACGGAAATACCGCACTTTATTTCTGACCTATATATGTGAGAAAGTGTCTGCTGCTAAATCTGTAGTTAAATCTCAAAATGGCCTCAAGACAATGGAGAGATAAGATGTCTTCTCATCTAATAAATAAATTAAAAAATCTAATTTCAGAGTGGAGCATGTAATTCCAATTTTCAACAACTACACACAGAAGTTACAAAACTTAAATATCGTAAGCAGGCACCAAAATCCCACAAACCATTCCACACAGCAGCCTTCTCAACCATCACCATATGGACAACAACGAGGGGCTGAGCTTCCTTAGTATTTGGATGGGTGACCCCTGGGAAAACTAGGAAGTGCTGAACTTGATGTTCTAGTAGGGGGCACTCTTCCCTCTGAACCAGGGTCATGTCCAAAACAGCGCACTTGCCTACTATTGAGTATACCAGTTGAGTATACTTTAAGTATGCGACAATTCATAAAATTGAGTGCTCTTAATATCTCCGGATGATAATACTTATTTCTGGGTTTTCGCTGATAATTGTGTGGAGGATATTTTTTTAAATACTGCATGTCACTAAACAGTAAGCAGTATACAGTATGCTAGTACACAGTAAACAGGACGCAGTAGATAGGGCTCTGATTTGGACACAGCCCAGCGCTCTGCAACCCTCTTGGACCAGACTAGGTCATTAATGGTCCTAACCATCAGCCGCAACTGGGGCCACTCCCCGCTAAAGTCCCTGACCGCTCGTCCGAAAGGCGGAATGAAAAGCTTTAACTCGCCTTGTTCCACAGTTTGTCCAGCCTGGGGTCGTCGAACATGTCCCCCTCTTTAATGTCGTGGTCCTTTAGGAAATTGCTCTCCAAACCCCTGGTGTCTTTCTTTCCGTCCATTCCATACTTGGCCAGAATCACTGGAAAACACACACAATGGGAACGATTTGAGTTTAGCTCTGTGCCAATGGCAGTACAACACTTTCAAACTAATCTTTTAAATGTTTTGTTAACCCTCACACTAACAGAGAGGAAGGGATCAGGGACGTTTCTGTCTTTTTCTTTTATTTGTGGTTCTAAAGCAGAGCTGCCCAATCTTGTCCGAAAAAGAGCTGATGCGGGTGCAGGTTTTTGTTTTAGCCCAGCACTAAGACACCTGATTCAACTCATTACCTAATCATAGTCTTCAATTCAATTTTGTGAAAAGCACAATGATTTGGAGGGGGGTGGGGGTGAGGCGGATGGCACCCTAAATAAAATATAAAGGCTTCAAAACTAGTCGGAAAAGTCAGGGTTCACTTGGTCAAACTTGTGATTTATTAAAACGGCTCTGGTTTTGCCTTCCCTTACATTATTCAAACGTTAGAGCGGATTGCCTTAACACTTCCACCAAATCGTTTTTATTTTTCTGACATAACAAAAAACAGCACAGCACGTAAAATCCAGGATATTGAAGTCTAAGGGGAACAGCTTCCACACGGGGGCCTTCAGTTACTCTGACACTACAAATATTTTTCATTTTGTTTGATTAGAAGACGTTCGTTTTCAGGAAGATTTACGTGGCTTAATTATCTCGGGTTTTTTTGCCATACGTTTGCAACTATTATACTGTTGGATATATATGAAGGAACTGAGGTGAAATAACATATATGACTATTAAAAAACACAACAGCAATGTCTTCCCTGGGGTTATGGTCTGTAGCCTTCTAATTGTGAGATTAGTTCCCAAAACTACCTGCCCAAGGGTGTGCCCTACAACTTAGCTCTTGGTCAGACCAACGCCGGTATGACCCAACGTAGTTGCGCTGCTGCCTTGTCAATCACCCTGTGCTGGAAGTGAGGTCGCAGGGTATCGCCGTGACGATACGGGCCCTCCGTGGTCTTACCGTTAAAGCCGCGCCTCAGCTTGGCCTCCTTCTCGCCGTTTTCGTCCTGGCCCTCCGCCTTCAGCTTCTTCCACTGCAGCTCGTCCTTCTCCTGGATCTTCAGGTCGCTGTGCAGCTCCGACTGTCTCACCGGCGGCAGCTGCATCTGGAGCGCGCGGGGTGAGACGGGGCGGAGTCAGGCCACCAGCTGCAGTCCAAACACTCACTCTTACCGACTCCCCCCACTCCCACCAGCAAGTGTGCCATTTTGTTTGACATTGCGTAAATCATTCAGGCCTAAAAATGCAGAGGATGCACACTTTCTGCTGACATTGCATAAGAATGAGGAGAAACGAGGCCATGTTTTCAGTCAGGGGTGACTGCACCTACTATCCTGGACCTGCATTGATACCTCCTGGGCCTGCATTGATGCCTCCTGGGCCTGCATTCATACCTCCTGGGCCTGTATTGAGACCTCCTGGGCCTGCATTGATGCCTCCTGGGCCTGTATTGAGACCTCCTGGGCCTGTATTGAGACCTCCTGTGCCTGCATTGAGACCTCCTGGGCCTGCATTGATACCTCCTGGGCCTGTATTGAGACCTCCTGGGCCTGCATTGATACCTCCTGGGCCTGCATTGATACCTCCTGGGCCTGCATTCATACCTCCTGGGCCTGTATTGAGACCTCCTGGGCCTGCATTGATGCCTCCTGGGCCTGCATTGATACCTCCTGGGCCTGCATTGATGCCTCCTGGGCCTGCATTGATGCCTCCTGGGCCTGCATTGATGCCTCCTGGGCCTGCATTGATGCCTCCTGGGCCTGCATTGATGCCTCCTACTTTGGGGCTGGGAGAATTAGTGAGTTTTTGGCAGGCTGGGAATTCAGCGTCTTTGTCACATCCACAAATCAGCTCAATGCCATTTCCACCTCTGAATCAAAGACCAAATGTATTCATAATAACTAACAGTGATGTTTAGGCCTATATAACAACAACCTTCACAGCAAGAGCAAAAACAGCAAGCAGAAATGTGAGATACAGTGCAGTCCAAAAGTGTTTGGACAGTGACACATTTTTTGTCGTTGTGGCTGTGTAGTCCAGAACTCCAGATTTGAAATGGAACAGTGACTATGAGGTTAAAGTGCAGACTTTTTAATTTGAGGGTGTTTACATCCATATTGGGTGTACCGTGTAGCAGTTGTAGGTCAGAAAATGTGTCCAAATACTTTGACTGCACCGTATGTTTTTATCATAAACAATGTATGTATGTTTTATGTAGTTACACTATATTGGTACAACTCATTAAATCATTGAAAACCACTGCAAAAGACTAGGTTCCAGTATTACATAGAACATACATAGTACACTGTAATCCTTTTATCTCTTCAGAAACAAGACACACAAACCTGAACGTTTACCAGTGTAGATATTGAGTGATTAATCTGTTATGCACTCATGGCGATCCCATTATTAGGAAGCTTTTTTTAAAGGAATTAAGAGCTTTGAACTGAACTACAGTTATGCATATTGTCGCCTATTAGCAAACCGCAATAACAAAATTAATGTCAGGTTTTTGGAGCCGAAGGGCAATTCAAAAGGCGTCTTGATATAGCTGTAGGTTACGCTAATTTGCGAATTAATCCTCGATTGTAACCAGTAAGCTACCACTTGTTTTTAGAATCCTGGAACTCACATGGTTGGATTTAATTAATAAAGCGCATTTTGTCTCAACGCGCTTTAAAGAGAAGTACGAGGATCTTCACAACAACCATCACTCAAGGCCAGGGTAGCATCCAGATAGCAAGAAACGCTACAGAATGAAACACAAGCGAACAAGATAAACTGATTGTAATTAATTTAGCAAGACAATTTACTCGCTGACTTTACGTACGGCAAATGCACAAAAGGCACATCACCTGTGAACGTCAAGTTTGCGGTCTGCTATAAGCACACTCCCACACAGTTAGCTATGTGGCTGGCTACCTATAGCCCAAATATAGATAGCTGTGTTATCTTTTCACTTACCCTGAGAGCTTTTTCCCAAACTTGATTCAATTTAGCAATTCTGAATTCCACTGTGCTCTTGCCAGAAGGTTTGGCGTCATTCATTTCTTTGGAATATTTGCTTCCCAATACCCCGACGCATAGACTCGAAATAAGCATCACAACAGCGCTGCAAACCCTCATTTTATTAAGCGTCACAACAACGATATTTTCTCTATCCAAACAATGTCAAAACTATAACTTCAACAAAACTGTGGCGGATTATTATGTATCACTCACAAAGCAACTAGCCATAATAACCCAGCTACTGCTGTACAGTCATATTTAGTCATGTGCTAGTTTATTTCCGCACAGTATTTGAAGGGGACCGGAAAAGATGAGCTCATGGGATACGTAGTTTTATTTGCGCTTACACTGTTTACACTGAAATGAGTAGAGGGCATGTTTTGCACTACGATTCCCAATATGCATGTAAATAGTGGTTTCCTGGTAACGGGAGATAAACGTTTTTAGCAAATGAGAAGACTCCACGCAAAACACGCTCATCAGATAATTGAAAATGCCTTTCCCGAAACAAGCTCATTTTTGGAACAAATTACATTAACTAGGATGACCATATTTTGGATTTCAAAAAAAGAGGACCGGGTTAGACGGGCGTTATGAACATAATACAAGGCTATTTTTGTTTATATATGGTCTATGGAACAAGGAAATCCTAAACAGACATTTTAGGAATGTATAAATCCCGCCTGGACGGATATTTTCGGTCCCAAAAAGAATAAATATCCGGGAAAAAGAGGGCGTCTGGTCACCCTACATTAACCTAATTAATATTAGAAACATATTTTGAGTTATTGGCCATATTATGGATGCAAAATAATGTTTATCCCTTTCATATTCGCATGTCACTTATCATCTATAAACTAATTTAGCTGTTGGACGGTAACATTCATTGTGCCAATAGTAACAGTAACTCAGGTTGACAGATCAACCTGTCTGAGTGTTTGGAGATAAAATACTCGCACTTTTGGCCCTGATTCTGCACTTGAACTCCAGTAACCATAACAATAGAATCAGATCGATACAAGTTATGGCAACACAATGTGCAATCCACACTGATGATTTTTAAAAATGTTTTTTTTTTCTTGACAGTGAAGTAGGCTAAACATCCCGAAATCTGAGCTTGACATTTAATTTGCAGCGACAAAAGATATAGGCTACTGTATATTTCTAAATGCTTAATGGAGAAAAGCACTACTGAAGAGCATTTTGACCAAACTCAAAAATCTTCAGATATGAAGTTACTGTCTTGCCAAAGAGGTCACAATGAACGAAGAAAGAGGCACATCGCTGCCAGAACAGAGAAGAATAATGTAACTTCTGCAACACAAAGACGGGTTCGTATCTTTGTTGGACCAACATAATATAGCGCCTATGATTATGACTATGCAGTTAGCCTAATAATACAAAAATGATTTTTAAAAAAGATTCTAGTCTACACATGGCAATATGGCTGCTCCTTTTTCTACCTGATTCAACCTCAGGTAATTTAATTAATTAATCGTGAGATTTATTTTAAAGATGAACCGACTTCTTCAACGTTTGAGAGTCCCTTTCATTCTTCGCTTTCTTTCAGAGCAGATATCAGCGCCATTACCTTAATCATTAATTAAGATTGTGACATATTAATTTCACCCTTGTGTAATTTCGATATCTTCCAAATGCTCGTTTTGACAAAATTGAGTTAGATGTCTGAGTGAAGTATCCTATTTGCTCATTTGAATACATTGCTAGTTGTCACTCCATGATAATTAGTTTCTGAAAAGAAGATTATTTTATAATCTTAGAAGATCTGAAAGTAAGGAATTTAAAATATATCGTTATTGAATGTTACAGCAGGCCCCATTTAAATGAATCACTCTTTTCAAAAGCAATAACACCGGCTGTTTATGGCTACAACAAAGATTCAGTAAATAATATTACATGTTTTTTTCAGATGGTGTCCTTTAAATTGTTCTGGAGACTAGTATGAAACCCTCTATTTGATAGTTCGACCCAATTAGCCAACCATAAAAAATATCTAGGCAGTTACTACCTCTAAATGGCATATTTAATTATAGCATGCTGTGCGATTCCTCCTCCGAACGGTCAAGTCAAGCAGCTTGCTTCATCTGCCACGAGTGAAGCTACCTGACAGGGCTATAAATATTTAATGTGTCAAGATAACTCCACAAGGCAAGACAAAAGTTCTGTGAAAATCCAGTCAAACTCAAGTATGGCTATTTGAAACTCATTTTCTGGCATTTTGTTTGTCTAGATTTCAAAAGAAGAAGTACACACACACACACAGAGACACACAGTGCAATGGTTTGATGGTTATAGCGTGAATTAATGGAACAGGAAGTATTTTAAAACCATTTACAGTAGCATCTTTATATTAATATTGTCCCAGTCTCTCAAAAAAAATCTGTGGTAATCTCTTATATACCCTTATAAGATATACAGTATTACTCTCAGTCTCTCTCAGTACAATACATGACATGTTGGCATTTAGCAGGCACTCTTATCCACAGAAACCAACACATTAATCTTCTTACATGCAATACGTTTACAGTTGATATTTTGCTGAAGCAATCCAGGTTAACTACCTTGCTCAAGATTATACTTCCAGCACCCCATCTGAAAATCAAACAACCACACAACTTTAAGTTATCGGCCCAGTTCCTTAACCTAATGCATTTCCACTGAATTTCTTTCTCAGCAATTTGTGATGTTCTGTTATGTTATATTTTTGTTTTATTATGCATTTCATCATTGCATTCCCCATGTCCGTTCGTTGTCGTGTTTTGTTGGTTGTGTGTCTTGTTTGTGTCTGTTTCGTATGGGGTTGTTCGGTTTGTTTTAGGGTTTCTTTTTTTTTTTTGTTCTGCTACTTCCTGGTTTCCCTTACGCTAAATGTATAGACTAACTCGTTATTACTAACAATCACTGGTTTATTAATTAACTAAACTACTAATAAAAACATAATAAAACTCTACTCGGTATGTCTTATAGTTTAGTTTTTTATTTTTTAGAGGTTTGTCCGCCCGTCTTCTATTTCCCCCTGTTTGTTTATATGTAGTTTCTCCTCTCGACTATTGAGCACACTCCCTCCGCTACACTTCGAGCCCGTGTTTTGTTTGTTGTTCCGAGTTTCCATGTCCTTGTCTATGTGTGTTTTTGTTTATGTTTCATTCATTGTGTCATACCTTGTTAAACCTCACGTACCCCCTCCCCCCCCTCCCTCCTATATTATATATATATCTGTTTGTTTTGTGTTGTTCCCTGTTCGAACGTACCCATTCTGAGCCTGAGATTGAGAGAATTAGAACTCTGTTATTGCATACCTACCCTTACGACTTCCTTACGACCGAGATTAGCCTACCGTTTTGGTTTTTTTGCCTTTGTTTTGATTTTTTTTTTTTTTTTTTTTTTTTTTTTTTGCTTTGCCTTGCCTTTTGATACTGTTTGCTCTTCTGATTTTTTCGTTTTTTAGACTTTAGCTTGCTCTTGCTCTTTTTTTTTTTTTTGTACTAACATTTTGATATCCTGGCTTTTTGACCTCACCTTCTGAAATAAACCTCGTTCTTGCTATATCCTTGTCTGCTATTGGGTCTCTGTGTCTGAAACGTAACACAATTCACCTTACTTTATGTGACTATTGAGCTCAATGCTCTGTATGAAATACAAATCTACTGTAACAGTGATTAAAAAAAGTTAATGAAAAGTATTTTTTTTTTTAAAATGTCAAGTCAAAGGGGCTCTTGTAAGAAGGTAATTTGCACTAAATAGGTAAGAGGACTGAATAGGGTACTTCTCAAACATGGATCTCTTTCTCATTGGCACAGTGTCATTAATTTGGACCAATTGCCCGTACATCCCTCTGTTTTCACTGAAGTGTGAATAAAAAGCACTCCCGGCCTTGCTGGATGTCTTTCAGGTAGATCATTAACTCATAGAGTCAAGTCAGCAAAGAATGCTGAATGCTTACGACTCCACTGTACTGACTGGCCCAACTCTTCGTAATTAATTCGTTTTTGTTAGACGGTGGATGATTTCATATTCTGGTGTGAAGACGGAGAGCAGCACAATACTTTTGTATAAACTGTAAGGTAATTCAGGTACCGGACGGTTAATGAAATTACAACAGCCGATGGTTTGTATCACTTTATACACGCTTCTGTAGCACAGCATGGTGTATAAAGAGGATGTGAGATGCGACTAACATTTACATTCTGCGAACAATAAATTGGTGCTGGAGGGCTCTTCACTTGCTGACTGTTCTCTGACCTCCAACGTGCTTCTGCTTTCATTAAAGCCTCAGTCAGGGCCACTGACACGAGTCCGGGAGGTCTGACAGCCCGCAAAGGCTATTGCTTAATTAATATCCTCAGTCACAATGGACCAGAATCGATAGAAGCACGTTCAAAGGACACAAAGAGAAGTTAATTTAATTTGTTTATCTGCCAAAGGCAGCTACACAGGCCTGGAGGCATGTTTTTCTTTGATTAAAAAAAATAATAAATTTTAAAAAAAGGTAAAAAATCATTAAATTTTTTGACTTTGATAGAAAAATTCAACCGTTTGTACAATGTCTGAAAGTCATATGCACAAGCTCTGTTCATGATGTTCACAATTCACTTGTTCTTGCATTATTACTCTCATATTGCTGTCCATTGTGTGAGTGGTAGTCTATACTGTTTCAATATTTAATCAGTCAGGTGACTGGTGTCACAAACATCCTGAAATGTACTTAAACAATCTGAACTGTGGTTCAAATATGTGCTCCTCTCTGTAGACCAGACGGCTCGGACCGCCCGCCAAGCAGACGCGGAGGACAGGCCGCGGGCGGAAACGTGGCGACTTGAAGGCACATGGGCTCCTGGCAGCGCGGCGAGAAAAGCAGAGACCGGGCCGCAAGAGGATTTGGGAGGAGAAGGGTCGGAACCCCAGGCCGGTTGCTATCCTGCCGGTGTCCGAAGAGGAGTTCCTGAGAGACATGCTGTCCAATAGGCCCCGATTTAGGAGTCGGTCCCAGCTGAAGCCCATGAGGTACTGGGAGGGAGTGGCCGCCCTGCTGCCTGCTTACCAGGGGCCACGGGGGCCCCAGGGGCTCCACCTACTGAACGCGAAACATGGCGGGTGAGGTCCCGCGGAAAACCCCTGAATGCTTTTGTTCTCATCTTCTTTGGAATATTTGGTTGTACTCTACTTCCTTGGGACGTTTGATTTTTCACGATTTAGCTGAAATCCCGTTCTTGTAGGGATTGGCTCACCAGATTGGCTTCACGAAAAATAAGGGACAAGCAAACGTTGCTCCATTCATCAAACATGCTGCCAATTTCAGGAAGCATACAGCTGAGCTCTGTCTGACCTTGTGTTACGTTTTTGTTTGTTGTTGTGGTCCTATATCTTCCTGGATTTATAGGATCCACGTGCGTGATTTGAAATGCAATCCATCCTCTTCTAGAATTAGACCAAATTGAGCGCAATTTTTCAATTGCGCTCCATGGAAAATGGCATCCAATAAATGAATAGGACCTTCCATTTATCACAAAAAGAGCTATTGCTCTGGATCATTTCAAAGCAGGCCGTGGAGTCTAATGGATGATGCAGAAAAATGCTCACTTTTTAGAAAACTCATGTTTACCTTGTGAAGCGCCTCTGTAACTCAAACAGACAGAGACAATTGGGTCATTTTTAATGACTAAATCCAAATGGTTAAGCATTAACATATGGTCGTTTTGCCATTGGCATACTTCCTAAGTATACATTTACAGGCCAAGCTGGCTAGTATTGTAAGCTAATTATGTGTTGTGAGTCCATTTGACTGTGTTCTGGCTATAGCTCAATCCTGATTGTTTTTAACCTGAATCAGTTTGTTAATAGCCTCAAAAGTTATTTGATTTTTGAGAATGCATAGTGAATACTGACATCGGTCCTAAATATTCTGTACATTACCTTCTGGGGTCAGAGAATATAGCTTTTTAAATGGATGAATACACACAGTATTTATTTCAGCTTCTCAACACACGACCATTTTAGAAAAAGGATTAGATTAGCTTCAGTTAGATGAATGGAGGGATATTTTTAGGTTAGCCTTTAGCACTATTAGTTCTTGAAGTACTGTGAAAACTGTGTGCCGATGCATTTAAACGACTTGCTAACCTGTGTGTAACCTCAGAGTCAATGAGTAAATGGTGAGCGTCAAGAAATAACAACCAGTCGGTATAGCCGTAACATGTACTTTTTGAAAAGCTGGTATTTTTATTTATTTATTTTTGAAAGCCTAGAGGCATATGTAACATTTTAAAAAGCACTGTCACTGCTTGTATCGCTTCTGTTCTATTTAATTCAATAACAGCTGCTAATTTTCAAAGAAACCAACATTTGCGGAAAAGGTTACCCTGACAACACATGGCATAATGTGGTTTAATGGATGTTGTCGTTCTAAGTTTAGTCACTGAATTGCTTGTGAGAAAATTACACTTGTGTTCTCATGTTAGATAATAGTTTCTCACTGCTCTTTGACCGGAAATATAAAATAAATTCCACAGGTATATACAAAAGGAAGTATAGAATAAATTCCACAGGTATATACAAAAGGAAGTATAGAATAAATTCCACAGGTATATACAAAAGGAAATATAGAATAAATTCTGTGGAAAAGGATTTTAAATGAATTCGACGAGCAGCCAGAGGACAGTACATTGTCCTGGCTGAACCGATGGATGTGTATTGTCCAACCAAAGACAACATTCTTTAAAGGTCACCTGCTAGAAAAATGACAATTTTGTTACCATTTAACACTTTTTGACATGGAATAATTATTATGGTTTATTTAAGCTTCTAGTATTTAAGCAGGGAGGTATCCCACAAAACAGGATTATCAAATTATCCAGATAGCTGTGAAAATAATAATGCTGTATTGTCACATTAATGAGATTTCAGTCAATGAAAATGCCAAATATTATGTTCAATGAAATATGGACTTTTTTAGGTAAATATAATGTTATGCGCATGGTAGAAGAGTATGTTCCACCATCACACACACACACACGCACACGCACACGCACACACACACACACACACACACACACACACACACATGCACACACACACACACACACACACACACACACACACACACACATGCACGCACCCAATAAAGCTCTCAGCAGCAAGACAAGGATGTGAGGTTGGAGTCCCGGTCCAGGTCCTCTCTGTGTGGAGTTTGCATGTTCTCGCCGTGTTCGCTTGGGTTTCCCCTGGATACCGGTTTCCTCCCACACCAAAGACATGTATGTGTGCTTACATATACTCCTGCCATTGCCCCTGACCAAGGCACTGGCCTCAGAACTGCAGTTGGTTCCCTTGACTCAACTTAAGCTAATTCTTCGCTGTTAACTGTCGGTATTTATCTTCCAGTTAAGTCAGAGGACAGAGGCTGCTGCGTGCTAAAGGTTTTTATTTTGTGTTCATTTGTAGAACTGATACTGTGCTTGCATTCTGGAATGGATGTTTTGTATTTTCCTTATGGGTTCACAGCGTGGTTCGCTAAGGTCAGAATGACGAAGGTTGTTCGGCAGCCGCTGCAAATCTCTGTCCTTGTAGCAAAGCATGCAAAAAAAGGGATTTGTTTCAAGCGTAAAACCACCATTCTTATTTTGCCCCCCACACAGAGTCAGTTGATGCCTCAGTACAGCACTGAATTCATGCACAATACTGTTTGAAATACGAGATCACCATCCCCGTGACATATTCACTTTCAAACTCCACACAAGCCATACAAGTTAATATTTATCTTCTATAACTTCACAGAGTGAAGTCACAGAGGGGCCATATTTCTATAACCACGGTCAAGGTTCAAGAAAGCTATGTTCGTACAATTTACTGGATGAGCCATATAGGAAAGGCCATATAACTGATGAGATGCAGCATAAAAAAGATATATACAGTATTCATTTGAATTCTACTGACTGTTCAAGGGCACATTTTATTCTGAGGCCTTATGGCCAGTCTGTTGCCGTTCTGTGAGAGCAGTGCTATTGATGGAATGGAGCATTGACCATTGAGTATCTATCCAGCTGGACAGTTATGGACTGGGGAACATTGTCACTGGACTGCTGCAGGCAGCTTTTTGGCTTACCCTTTGGGTGACTCTGTGGGGAGCAGTTTGCATGTTCCTATTAAAGATTGGGGGGGAGGAGGAGGGGGGGGGGAGGGGGGGAGCGGTTTGAGGCAAACACAAAACCCACACGGTCAACTCTTTCTGCAAAACTTCATATATCTCTTGCCAAAATCAAGCACTATTTTCAAAACAATACACTCTCATCCCAAAATGACATTTTTCCTTTTAATAATAAACACTAGTCAACAAATGAATACAAATTATAAATGCCAATTACACACTGGTGTAAAAAAAATAAAGACACTATTATCATTATATTAGTTAGGCTTCAGTATTGTTTGAGTGTACTGGCCAACTCAAATATAGTTATTTTTTATTTTTCAAAATTACAAAAATTTAGTAGAGTAAAATAAAAACAAACAAGAGAAAATTAAATAAAAACTACTGGGAGTAAACAAAAAATGTAAAAGTAAAACCAAAAATAAATGAGTCTGGTCTCTGCTCTTGATCAGGCCACATATTCTCATGTACATCACACATTATATTTTCTCTAGCCAAGCAGTGGGAGAAGTGTCTTTTGAAATGACACAGCCACCCTTGGCACGACTGAGAAATGAAAAGGCAATGGTTTCATTAAACCAACTTCAAAACAGAGCATCACGGTGGAAAATAACATTGTTTCATATGACAACGCGTGTGAGCTGCTCTGGTCTATCTTGTGTGTGTGTGTGTGTGTGTGTGTGTGCACATGTGAGTGTGTATATTTCTGTGTGTATGTGCATGTGTGTGTGTGTCTGTGTGAATGTGTGTGGAGCTCATTTCTGCAGCACTGCGAAAGGCATATTTCCCTCGTGTTTCAGGTCCTCTTTACAGTAAGGCTGGTAAGATGCTAAGACCGTGCTATACGCTGAGCTGCAGAGGGGACAGGCTCTCCAGTATTTGCCCCATTTAGGGGTGGTTTTGGTACATACATGAGGGATATTGCCAGCTTAGCTTGTGCACACTATGATGTCTGTACTGTGGTCCCCTTGTACTCTGAAGTACAGGAATCTCTGAGTATTGATATGTTACAGTAAATAACAATAGAGCAGGTCTACCTATTCGCATTTCTAAATGTTCGTCAGCCATTGTTCTCCACATACAGGAGAGTGCCTTTTATTTGTGCTAAAGCTCTGATTGTGGATTGAATAATTAAATCAACTAGTGTTTTACCTGTGAAGAATGTGTGTGTTAATTGACATTGGAGTTTATAGTGTTTAATTGTGCCAAAAATTGGAAAATTGTGTGAAATGTATTCCAAAGGTGTTAAAGAGACTTGTGTTAAAACAAGCAAAATAGTGCTTATAATTGTTTTTAAAATTGTCTATCTGTTGGCACATAATACCAATTGCAGTGTCTAAGCAATTGAGAGAAACTGGATTGAGTTGATTTATTGACATGATACACAAGAGGTACGAACATAACATAAATGACAATTGATTTAAAAACATACAAAACAAGGAGTCAGTTAGTCATGGAAATAGATCCATAATATTTCTAACAGCACTATTACAGTAATTAAGGTGCGGCATAGTCGTCAAACATACACAAGACTACTATTTTTATGACTTTCAGTAGGACCAACATCTCAAATGTTTAAATCTCAAACTTTTCATTCCAGCAATTTTGATAATTGTAGTGTAAAAATCTAAATAAAGGCATAAAATATCATGTCATATTATTAGTGTCTCAGTCTGTGGCAGTTTCTGTATTCTCTCTCTCTCTCTCTCTCTCTCTCTCTCTCTCTCTCTCTCTCCCTCTCTTTCTCTCTCTCCCTCTCTCTCTCTCTCCCTCTGTCTCTCTCTCTCCCTCTTTCTCTCTCTCCCTCTCTCTCTCTTTCTCTCTCTCTCTGCCTCTCTACTTCTCTCTGCTGTTCCTTCTTCATATATTTGGCCTGATTTCCTCTCTCTCTCTCCTCTCTACCACTCCCTCGTTCCATCTCTCCATCTCATCTGTTCCTTCTTATCTTTGTCCATGTTTGTCCTCTCTCCTTCATTTCCCCTCTCTTTTTGTTTTTCTCTCCCGCCCTCACTCTTTCTATTTCTTCTCATCTTTCTCCTGTTCCCTCTCTTTGTCTGTCTCTACCTCCCACTCCATCTTTCTCAACCCTCCCTCTCTGTCCCCATTTCTCTCTCATTTTCCCTCTCACTCTATGTTACTCTCCCCTCCACCCTCCTCTCATGTTCCCTTTCTCTCCTCCTCCATCTCTCTCCCTGTCTCTCTCTCCCCCCTCTCCCCTTTTCTCTCTCTCCAGCTGAAGGAGATCCACATAGCCCTGAGGGCAGCCCGGCCCAGTGCTGCTCATTACAGGTGTGACCAGGTGGTGCTGTGGGGTTGTGCGGTGCATCTGATTTGGGTCCCGGGCGGGACCCTCAGAATGGGGAAGAGGGACCTCATAAACGTGGGGGTCCTGTAACAATATGTGGGCACGGATAAATTACCGACACTGCTGGTGAGGCCGCTCATAATCCACTGACTGCATGCGGGGGCCAGCGGGTTTCCTCGTCACACTGTCACCAGACAACCGTTCCCCTGTTGCTTGTGGCTTAACAAACGACCCTCCAGTGTTATGGAATCCATAGCTGCAGTAAGAAGTATTTTTGCTGTTGAGTTGCAATTTTTAGGTCATTTGTATGGTTTTTTGTATGGTCAGGTTTTTGTGAGACTTGATTTTGTTTTTTATTTATTTTCAGAAGCCTAGTTTTGTTGAATGCAACAGGGAATTAAGTTGTACACAAGGATATTTCTACAACATATGTGCAGTATATAATAGCTTGTATAACCTGAACAGATTCCTGGTAATACAGCATAATATACAGCATATACTGTATGTAAAAAGTTAATTTTTTGGCGAGCGATGATATGTGGTGCGACATGGTACAATGACATCAGCGGAAAACAGCTCCGTTCACCATTAACCCCAATAAAGCGTGGCTTTCTACTAAAGTACTCTATATTGTTCTGTTGAAAGGGCAATGACCAACATAGCTTTAAAATCCAAACAGTGGAAAAAGGCAACTATTTTTGCGCACTCGTATGAATAAATGAATAGATAATTTACAATGCAGCCACTGTTATTTTCTGAAAAGGTTGCCCTGCTCACTAATTAAATTCCAAATTCAGCAGATTAAAACATTTTCTGAATGTGTGAATGAGTGTAGTGTGGCGTGACACATTGTAATGAAGTGTAATTGCATACATTCAGCGAGCAGTCAAACTATATGACCCAATCTCCTTACTAAAAATAATATACTCTGTGCTTTGACCAGAACATACTTCAAAATGGAGGGTGCTGTAAAAAAAATTGGTTCTAAATGGAGCAACACGTGACCCACCTGACTATTCATGGGCGTATCCTCAATAGACTGCCTATCATAACGGAAGCCGTCAATTGCCAGACAGCCACGCTATAAAAAAGTGAATGCGTTGAACAGTCAAAGATAAAGGAGGCAATATGAGGCATATTGAAAAGGGAGAATGGGAATTTGAAGAGCTAATATCTGGATAAGCCGATATGAAGAAAACAAAATTAAACATTTGTATAAAAGAAGAGCGGAAATAAGCAAACCGCCATTTCTCTGGCCGTTAAGTCCCAGTCATCGAAGTGAACCAAGCCTCATTTCACACAGCAAGCCAGGGTTGATAAATAAGGGTTAAGGGCGGACTGTTGCTTTATCCATACCAAACCTAATTCTAGACATTTGAAACTTAACCCCCCCCTCCAAAAAAAAGTCTGCAACTAGATTATGTTTGAATAATACGGGGTGGAAAATGTAAAATGACTATATCAGTGATACTTCCTTAAGGAAAGGCTTGTACACAACTTAAAATAAATGTAAAAAAATTGGCCTTCTATCCTCACCGGATAGAGCGCTGGAATGACCCAACGCCATTCCAAGGCCTCTGGCCTTGCCAAAAAACCATGTTCAGTTAAGGCCTGTCGGTCAGCACGTCCTGCTTATTGAGATTCTTAGAATGAACCTGCACCCCACTCCCACCCCCCCACCCGGAATAACGTCTAATTAAATTCCTCATGGACAACACCTCTCTCCAAATGCTTAAATGTGGAAGCAACACGTTTTTGCAAACAGAAGTTTTGGACAGAAGTTGCCTGTCATGTCAGTGCATTGGCTGTTTGCGTTTTACTCCAGATTTCATTAGGGGACTGTTTCTCCTGGCTCCTGGTGGAAGTTGGATTGACAGAGCGTGTTTTTCTTTTTTAGGGCCTGAATTGAAGAACAGAGAAACAGCGCTGAATTATTATTCTCAGGGCTGATCATCAAAAACCTCTGTGTGCCTCATTATTGCTTTTTTACAAGGGAAAAGGGAGATATTAAAAAGCCTGTTCAGTCAAAATTCCCAGAAAGCAACAAACCAGAGAAGAAAAACAACAGCATGTCTACAAAGCATCGATCAGATCTTTTATGTACATCAGGTACACTATGTATGCTACATCAAATCGTTTTGGCATTCCAAAGACAATCTTTTAAAATTCAAAAATAGTATTGAGTTTTTGATTGCTGTGCTGGAGATAAATTTTCAGTCTCATGAAACAGGCTTTGATAAAACTGCAAATAGGCTAAATAGCAAATAATGAACATCCTGCTGAACTTGGGGGATTGTTGATGTTCCAATAAAATTCCACTAGCAATGCAAAGCAAGAATGCTGAACACTGAACTCCTCTGAGAGAATATTGTTCAGGTACCTTTTAGCAAGGTACTTAAACTGAAAGATTTCAGTGCGTATTTAGCTGTGTAAATGGCAGCTAAGCAGTGAAAGTTTTACCGGATAAAAAAGTAATCCAGGCAAGGACATAATACAACGCCAGTCATCAGATAAAACTCCATTTTAATGTTTTTTAAAAGGCCTTGGAGCAAGTTTGGAAAGCTGTAATGAACCTCTTGAACAGCCTGCGTCCTGCTCCCGCAAATACCTTTCTCTACCCGTATAAATAAAAGCACTTTGGCATAGAGCAGCATTACTGCACTTAGCATACGCACACGGTCCATGTGGTTTCAGAATGGACAGTCTAAAGACAGAAGCAGTGTAAATTACTCTGGGACTTAGCTTACGCACACGGCTTACATGGTTTCAGAATGGACAGTCTAAAGACAGAAGCAGTGTAAATTACTCTGGGACTTAGCTTACGCACACGGCTTACATGGTTTCAGAATGGACAGTCTAAAGACAGAAGCAGTGTAAATTACTCTGGGACTTAGCTTACACACACGGCTTACGTGGTTTCAGAATGGACAGTCTAAAGACAGAAGCAGTGTAAATTACTCTGGGACTTAGCGTACGCACACAGCTTACGTGGTTTCAGAATGGACAGTCTAAAGACAGAAGCAGTGTAAATTACTCTGGGACTTAGCGTACGCACACGGCTTACATGGTTTCAGAATGGACAGTCTAAAGACAGAAGCAGTGTAAATTACTCTGGGACTTAGCTTACGCACACGGCTTACATGGTTTCAGAATGGACAGTCTAAAGACAGAAGCAGTGTAAATTACTCTGGGACTTAGCTTACGCACACGGCTTACATGGTTTCAGAATGGACAGTCTAAAGACAGAAGCAGTGTAAATTACTCTGGGACTTAGCTTACACACACGGCTTACGTGGTTTCAGAATGGACAGTCTAAAGACAGAAGCAGTGTAAATTACTCTGGGACTTAGCGTACGCACACAGCTTACGTGGTTTCAGAATGGACAGTCTAAAGACAGAAGCAGTGTAAATTACTCTGGGACTTAGCGTACGCACACGGCTTACATGGTTTCAGAATGGACAGTCTAAAGACAGAAGCAGTGTAAATTACTCTGGGACTTAGCTTACGCACACGGCTTACATGGTTTCAGAATGGACAGTCTAAAGACAGAAGCAGTGTAAATTACTCTGGGACTTAGCTTACACACACGGCTTACGTGGTTTCAGAATGGACAGTCTAAAGACAGAAGCAGTGTAAATTACTCTGGGACTTAGCGTACGCACACGGCTTACGTGGTTTCAGAATGGACAGTCTAAAGACAGAAGCAGTGTAAATTACTCTGGGACTTAGCATACGCACACGGCTTACATGGTTTCAGAATGGACAGTCTAAAGACAGAAGCAGTGTAAATTACTCTGGGACTTAGCTTACGCACACGGCTTACATGGTTTCAGAATGGACAGTCTAAAGACAGAAGCAGTGTAAATTACTCTGGGACTTAGCGTACGCACACGGCCCACGTGGTTTCAGAATGGACAGTCTAAAGACAGAAGCGATGTAAATTACTCTGGGACTTAGCTTACGCACACGGCCCACGTGGTTTCAGAATGGACAGTCTAAAGACAGAAGCAGTGTAAATTACTCTGGGACTTAGCTTACGCACACGGCCCACGTGGTTTCAGAATGGACAGTCTAAAGACAGAAGCAGTGTAAATTACTCTGGGACTTAGCGTACGCACACGGCTTACGTGGTTTCAGAATGGACAGTCTAAAGACAGAAGCAGTGTAAATTACTCTGGGACTTAGCTTACGCACACGGCTTACATGGTTTCAGAATGGACAGTCTAAAGACAGAAGCAATGTAAATTACTCTGGGACTTAGCTTACACACACGGCTTACGTGGTTTCAGAATGGACAGTCTAAAGACAGAAGCAGTGTAAATTACTCTGGGACTTAGCGTACGCACACAGCTTACGTGGTTTCAGAATGGACAGTCTAAAGACAGAAGCAGTGTAAATTACTCTGGGACTTAGCGTACGCACACGGCTTACATGGTTTCAGAATGGACAGTCTAAAGACAGAAGCAGTGTAAATTACTCTGGGACTTAGCTTACGCACACGGCTTACATGGTTTCAGAATGGACAGTCTAAAGACAGAAGCAGTGTAAATTACTCTGGGACTTAGCTTACACACACGGCTTACGTGGTTTCAGAATGGACAGTCTAAAGACAGAAGCAGTGTAAATTACTCTGGGACTTAGCGTACGCACACAGCTTACGTGGTTTCAGAATGGACAGTCTAAAGACAGAAGCAGTGTAAATTACTCTGGGACTTAGCGTACGCACACGGCCCACGTGGTTTCAGAATGGACAGTCTAAAGACAGAAGCGATGTAAATTACTCTGGGACTTAGCTTACGCACACGGCCCACGTGGTTTCAGAATGGACAGTCTAAAGACAGAAGCAGTGTAAATTACTCTGGGACTTAGCTTACGCACACGGCCCACGTGGTTTCAGAATGGACAGTCTAAAGACAGAAGCAGTGTAAATTACTCTGGGACTTAGCGTACGCACACGGCCCATGTGGTTTCAGAATGGACAGTCTAAAGACAGAAGCAGTGTAAATTACTCTGGGACTTAGCGTACGCACACGGCCCACGTGGTTTCAGAATGGACAGTCTAAGGACAGAAGCGGTGTAAATTACTCTGGCACTATTGCATGTTACGCCCAAGACACACCTATAATTAATGAAGAGGCTAAGTTCAGCCCATTTGCACCTTACTTTGCGGCTTATTTTGCGCTCAAAATATGCGCCCTCAAACTAGCAAAAGTAGAGTTGGACACGTCCTAAATGCACTTGCGCCATGCGTTTTAGACCATGCGCTAAGATCGTCAAGATAAAGCGCTATGTGCCCGTAGTCCTGTGTTTACTCGTGTGTGTGTGTGTGTGTGTGTGTCTGTGTGTGTGTGTGTGTGTGTGTAACAGACAGGATGTGCCCGTAGTCCTGTGTTTACTCGTGTGTGTATGTGTGTGGTGTGTGTGTGTAACAGACAGGATGTGCCTGTAGTCCTGTGTTTACTCGTGTGTGTGTGTGTGTGTGTGTGTGTGTGTAACAGACAGGATGTGCCCGTAGTCCTGTGTTTACTCGTGTGTGTATGTGTGTGAGTGTGTGTGTGTGTGTATATATGTGTGTGTATGTGTGTGTGTGTGTATGTGTGTGTGCGTTTGTGTGTGTGTGTGTGTGTGTAACAGACAGGATGTGCCTGTAGTCCTGTGTTTACTCGTGTGTGTGTGTGTGTATGTGTGTGTGTGTGTGTGTAACAGACAGGATGTGCCCGTAGTCCTGTGTTTACTCGTGTGTGTATGTGTGTGAGTGTGTGTGTGTATGTGTGTGTGTGTGTGTGTATGTGTGTGTGTGTGTGTGTGTGTGTGTGTGTGTAACAGACAGGATGTGTGTGTGTGTGTATATATGTGTGTGTATGTGTGTGTGTGTGTGTGTGTGTGTGTGTGTAACAGACAGGATGTGCCCGTAGGCCTGTTGTTGATTTGCTGATGAATGCTCTGGAGCTCCTGTTGGCAGCGTCTCCTGCTCCTGAAGAACCTCATGCAGAGATGTCCCCATGGCAACGCTGAAACTTATGAGTGAGCAAGGGGGAAAAAACTAGGCCAAAAACTTTCATTTTTATTTTGGCATACCTCAGTCAGCATTAATTCATTTAACGCCTGTCTGACCAACATATAATATTTTTTAAAGAAATATGGAAAAACTTTGATTGAAGTGACATATCGAATGGTGCAGAAACAGCGAACAGGAAAGCAATGTCGATAACACATTACTACGGGGTGTGCCATTGGATCCGGACCATACCAGTGCTGACTGTGGCCAGCAGCCAGAGTGCTCGTGTCACCCAGGGAGGGAGCTGCAGCGACCCCTGCTGGTCACTTGAGTGCTCACGGTTCCACAGGAACTTACTTCCTGCCTCTCGTGTCTGCGCGAGACTGTCTCGCCCGAGATGGAGTCACGTGCTTCGAGAGGAGAGCCCACGCGTGTTTTTGGCCCTTCTGAACCCACAATGCATTGCAGCATGAGCATGAATATGCGTTCCAACTCAGAGGAAGCATAAAAAGCTTATTGTTCCACACTGTCTCTGATCTCATCTCATTATGAAGTGATGTCATGGCAACCCAAGGGGCAATATCTGCGTTACTTATTCACGTCCTCTCAGTACCGATTGTGCCGGGCGTACACATTAATTCATAATGATAACTTTAATGGCAACTTTCTGTATGAGTCTGCCCTTCTTCCAAAATGGATGACTTCTGTTTTAATTTCAAGTCCTCTCAAGTCGGGGGGAAAAGATTGACTGTTGAAGGTAACATTCAGAACGGCCGTACAATGTGCAGCGTAGTTTACCAAGGCAGGAGTTCAATCAGATTGGCATACAGAGTATCTTGGCCTTTTGAACAGGCAGCCAATCCAATTTTATCGGGAGGCCACGCCGGGCTGTGCTGTTGCTGGTTTAAATGATTCTTGAACTGCACGTCTTCACACACACAAACATTTTTTCAGCTGTGGACACAATTGTGGCTGAACAGCAGGGTTTTGTTCTGTATTTAAGTGTCTAACTCGTAATACTTGCTACTTTGCGTTTACCTGAGGCAGGGAGGGAGGGGGAGGCAGACGAGGAAGGAATGAACGTTACTAGCGTGCAGTGATTTGACTGAAGTGCGAAGGAGCTTCATCGGACCTGTTTATCATGTCGGATTGTGTTTATTCACCTCAAAGCAAAACGCAGTGCGCCTTCTGACTGCAGGCTGCAAGAGGGTGGGGCTTGATGCCTAGTCCAGGAGACGGTCCTGATTTTTGTTCCATCCAATCCTATAACTACATAACTGGATTCATTGTAATTAATCAGGTTTAATGAATGCAGGCGACTCAGCGGTTTGCCATTCAGAATATGCAGGCTCAGGCACTCCAGGGCCAGGGATGCTTACCCCTGCCCTAGTCCAATGGAGAGATTTGAAAGGCAAAATAGTTTTTCACCGATTGCAGGGGTCGGATGTCAAACCCCACCCATCGACATCTGACCCCACCCCTCTCACATCCCGCAGTCTGATATGCTTGATCTCACCATGCAATTTAGTGAGAGACGCTAACAAGTTGTACTTTGTGATGGAACTTGTTCTTCAGTCTAACTCTTTGGTCTCTTCCATCTTCAACCATTTGGAATATTACTGTGTGTAACCCATTTAAATATGAAATATTTAAAAAAGCATATAAAATGAAATATGAGGACTTTCATAAAACTGCATGTGGTCAAAGCGGCTGTTTTGGGATTTTTCTGCACTGCATCTTACACACAAGACCATAATGACTAATCACTGGAAAAATATATTTTATTACTGATGGGATTTCTGTTGCAGACTTTGAATGATGGAAGTAAATGAGAAATGACAGTTTGGATCTTTTATTCATGAGGGGTTTTCTGGCATTGAGAAGATTGCCTCCGGGCGCTATGTAATGATCATTAAAAAACAATGTTTTAACATACTCCAGGCTGTATCCAATGGCCCACAATGCATCAGTTACTGTGCACAACCATATAATCCAGTGTTTTGTAATGGAGCTTGAGAAGCTAATGACAGGGTACCCATGGAACTGTAGGACGGACTGACACATTGCAGTATGGCTTGTAAATGTACCTGAAAATAAGACATTAAGAGTACTTTGATGTTGTTGGGTCACAGACATCAGAAAGTCATGACATGCAAAGCAACCAAATATTAAATATGTTAATTTGTCCAATTACTGTTGGTCCCCTAAATGGGGGGACTATGTATAAAAAGGGCTACAAATACAATTGCTACACAGTTCACCCAATATGGATGTACATGCCCTCAAATTAAAGCTGAAAGTCTACACTTTAACCTCATAGTCACTGTTCCATTTCAAATCCAATGTGCTGGAGTACACAGCCACACAAAAAAAATGTGTCACTGTCCAAATACTTTTGGAGTGCACTGTATAAGAGCTTGGAACCCTGTGTGCTGCCTATTCTAGAATTCAGCATTCCAGCATTCTAAAGAACAAGGCTTTAAGTGATACTGCAGTCAAAAACTGACTTTTTCAGTTGAAAACCGATGTTATGGGTTAGATTATATATGATAAATCTCATGTTTAGTCAAAATAGTTTTTTCTGAGTTTTTGTGCAGGCTTACCAATACGCTGGTTTTCGGGATTTGTGACATCACGAGATCCTTGACATAAAAATGCGTGGAGTTGAGGTGGTCCTAGGGGTGGTCTCAGCTGGGCATGTGGTATAAAAGCAGAGACCAACGTGTTTTGTTGTTTGTTTAGTATGGAGGAGAGAGCAGGAAGGGGGCTGAGTCAGTTCACCAATACACACCCTTTCATTCCTTGACCGTATGAATATTCATAATGTGACTACATGGCATCATCGTCATATGACCACACCTACTCACGAGTTCTAGTTCAAATTGAAGTGGTAAAAAAGGCCTTAGAAAAGGCTCTGCAGTATTTTTTTAAGACAGCACTGAAGAGATGGACATCAGTCTGATTAAAGAAACATTATTGTGCAGTCATAAGTTATTATGTACATCTCTAATTCTCTCTTAGTGTTTAATGAGGCTATTTATATGTGTGTTATTCCAATCACATTTAGAGTCCAGCTGTCAGTCCTGTCATTTTTACCACACCTAGAGAACCGCAATGATAATTAGCCATTGAGCTTTATTGTGTTTCATTTTCAATGATTTTAAATGCATGCAATTATCAATTAGAGCAAATGTAGTTTTAATGATCAAATAAATCCAATCGTATATAACAGGTACTGTCCCAGCTAATAGCTTTGTCTAGCTTCTGTTTTCTAGTTCATACAGATTTGAAAGAAGAATTACCTTCCACTAGCATTCATCATGGATTGGACAATTTTTAAAAAACATTTTTACGCTTTGTTTTTCTAAATTCGGATTGCCCAATTTTATTGTTGTGCCACTTCTAAAAGTTAAACTTTTTATCTTATCCCATAAATGGTATGAGCCTCGTTGTAAACACCTGCATGAACACAAAAGATACACACCTCATATATAAAACTAGACGTTTTAATTTAAAGTTCATAGATTTAAAAAAAAACTAGGTAAGTGGGAAATTGGTTCACGCTGAACAGTTTTGCTATGTTTTACGACGTTCTGTTTTCTGAACTTGTCGAGGTGGAACTTTTTGGATCCACTATGTTGAGGGCGTGGTTATGTTTTGCATAAAGTTGCTGTATGTTATTAGGCACAGTAATAAGACCACGCACGGTCAGCCTCTCAGGCACCGTACACACCTTTCTGCAACCAGGTTTCCTTTTGGTCTGTTTCTGGTTTAAAACTTTCATGTAACATTTCAGCACCCTTCTTTATGGCCGCGGTTTTCCGACAAATCATTCACCGATGTTCAGTTTAAGCTAGAAAGTCTAATTCCGCCTCAAGGTGTAAGCGTTGATAACGTGCTTCGGTGGTATTGAAATTCAGGCCAACTGTAGAAATAAATGACCTTTCATTCACCCAAACTCCATCTGGGGTTTTTTAAAATAATGTATTATTTTTTATTAAATGTTCCATTGTGCCGTGTGTATTTGCATATATCACTATATTCCCCTTTTCAAAATGTTAAATTAGTTCTCACAGGACTATTTCAACCTTGCAAAGCACTTGAAAATCGTAGTCGGTGAAGTGAACTAAGGGTCGAAGTCATAACTGTGCTTAAAATTACATACATACTGTACATACATGCATGCATACATACATACACCATAATTCATTGGACAGTGACACATTTTTTGTTATTTTGGTTCTGTACTGTAGTACTTTGTCAGTCATTGTCATTGTGAAAAGATACAATAACAATGAGGTTGAATGCAAACTGTCAGCTTTAAATTGAGGGTATTTTCATCCATATCGGATGAACCGTTTAGAAATTATAGAACCTTTTGTACATAGTCCCCCCCATTTTTGGGCATCAAAAATATTGGACAGTTTAACATAATGTAGAATAAAGTAATAATTTTTTATATTTGGTCACATATCTTTTGCATGCCATGACTTCCTGATGTCTGTGACCCAACAATATCAAAAGACTCTTGATATCTTATGTTCTGGTACTACAAGCGATACTATAACTTCTCTATTTGAATGGATCTCTATGGGAATTGGGAGGTGGGACTTGATTTAGCTGTAAATTACACTGGAACAGTATGGAACACATGGTTGGCTAAATGGCTCTAAGTCATCAAGGGTCTGACATATCAAACAAGCCTTAAACCATCACTCTGCTGCCAGAAATACAATAGATATGGATGGATAAGTTGAAGGGTTTCTTCTCCTGACTTATTTTGTCCATAGAGTTCAATAGGAAAATTTGTCAGGAGAAACAACCCTTAAAGTGATCCATCCATATCTACTGCATATCTGAACCAAAATAACAACAAGATAATCAATGTTATTCACTTCACCTGTTGGTGGTTTTTATGTGGTGGCTGATTGGTGTACGTACGTAGATAAATACACACTTCACCTGTCAGTGGTTTTAATGTTGTGGCTGATCGGTGTACGTACGTAGATAAATACACACTTCACCTGTCAGTGGTTTTAATGTTGTGGCTGATCGGTGTATGTACTTAGATAAATACACACTTTACCTGTCAGTGGTTTTAATGTTGTGGCTGATCGGTGTACGTACGTAGATAAATACACACTTCACCTGTCAGTGGTGTTAATGTTGTGGCTGATCGGTGCACGTACGTAGATAAATACACACTTCACCTGTCAGTGGTTTTAATGTTGTGGCTGATCGGTGTACGTACGTAGATAAATACACACTTCACCTGTCAGTGGTTTTAATGTTGTGGCTGATCGGTGTACGTACGTAGATAAATACACACTTCACCTGTCAGTGGTTTTAATGTTGTGGCTGATCGGTGTACGTACGTAGATAAATACATACGTATGTGTGAAATGTGTGCAAGGTAATCACAGTGCTTTTTAATTTCAGGAATTGATAATCTTTGTTGTACGGGGCCCCAATGTGTCAACCTTTCTGGTCGTGCCTGAAATGCGCAGTACCGCCAATCTCTCGCCATCGACTTTGGAGGGGTAGCCTAACAATCCCAAACAAGTTAACATGGAAGAACATGAGAAACACCGGAATGTTAGCCTCTGTAACGGCGAACTTCTGGGTTGTTACAGACATGCTCTGCCCATCCAGAGGAGAGCCGAATTAAAAGAGGCAAGCTGGCCAGCGTTTTCTAAACGATTAAAGCAAACAGCTGTTCCAATAACAGAGGACTATGATCCATCAATCAGCCGGGCGATGCCCCCAGGTTTTTATTTCCCGCACAGATGCTAGCGGGATCGTGGGTAAAATTTATCGACCCACAAAGTGGAAGAGACGGGCCGGTCTCTCCAATGCTTTGGCACGGGCGAGAAGGCGAGCCAATGAAATCGGAGCAAATGGCAGGGGCACGTCCTCTTGTCAAAGTGATGCCTGCAGGATAACGAGGGTTTGTTTCTCTGGGCCATTCCTGAGGTGTGCGGAGACCTGCCGTGAACACTAAACAGCCCAGGCCAGGCCGGCCAAGACAAACAGTCCCCTTTTTTCAATGGTGAGCGTTGAGAGCAGGTTGTCACGGGCACTTTTACTTTGTCACGGGTACACCAGCGGCTTATGTGTTTCGCTAATGGGCTGAGTAACACACTATTTCTTGGCATTTTCTGAATGCCTCTCTTCTCATTGCGAGCTATCTCTATCATGGAGAGGGCTTAGAGAAATGAAATCCTGAGAGAAAGAATATCAAAGTCCCGCTGTCTGGCTCAGTGGGAGGTGTAATGAAAAATGGAGAAAGCGGCCCTCTCAGAGCAGTGCAGCCTCTCAGGGCAGTGCAGCCTGATAGCACAACTGTGCTCTAAATCAGAGGTAAACGGAAATACAAAACTTTTCAGGGGACTGTGGCTACTGTGGTGGATCACCTTACTACTGCCACCTAGTGGTGATACAAAGCTACTGTCATTTTTCGGGGGGGAGTCGGTCACTCGGTCGGTCAGTAAGGCCATCGTTTGTAGGACTGCTTATTTGTAGGCATTAAAAATAATGAATTATATGGGTTTACAAGTCAATTGTTAATTTTCAACTAACGAAAATAAAGAACACCCTTGGAGGCTTGTAAAAACTAAACATTTTAATTATGTTGCCCCATGCATAATTAAATGCTATTAAAATTAATATGCAAACAGGGAATGTCACTTGCAGTGAAAAACGAACATCAGAAAGAAAGTGTTTCTGAGTGAACAGCTGAGGGATTTGATCATGTTTTGTGAAAATATTCTCCACGGCACAGCCTTATGGGATTTATGCAGATACAGTGGCTCCCCAGGAAGACTTCAAAGCCAACATGGACTTTACAGGTTACATAGAATATGTCAGTAGTGTATTCATTAACCTCAATGAAGGCATGGCTCTGAACATGCAATGTTTGATATTTTACAAATAAGAAGAGGTTTTGAAGAGCTTTGAAGTGAGAGGAAGAGAGCTGTTGTGTGTGCATGTGTTATGCAATGTGTGTGAATGCGTGTACGTACATGTGTGTGTATGTGCATGCGTGTGTGTTATGCTGTGCGTGTGTGTTTGTGCATGTGTGTGTTATGCTATGTGCGTGTGTGCGTGCGTGTATGTATGCACATGTGTGTGTGTGTGCATGTGTGCATGTTATGCTGTGTGTGTGTTATGCTATGTGCATGTGTGTGTGTGTGTGTGTGTGTGTGTGCAGGATGTGCAGAACCTCATCTTGTGTTAGAACCCCAAAGAGCCGGTCCAACAGGATCTGCCACTGAGCTTCAGTTCCATACAGTGTGAGGGAGCTGATGTCAGACACAGCGCTGGGCTGGACCTCCTCCTGAGTGGGGTGCTTCAGGCACTGTGTGCTCAGTTTGACAACATTAAACATTAAAATGCTGTGAATTAAGCATCCAAGTGATTTAAAATACGTCCCATATGCCTGAAATTCTGGATATATATCATCAGAGTATTTACACATTCATCTTTAGAGAGTGCGCCATTTCTACAGATGGTTTCCACAAGGCAAGGAAAATAAGTCATTTTGTTACCCTGTCAGGGGCAACTTTATATTCATGGGAATTGTTTCAGTAACTCATGTATAATAATGAATCAACCTCTGCGGGAGTGGAGGAATATTTCAATAATCCCCCCTTGAATGATATAGGGAGGAGTTCACCAAGTGTGCTTTGGACCGGCAAAGCTATTCAACCCCTCCATCATTCAGTCTCGTAAGCCTTCCAGGTTTTAATGCTACTGTAAAATGGACATTAAACCAGAATATGGATCAGTTGGAAGATAATGGTTTATGGTAATGTGCAGTATGCATGACTTTATATGGGAAAGAATATACATGTAAAGTAAAAAAACCAAAAAAAAAAAAATAATCTCAGTGTGAGAATTAATATGGATGAGTTGAGTGAGGAAAACTTGTTGGTAATATTTTTTTACTTTTTTCCTGTGAATGATGAATTATAAATAATATTTTTTTTGTTTTAAAGTGATTGTTCATGTTCACCTTGAAATACAACTTTCAAAATTCTCCCTCTTGAATTATTGGGATTTGATGTTGTTAGTTTTCAGACTGCAAACATTGGGCAGCAAGCAATAAAACTCAATGAATGCAAGTCAATGGAAAATCTCTGCCTTGAATTCAATTTCTCAGTGAAATATCTAAAATAATAAATACCCAGGTAGTTAATTTTTCATTAGAAACATGCTAACTAGCTCATGTGTGTAGTACCTCCAGACACACGTGCAACATTGCAAACATTTCCCCCTGCATAGATTAATTCGTTTTCAGCTTTATTCATACTGTTTTATGTGTCCCATAGTGCTGTGAATAATTGGCTGTAGCATAATCCGAGAAAGAAAGGGTTTAAACAAGCAGTGCATTCCCCTCCATTACCAGCGGAAAACTGGGTCCCTGCTGCGGACTGCCCACTGCACACGCACAGTCCAAAGTGCAGGCATCTCAGTTAGCATGCGTCTGGCTGCACGTGTGATAAGCGAGCAGACAGACACCCTCCTAAATTAAGGGACTATGGCGCAGCGGTGGGGTGCGATTGCAGTTGTGATCGGGGCCTTCCAAACGTGGAGAACTGAAATATGAGAAATTAAAAATGACAAAGCAGGGGTGCACAACTCCGGTCCTGGAGGTTTTTTGTTTCCAACCAGTTATCTTAGTTTTAGTTTTCTGACAGCTCTGTAAACTATGCTGGTTCACTCCTGTACTTGAGCACAGCAAACTCTTTAGGGTGCACTTGCAGTCTGCGCCTGGAACCGATGCTTATACAAACGTCAGCTCAGGATATGATTGAACAAATTAAATAAAAGCAGAAGTTGGCACGAAATCCTCAAACGGATCAGCCCTTGTCATACACCCCTGTGATGAGGGTATTCTAGAGTACTATTCATCCGCATTGCAGCTTAATTATCATATTACGAGTGTAAAGACCATAATCCAGAGGTTTACAGGATGTGAAGATCACCTGCTGAAAGGAACCCCTCTTTTTTGTCAAACGAGCACTCAGCTCCTCGGTGAAATGAGGACAGATAAGGACAAGGAGGTCGCGGTACCGGTTTCTCCGCGTGAGAAGGCTGTCACATGACTCTGTGGAGGGGGCGGGGATCGGTGGGGGCTGCCTCAGATGGAGTATCAGGCTCTACCTCAGGATAAGAAGGAGATGAAGAGAGATAATGGGTTTTTTGGCAGTTAGTGCGGAGAATAACACAATACACACTATATCCATCAACAGGTAATATTAGATATGATCACACAAGAGTGGAAATACTTTAAAAAAATGTTATTGTACTGTCAGAATGGACCACACTGGAACAAATTGTGACATCAACCCTTTTTTTAAGTTCCCACTGTAGGTTTAGAAGTAATGGACATTGTTGAATACGACGTGAAAAAAAATCTAGAATTACCACAAAAAAAGGAAACACAACTATGTTGCTAGTGAAGCTAAAAGCTAAAGGTAACATTGTTTTGAGCAAACTTTGCATTCCACTGAGCATTGTGAGATATTAATATAACATTGACCGGGTGGCAGTGAAGGTGACATGCTGGCCATGCCATACCTCTCGCCAGCTAACTCAAAGGATATTTATCCCGTTGAAAAATAGTTTTTTTAGAATGTTTTTTTTCTAAATTTTAAGTCAGTGTTCTAGAACTCCATTGCTTTATATCACCAGTAGTGATTGTTACATCAGCATTAGAATGTTCCGTTAAGAACATTATAATCACATATTTGTGATTTTACACCTTAAATGGTTAATAAAGAAGAGAGCTCCGGATCCAAATTGCCAAATACGGGAGATCCCTTTTTTTTTACATAACTTTAAGCCATTGTGTAATGCACATCAGGCACGTGGCAGGAGGGTGAATTATGAATAGGTATGAAGTCCTGCTTGGTCTAAATTACGATTCGTTTGTTTCATCTTAATAGGCTCGGGGACATGTCCTTTCAAACTGTGTACTGTGAAACTACAAGCCAGACTTGAGGGACTTTGTCTATCCTTTCATCTGAGTTTATGCAGCTCGACACCATTTAGACTTCGGCAAAATGCAGACTTCAAAGTGGTCACGTGCTTTAACCATGGAGAGAAGAAGCACTATTTCTGAATAATAAGGTCCAGTTTACCATGACAACAACAACAACAAAACGCTCCCTGAGATTCCGGAACATAACTCTGGTTTTATCTTTGTCAGTGAAGGCTTGTATATGTGCGTATTTTCTCCCTAGACGACCAAAGTTTAATTAATCTTTCAAACACTGAGGCAATGGTACTGGAATCAAAAACCTCCTCCCGAAGGTTAGCCCAGGCATGGCCTAAATCATCAGTATTCTGGGTGCAATTTGGGTTCATAACCTAATACAATAAATTAACTTCTGTCAAGTCAAGGTAATTCAAATGTCGTATTTGATCAATCCGTCGGTGAGATTCAATTGAAGCTTGACGGCTGTACACACATTTCAATATACAATGTTTCCACAGGGCAGAGAATAGTCAAACTCAATAATGTTAGTCAACCGGAAATTTATTTGACTTTAAACACTGGAGAATTTAAAAAGGCACATGTTGTGAAATAATGTGCGAATGCAAGCGGGGTATTTGTTGAAATGTCAGTCACCCCGTTTCATTAAAAACATTGTGTTTCTGTGCTGTGATTGCCACAGGAACAAATTTGATTTGTGCCTCCAGGTACAAATGTGACCAATTCCTAAATGGCCTACACCAGCTACGTCTCATCCCCTTCCCGAAAATGGTTCCTGAAACAGTCTCAAACACTTATTCTCATGAGTCGAATTCCAGCAGTCCGTAACCCCCATCTAACCCAAAATAAATGAACTATTCTCATTTATCCCACTGATATCCAGAGCAGAGCAACTGAAATAAAGTCACCCAAAAGTCAAACCGTCTCTGAATCTGCCGCCGTCCACCAGAGAAACGACAAGAGTATGTCATCCCCCGAATTAAAATTAAAATCACCACGTCGCATTCCAAATCCACCTCCTGACAAAAAGGACAGATTGGGCATTCTAATGGCACGTCCCGTATAGTTAGATCCAAACGAAGAGCAGGCACCCCACGCTCACTTTGTGGCTACCTTCTTTTCAACACCAAATCAAAGTAACTCCCTCTGCTTTAGAACTGCTGAATTTTGGTTTTCGCTGGATCCTGGAGTGAAGCCAACTCAATGATAAAACAACGGATCTCTCCAGCCATGCACACGGCTGCATTTGGCTCAACCCAGAACTTGCTATTGATCAAGTGCCATTTATCCTCTGTGGCTGAGAACAGGAATTACTTTTTTTTAAAAAACACTTAATAAAAGTCATAAATCCTGTTGATTATTTTTTTGTATTGGTTGATTAAACCCGACCTCTCCTCTGTGGCTTCCTCCAGGTAATAACAGGATGATACACAAATATTTCTGAATACATCTACTCAATTGATAAATGCTATCATAAACTCTGCTCATTGACCACTAAATTCAAACTATAACTGAACTCAAATGAGAAGAAAGTACACTTTGTAGTTACCCAAAGACAATATTACTAATGGAAATCTTAGACATGCATACATGCAACCACGAGACCAAATATTTTGGTGACAACCTGTAATGGGTCTTTAATGTGTCGGAGATTCAAACGCAAAGGTGGGGGAATCGGAACAAGTCAGCTCACAGCAGTGAGGACCAATAAAGAGGGGAGAAAATAATAAAAGAAAAGAAAGAAAAAACAAGAAACTAAGGGTAAACAGCCAAAAACAAAAACATAAACCCACTAAAATGGGCGAGCTAGAAAACTAGTGAAATACCAACTAAATCTCCCGAGCTCACTTCATGAGCTAGAACGGGAAATCTAGCAAACAAAAGAACACCTTCGGCTACCTTAGCTCAGCGCTGGAAGAGTGTAAAACCAAAACAAATGCACAAAGAAAAACTGTCTCGTAGAGAACAGCAACGGACAAAATAAATAGCGCAGAACGCTAGCAGGGGGAAAACAATCCTATACCTGAATAATAGCTAAATAGCAAGTCCCTCGTGAACATAAACAAAGTTTAATATCAGGAGGTCGGCTATACCTGGCTCGATGCAATGTGGAAAGACAAACAAGCACCGGGGAAGCGGAAGTGAGAAACCTAAATACCCCGCAGGTAGAAGCGCAGGTGAAAACAATAATGAGAACCACGAAATGGAACGTGGAAAAAAATCGGAACAATCGGAAAACCAGGACGAGAACCGCAAAAGAAAAGAAAATACACGGCCACGAACCACGACACCACAACATAACCGAAATCTTGCACCATTTTCCCTCATCTTCATTTAGGCAGTGTGGTATAGCGGTTAGGTAACCGGGCTTGCCACTCCAAGGTTGCACGTTTCGTTTCTAGGTGTGGCGCTGCTGCTGTACCCTTGAGCAGGCTACTTCAAGTAAATTTATTCAGTGAATGTCCTGCTGTATAAATGGACTATGTAACTGAATGTAAGCAGGGTATGTTTTTGGATAAGAGTGTCGGCTAAGTGCCTTGAGTGAGACTGTAAGTGCTGTACTTCAGACTGAATGAAACCAGCGCAGTGACTGCATAGGAAGATAAATTCAGTGCCGTTGTGTTGGCTAAAGGCTAAAGGCGAGTGAGCTGACTGAGAAGGCAATTGCAGCATATCTGTATCTGTGACTCGAGGTGGTCGAGAGTCAGATAATTTAAAGTCGTCCCTTTGGCGACTGTGGGTTTGATGTCATGTGATTTGTGAGTTGTGAGCTGTAAAGCAAGAAGCCGGGTGTTTGGGCCAGAGGTACAGAGGCACGCAGCGGTCACAGATGTGAGGTCAGTTACCGTGGAGACGCACAGATGTGTATAATACATGGATCTGGCAACATAATAATGTATGTTTGCTGTGCCGCGATCCAGCTGACGTATTGTGGTTCAGTGCTTCTCTGAAGCGACACTCGAGAACAACAAACGATTGTTCACATGTTGCGTATATGCGTTCGAATGCGAGCTAACAGTAATGTCTCCACAGACGTTTACCCGAGAAACCTGTGCTGTTTTGGGGTCACCTGGATCCCTACCATTTCAAAAGATACCCAGAAACATGCAGGTCAACCAGGCTAAGCATGAATTGAAAAATATGCACGTGTCCATGGGTAGCCCAGGTTAAGAGGGGGTTTGGAGACTTAGGTGGGGGTGGGGTGGGGTTGGATGGGTGGTGAAAACTGGAAAGCATTTGATGAGACCAAGGAGGTTTATTGACCTTTAATCCATTGAAATTCATAAGCCTCCAAGATATACAAAGCATGTCTAAACCTCATTAATTCAAATGAAATACCCTCCCTGGGATACAAACTAATCAAATACTAATTGTCCTCCCAATTCAATATACAAGCTACAATTAGCCATGCATGTGACCCTTAGATAAATGCATGAAATGCTATTTGCCTGGTCAACTGTTAATGTTGAGAGTAGCCCCGGAGTGCGCCTCTGAGCATAGCCCCCTGGGACAGGAGGGAGCGGTTCTCACAGCCCACGACCTGCAGTCGACCCAGCTCTCCCGCAGAGTAACCACGGTAACCACCGCTCTCACTACCCAAGCCCATCCGAGTCCCGCCGCCGAACCCCTCGGACACGCCCCCGCCATCAGGTCAGGGCCTGCCCTTCTGGGTGAAAGGCGGGAAAACTCTGCCGCGTCCGTGCAACGACAAAAACAACTCGCAGAATAAAAATTAAAAAAACAATACCTCCCCAGGGATAGATTGCGTTTCTCTGAGTGGAACCACGGAGCTGTAGTGAACCGGGCCAAATCGCATTCATTTAAATGCACAGCAGTCAGGGGGGAATAACACGCTAACATGTCACACCACATTAGCCGTCATACGGCGGCGCGAGAAGGCATCGCATGTCCCATGTGGGTAAACACAGCAAGGAGCGTGTGAGGGTGTGAGTCATTCTGACAGTTAATTTATGGTGCTGTTCTGTCATTGCACGTGTAGGTCTGTGAGAAAAAATTTTTTTTTTTACGTTTTTCAGTAAAATATATTTTTCTATATAAATGACTTCAAACACATTTTTTTGTATTTCCTGTTTTGAATTGATTTTAGTTGTTTTTAATCAATTTTAATAGAAAAATCTGATATTGAAGACTTCTGCACATGCCCACACACACACACGTGACATTAGCAGTTTTTATTTTTCTATTTTTGTCTATTGGTTGTGTCTTGTAGTTTTCATTAGACAAAAGAAAAACTACAGATGTCACATGTTCCGATTTAGATGAAGAGTTAAACGCTACAACCTTCCCCTGATTGTCTTACTCGAGTTAAACGGTACAACCTTCCCCTGATTCTCTTGCCATTTTAAACAACCTCTGAAATCAACCTTCTCTTTGTCTGGTTAAAAAAACAAAAACAGTTGTCCTTTGCAAAGTCCTTGCAACTCTACTGCACTCTGACACATTGGATTTAGGGTACTTTGCATTCAAAGCAGGGGTCTGCTTCTTGTTAGAATAAATTGGGTATGATGGGACTGCCTTGGCAACAACAAGGAAGGGAAGCCTTCATGTCGAGTCACCGACCTGGATGTTTCCAGGAGGAATTAATTCTGTTCTCTAATTGAAAACAGGAACCCAGCCTTATTAACTGAAATAAACAAGAAAAATCACAACAACAAAAAATCTCCTCATTGCATTTGCATAGAAGTTACCATGGAAATGAGCACTGTTTTTTTTGTTGTTGTTTTTTTTTACGATTTTGAGAGAGCACGAGGTCATCAGAGAGATTGTGTGATGATAGTGCACTTCATGAATATTGGCAGTATGTGCATTAATGTGCCCTCAGAAGTGTTTTCTGTTACTGAGGCATGCTTTCCCTGAGGCTGGGTTTTGTCATAACGTATTCCACCCTGCTACTTTACTCTCTCCCTCTGCCCCCAACGGTGAAACAAAACGTCCGCCCGATCTTCCGCTATTGACATTGCCTAGTTTCCGCAGCTCATTTGATTTTAGCTTTTGGATTCAAACAATACGCTTGAATTTCAAGCGAAAGCTTGTTCATTTTCATTCACACGTTGACCAAACACTCAATTCTCTTTGGACCTGATCGTCTGGCCTGGGTGAGGGGTTGCTCCAGGCACAGGATGAATTCCGATTCCTTTTGACTTCTCTGCAAAAGTATCGTACCCCCAAGGTCACAAATGGAGTTGGAGAAAGTTTTTAAAAATTGAGTGCTATGAGAACCGGGCCTACGGTATTATCAACCTTTCTCAACCCTACCCATTCAGGGGCTTTTAATCCCCCATTCTGAGCCAGAAGCCTCATAATGGGAAAAAGATTAAATAAGAAGAGTCTGAATCCCACCCCAGAGGCACAAAGCTCACACCTTTTTCAGATGGGACACAGTTCCAGTGCTTGCAACGACTGTCAACCCTGCTAAGACTTTTTTCTGGAGAAAAAATAAAATAAAATAAATTAAAAAAAACCAGATATATGGTAATTTCGTACTTATACACAAAAACGTGAATTATGGCAATGATGCGATTGGGTGAGATGAGCAATAGTCCCCACCTGAGCAAAGCACAGCTGTGTCTTATCAGTGTTTATAAGTCTATGATCTATAAAGGGTCAAATAAGTAAATTATCAGAGATGTTATTGCAATGAATGAATGAAGAAATAAATAAATTATTATTGTGTAAATGCAAGATTATTGATGAAAGCAAGATTATTGATTTAAAAAAAAAACCACAGCTGTGAAGTGTCAAGAGACATGTTTTCTTTTTAATCACAGCTCAACATCCAACACAAATCATTGATTTGTCTACTGGTGTGATTTAGCCCTTTCTCCTGCTAATGAAGTTCAGTATCTCTGGATCTGCTTGTGCAGCTTCTCCACGGAACAGCCTGCTGACTGGCGTCATTAAAATCGCAATAACTTTTGTCATATAGTTCATTCTCCGATAACAACGCATTAAAGTGTTTCTTTTGACATTCAGCTGAACGTTTGCGGCTGATTAATGATGTGTGCTTAGGAGAGAAATGATGTAATGTTGGGCCTCCTTTGCCAGTTTATTACTGGCTCTGTGAGATGACATACCGTAACAATGCACGGACAAAACAATAAAATACAGAGGCTTATATTTAAACAATCATTTCAATCATTTGTCCATCTGAACATTTCATTTAATTTGTTGTCAACTGATAACTGCGAGTATAGAACTTTAAACTGTAGGTTTATCTGGGGATAGAGTTCTGGGCTCTGAGCCAAGTTTGTGACTGATTCATACTGTGCTAATGTTGTGCCATTGAAGTAATTCATTCGAAATTGTTTTAAAGCATTTTTATTTCACTCTTTTTATAGAAAAAATCACTAGTGAAAATACTTACTGAGATTGAAATTTTGCCATTTGCTGTTTCTTTTCTAAATAAAGCAGTTGAGTGCTACATGTATGAATTTCTTGTTTACAATATTTCTTTTTCCTGGCAGTTATCCATATAGACTTTTTACCCAGAAGACCTTGCCTGTACGTCTGTGTTTTACATTAAAATTGTAAATCAGAAGATGCAGCAGGGAGCTATCTGAAGCCAGTCTTTTTCAAAGAGGAGAAGGAATGTGTGGGACCAATGAGTGGAGTGTGTGTTTGTGTGTGTGTGTGTGTGGGGGGGCTGGGCAGGGTAGTTTTCTTGCAGTCCAGGTTCAAAAGGTGCGGACAGCATTAAGTCCTCTGCCAGTGCTTATTTTTCACGTCGCTTGTATCCGGTTCAAAGATTCTCTCTCCACGACGATGGAGCCATTTCCGCGTTTGCTGGCACGGTGCGGTGAGTCACCGTTTGCCCGATCCTGTGGGGTCTTAGACATTAATCAGATCCTGCTCGTTAAATGGGAGGTCGCTGGGGGAAGGCCTTTCATACGCGACCTGGTCAATCACGAGTCAACGCCCCTCTCAGGTAAACCTGGTCCCACGCGGCCCTGGAGTTTATGACCACATTCCGTCTTTAATTTATGAAAGTTATAACTGACTGATTGATCGTGTTGGCCATTAAAACCCTCACCTTGGTCGAGCCAGAAGCGGATGGGCCTTCATTCTGCTTCATCCCAAGGTTTCTTCCTGTATCTGTGCAGTTTTCTCTTTGCCATTGCCGCCCCAGGCTCGCTCTTCTGGGGGTTTTATGCATAATAAAGCACATTGTGACAAATGTTTGTAAAATGCACCAGACAAACAAATGATTTCATTTGAGTATCGACTCCTCAGTGCCTCCAACATTCTGTCGCTGATACGAAAACACGCAACGACAATGTTCTCCTGATAGATGCCATTTGCTTTTTTATCTCTTGGTTGTCACCAGGATATACACTCAGCGGGATAATGACTAATCTATTCATTGCTTAATTAAATTCATGCCAAAAACCATTTAATCAATATCACAAATCCATATCCTCTAATTAGTAAAAACACATTTTAATTAACAGAACGATGAATGATTTCATAAAGTATATTGAAAGTCTTCATGCATTTGTTAATGTGTCAAAACATCTTCATAATTCATAATCCTATTTAAAAGAAATGCCTTGTGAAAACAATTTAGGAAAATGCATTTTGCTTCATGATTTGCCAACTGTGGCGTACTCATTTAACACACCATGTCTGCCAGTACTTTACGGTTCTCCTTAAATTCAAGTGATCAAGCGCATGTTTTAAATCAGGCTACCTGTAACAACGCTGCATGGCTGTGCTTAGAGGGCTTTAGATGGCCATTAGTACTGATTAGATGTGAGGTGGAGAGGTAATCAATGAGTGAATGTGACTCGTTTCACCACAGGGTTATCTCAGGCATCTGAATGACGGGTTACTCTTGAGGACAGCGGCGATCGGTTGTTTGTTGTTTGCCGACCCTTGGAGCTCACTTGAAAAAGTCACGGAGGAGAAATGGAAAGTGAAATTACACAAGGGAGGGGTGAATTAGCTCTCTGTTTCACAAACGGCAGCGATGCCACACCGTTACGCAATGGGACTGGCGCTACGGCAACATGAATTCCGCTTTGATTAGTCTACGAAAAGCACTCAATGCACTCCTGAATAAAGGCTGATCACAGGTGCGCAGGAGAAACACAAACGGAAGTAAATAAATATGACTTCTGCATGCTGTGAGATACTATCAAAAAGACACTTAATAAGCGCTACGTTTCCGTCACATAGGCCTTCGCCAGGCACGAAGAGCAGGGCAAAGAGGAAGGAATATATTAGATCACATGACATGACAAGACACCATTTTTTGTTCAAACGATGATGCATGTTACGGTTCTGTCATTTAGGTTAACCATCCCGTTATGATGAGAATGAACTCTGATTGGCATCAAGGTCATATTTTGAATTAATTTTTGGAGAATTATTCTCAAAGCTGGGCAGGCACACGAAGGTGCATTATGGGCAAAAAAAGATCTGCAGTCCAAAATCAGGGTGCTTGACTGACTGCCGCCTGATAAATCTTTTTTGCATAGCTGCACATCATCATACTCACGCTTCTCCTAGTTTAACCCTTTGAAGAGTTGGTTTTTTTGGAATGTTTTTTTTCAAAAATTCTAAGTCAGTGTTCTAGAACTCCATTGCTGCCAATTACCAGTAGTGATTGTTACATCAGCATTAGAATGTTCAGTTGAGAACATTCTAATCATATATTACACCTTAAAGGGTTAAAATGCGCACTGCATCATGACCATTATGACCTGGCTTTCTCTCATTGGCTGGGAGGTCCAGGAGGAGCCGGAAGTGCCTGTCTGTAGTCTTGGAGCAGAGCTCCATTTGTTTCACCTGGAATGACACGTCCATAGGGGTCAGACTCCTGATTCCTGCTCAAAGATGAATCCTCATTGGAGGCTGAGGGATGACAGCAAAGATGGAGAAAAACTCAATAGGAATAGCAGCCCTTGAGCCACGATAAAGAAGATTTATAGCGCGCAGACTCTTCTGCAGGTAGGTCACATCCCGTCAGGCGGAAAGTTTGTGCACCGTGTCTGGGGCAGAGGGGATTTTTCAGCAGTGAATGGAGGGAGAGCTTTAGAGTGAGAGAGAACGACTGTGCAGGGGATGTAAAGGAAAAAAGGACAGGTCATAGCAGAGAAAAGTTGCATCATCAACAAAAAAGTAAGAAGATCCTGAGGGTTTAATCTTGCTGGTGGGGGGGGGGGGGCAGGGGGTGATAAGGGGGTGGTTTGGGTTGTGGCTCAGACCACAGAGACGCAGCCGGGAGAAGCTCTGCTCCTGTTAAGCCAGGTACACTGAGAGGCTCACACAACCCGCTGCACCTCAGGGCACCGTAGTGCAAAGCTGGGCTTCAACCACCATTAATCTGCTCCTTACAATCTGCCATCAGACAGCCTCCCACAAAAACACTGAAATCCAAGAGCCGGAGTACGCCTGCTAAAATCTCTCAGGGATTTTCTGCATTCGGAACCCTTATCTCCATCACCATGACTACCCTCCTGGAACCTGGCATGCTGTAAAAAAAAAATAGTTGAGAACACTAAATTTCAAGACAACTTCACTCATTTATTTTTTTTGGGTTTTGAGCTTGACTTAGATTTTCAAGTCCAGGTAACTTGATAAAAACATAATTTATTAAAATTTTCTTGAATGTCCCTGAATGTAGTATAGGCCAGGTTTCAACATAATAGAATATATGGTTTTTGAGATTATGACCAGAGACTCATGTCCCTGACAGGAAACAAAAATGAATTTGCCGGGTCTTAGGAGGTTATCAGTGCATTCTGGATGGTGTGTGTGTTCCACTCCACTAGCTAGGTCTCACACACACACACACACACACACACACACACACACACACTCTGCTGGCTCTGTTACAGGCATGCTGTGAGTAGGTTTGCAGACCAGGGCTTTGGCAGTTGGGTTTTGGGAAAATATCTCCTGTATTATTCATAAATAGTAGCTGCATCCTGGGCTATTTCAGTTCTCATTTAAAACCTTTATAGGATCGGATTGCACTTAATTTATGAAGAGGGACATTTGAGCAAAATACGTATGTCCAGAATGATTGTATTACAGTTTGAACGTGTCAAGGTACACCACACATTTTATTCTTATCCTTTTTAATTTTGTATATACAAATTGATGTATACACTGTGGAAAAAATAAAGGCATAGGAAGACACTTGATTTTCTGCTCAACAGACGGACTTGTGGGCACAGGATCAAGCAGCCGGGGGTCGCTAGTAAGCGATGAGATTCTGTAATCCCAGGTGACTAAAACCACCCAACACTAGATGATTCTAGAGTTAGGTTCAAGATAAATTTTCCAGTCCCAAGTTTCCCCCAGTATGAGTGCCTTGGGAACAAAAAGTGTTCACTGGCCATCCAGTGTACTGAAGCCTTATATGGAAAAAAATTGATCCCTGTTGTGCTATTTCTGTCCGCTGTGTGTGTTAAAATCCCTCTAGGAACCTTGTGCTGCTTTCTATCGAAGGACAGGATCACTCTACTCTTTTGGGTCAGTGTCTAGGAGGGTTGCCACATGGGAGACGCTTGGTAGAAGCTTACCCCGGGGTAGCTGTCAATCTGGAGGTCAGCTTGGTTGAAGGCCTGGATCCTGGAGAGGTTGGTGTCTCTTTGGAAGGCATTGGGCTTTCTGATTGTGATCTCCCAGTCCTTAAGCTTGCGTGCCTGGTGGTGGGCGTGAATGTTGTCTATGTTCTCCTGGGGTCGCAGCTGAGAATTGGGGTTATGTTAAAAAACTTGGGAGAGAGTTAGTCTTTGATTTTTCACTTTTTTCACATTTGTTTTCAGTTAAATAAAAATGTCTTCAAACACATTTTTTTTAATTTTTTTTATTCAATTGATGATACTTAAATTGCTTTCCCTTCATTTTAATACAAAAATCACGTTTAAAATAACTATTTAAGCGAGAAATAGTTTAGGTTAGGAAAAATCTTTCTTTCCCAAGTTACCCCTTATGAGGGCTCATTGGGAAAGGTTTGCACAGGCCGGCCATTCAGTGCACTGGAGCCTCTAAGTAGGAAGAATTTGGTCCCTCTTGTGTTGATTACACTTTATCATAGATGCAGTTGTATGTGTTGACTACGTGTTTGTTTAATAAGTCCCCAAAACAAGTCCCGTGTTACTTCAACAAGTTGAAATGATACAGTCGATTCGAACTGTCAGTCCTATACCGTATGTTACCGGCATTCCTTGTCGAACAATTGGCAATATGGAAGCGTAGAACAAAGAAGACGCGAGGTTAAAATAAGGAGCGGAAATGCGATGCAGGTAAAAAAACACATGAGTAACAGAACAAACCAAAACACGGGACGGATAACGAAAACCGAATGAAAGAGGACGCTACAAGAGCGCCCCACAGAGAAGTGGCCAATAATGGAAGAGCAGGCTGAGAAACCATGACAGTACCTATGTGTGTATGGTGCCTGCCTCTCTCAATTTAACAGATTAACAGGCGGAAATGTGTTCATACGTCCGTCGTTTTCTGTACTGACACCCCCAAGCCCCCAGAGTTTAACGGGGATAATTATAATGTTTTCATAAGGATACGTTTCTAAAATCCATAAATCCATGCGCAGTGACCCACTGACTCCGCCCATCCAAAGCTCTTAATGCAGTGTCATTTAAAACAGACTCAAGCCCCCACAATGCAACTGCAATTACACCTCAATTAAAACCTGGCCTGCCCACACATCCAAGGTTTTTATCATTACAGGCGCCAGTAAGCAGACGCTCAGATATATGGGCCTTCTCTCATTATTGTCTGCATTAGTTGTGGTTCCCGACTGAGTATGGAATACATGGGAAATTTGCTCTTATGAGTTGCCAAGGTTAAAATGATCTTTGTATTTTTTGACACCTGGGGGGTATACATTATATACTATAAAGGAGGATTACTGAGTTAGCTGGATAACTGCAACGTAGTAAAACCAGTAATCCTGCTTCATAGTATACCCCCCTGGATCACTCAGATGCATAAATTATACACATGTTGACTTGCACTGAAGAGGCCGAACAAATCCCCCCCAAAAAAAAAATATATATATTTGGGACAATTAATTTTTCTGTATGAAATCTGAGGCATGATTTTCCCGCCTCTAGGAGGGTCCGTGCCCCTTAACCTGGTCCTGCACCTTATTGTGATATTTAAACACATAGAAAGTATTATTAGAACCTTTATTTTTACTGCTAAATGCCGATGTGTAAATGTAAAATCTCTTTTGTAAGTGAGGCCAAGTGAAAGCAAGGCACAGAAAAAAAATACATTTAAAATCATCACAATCCAAGCTCTGTGCTATTCTGTGCTTTTTCAGTCCAAAATTAAATAGAGTGAATCTTATACACTATAAAGTTATTAAACTCTAATTCGCTGATCTAACTAGTGTGCGAAACCGAAAACATTTAAGTGATGTTGTCTATAACCCTGCCAGTCACACAGAAAGCAAGCTGTTAATATTGCTGATTCGATCTGAATTCACTTTCAAATGCAGCTTGTTTACCCTACCTATACACCAGTGTGGACAGTACACTATGTGTTGCCACAGCAACAGAAAATGTTCACTCTGAATTCAATTATCCAGAGAAATTCAGTTGGCAAATAGAACCCAGTGAAGGTATTTGTTTGGACATCCTTATGTGGGAGAATATGCCATTAGGGTACTGAAAGAATCAATATCTTTCACGATTGAAGACGCATCAGTTGGGGTTGTAGCACTACTAAATTAATCCATTTCTATGTTCGTCGTGGTGAATTAATTGGATTCACTCCCATCTCCCAGTCTGAGAAAACCATTTTGTTATTAGGCTAGTTAGAAAATGTCATACAGTGGCTACGAAATTGAATGTTATCCCAAAAGATAAGAAAAGAGAATTCCAGAAGTCCTCTTGATAAATGCTTAAGTTCAGTCAGAACTTTATGGCAATTTGGAAAGGACACACAAATAGGGAAAACCACAGAACTCCACTCTCATGCTATAATCTTGGGTTTGCAATAAATTATTTTTCCGAAGGCGGCTCTACATAAGACTCTAATTAAAATGTCCATTAGTTATTCAAATGTTTTTCTGAGCGTAGCGTTAGATCAGGGCAGAAAGACCAACGCACGTTGGTTTTTAAATAAACTTTACGTCTAAAGGAGGCATACAAATGAGCTGAATCTATCAGGCTGAAAATTGAAACATTTGGTGTTAAAGAATTATGTATGCATGTAGACCAGTATTACACGGCAAGTCCCCTTTTCTAATCACACACATGCACAATATTTAAAATGGCATTACACACACACATACACACACTCACACAACACACACACACACACACATACACACACTCTCACACACACACACACACACACACACACACACACACACACACACATGCACACACGCACACACAGACACACACACACACACACACACACACACACACACATACATACACACACAGGCACACACAGATGAAAAACCATGTTGCATGAATTGTGTTTAATGAATTCAAAGGCAGAAGAGCTTCTCTTATCTGGTGACTAATGCTACCACATCACCTGCACTGTGAAGATTAATGTGCACTATTGATTTCAAAATGTTAGGTCAAGCAATGTCTTCTTATAATTTTTTTTCACGCAACATTAATCATATGTTCTGTAAAAGATCAGGGTCCACTTGCATTAAATATAGCATGATTTCAAAACTTTGAAATGAGAAATGTGCGTATGAATTATTTCTGGCTCATTTATGACAAACCTTTAGCGGGTTGAAGTAAAAGATTACAAATTCGACAGCGTATCTTCGTGTCGTATGCAGTGCCATGTTTTTGTGGCACTTATTATTTACTTTGAAATCCAAAATCTCCATGAATTTATGTTAAGAAAATAATCTCAGCACGTCAGCATTCAGTCACGTACGGCCATTATGGCATTGGCATGTTTATGTGTATGCATACATGACGAGAACGAACAATGTAACATATGCTCATATAATCTGTCTCTCATTCCATTACTGTCATATTTCATACCCAAGCCATCCAAATTTATAATGACAATATGATGAAGTATAGCTGCACTGTGTGATATATTATTTAAATAATGGGAGATATTGGAATATAGCTACTTTACCTTTTTGTGACCGGAACCTGCTTGTGTTTAGCTGCTTGTGCTCTAATATCATTGATAAATTTGAATTTGACAAATGATGCTGTTTGGCAACATCATTTGATCATTTACGCCACTATAGTTTTTAACGAGCCCACCAATGGTTCTGCGTAAGGTAATAAATAAGGTGTTGATGGCGATGCCACTATTTGTTAATCTTGAAATCTAAGACAATTATTCAATGGTCCCGAGATTACATTACCACGCCACACAACCTTTTCCTGGAATGACGGAAAGAAACCACAGCAATTTAAATGGGTTCTTGGCATGGTTTCTGAGAAAAAGAGAAACTCCTTCATAGGCCAAAATGGAGTTATTGGCAGACTCATTCCACGCACGAAACATGCCGATCTCACATTTCTGACTGGAAGCAATACATCAGCCCTTTCCTAGCCGCAGGATACAATCATTTTTCATAAGAACCCATCAGCCTCTCGTTAACCACAGCACTCATACACCCATAATCCTCTGCTCTCCTGGCGAGACAGAAGTGGGGAGAGGTGGGAAAAGAAAGAGAGAGAGAGAGAGAAAGATAATAATCTGTATTTATTCTGTATGTATTCTGTATTAACCTCATTGTTTACCTTTTTATGAAAATCATGCGCAAAATATATGGGTGCATTCTGTGGCAGCATAGTCTCAGGTCTCATATTGCGATCACTGCTGGGTTCCGCAGGCCTTCAAAATTGAGTTTTAGTAGCGGAGAGACCTGCCGCCGCGCTCGTAATTAAGTTAGCGGCAAATCATTCTGAGCGCCAATTATATTTTCTTATTCCGCCATCTCCGGGGCTCTTCCTCACGCCGGTGATACAAGGACATGCCCGCGTGTCACGTGTTGGCGCATTTCCAATTTCGCACAGCCGCTACCCCGCTGTCGCGCCGCTAACTAAATAATTCAAGGAGAGTGAATCACTAATTCAGGGATAACAGTTTTGATTTGTGTTGTGTGGACATTCTTAAAAGACAAAAAGAAAACTTCAAATTTGAATGTGCACAGTAGCTGGAAACAACAACCAACTTATGTACGGTAATGTAGAGCCATTTTGTATTGCCATTTTACATATTGACCATGCCTTTTTACCTGCCAAGTGACTAAATACGTTGTTTAGCTAATACTGTTGCTCGCGGTTTAGTCGATCGCTTATAAGTGGAGCTGTCCGCGGTTCTGAAATAGAGTTCACACTTACTCCATTTCCACACCTCTCTCAATGTCATCTTGAACGTTGTGTGGGTTGCAGCATGGCCACTAAGTCTATGAGGTTTTGGAATGTACCTTAGAAAACAGAACACAGACGCTTGAATCCTGGTTTGCAGAACTGATTTCTCTTTTTAGAGTATATAAGCGTGGCAGGCATCTCTACCTCTTGTGTCATGTGAAATGGGCAGTGTTGGCACGTGGCTGCGTGAACATCTCTGGTGCAACCTGGACGGTGTCACCAGCGCTATCACATCGCTCTCCTCCAGGCAGAAAAAAAACTGTTTAAGTATGACATTTAAAAAAAAACATATTAAACATACTAAAAGTGTTGCAAAACATGTTGCAGTAAAAATATTTTTAAAAATATTATGTATGTATTTTTTAAATATTCTTTGTAGTGTGGGTTGTAGCAAAGTAGAATATATAGTTCTTGAGTTGAAGTTGAGTTGAGACTCATGTCCCCTACAGGGGACAGAAATTAATGGATGGGTCTGTGGAGTCTATCACTGTACAGTGTGTACTCTACCTCTTTACTGATAGCAATAAGTTTAGTTTTGTTGAGCACGTGGGAGAAGCCTTTAAAATGGCCCTCACACACTGACTGATTGACTCACCGACTGATTAGAAAGTTCTCTAGTAATTGAATTTAGCCACTAAAGGGGGAAAAAATGTAGAATGATCCCCAAAATGAACTGGACAGACTGTGAACAAAATATATTTTTACTTGCATTTATTTGTCGTAAGTCAAAAGCCTGGATTCAATCAACACGTGTCCATAACAATTACCAATGTAGAACGGTTAAACAATACCTCATTCGGTCCTTCTTTAAAAAACCTTTTAGAAAAAACGATGACTTCACTATGACTTCACCCAGCAAAAAAGATAAGATAGCATTACACAAAAACTTTCAGCGCTCTGGACACAAAAGAGACCGAATATGCAAATCACAGAGAGACTTCTGAAGGTTCCTCTGGAAAAAATAGGCATTCAGAGGGCAATCGAGACATGAATGCCGGTGAACAAGGTGTGGATGTGAAAGCACATTCTTTCTGCTGCTCAAATCCATTCAACAGAAGGTCCTTCAAGAGCAAAGCTACATTCTTTTGGACAGAAGGGTGTGAAAGCATGAAAATGCAATGCAAGCAGAGAGAGAGAGAGAGAGAGAGATAGATTACAGCCACAGAAAGAAAGAGAGAGAGAGAGAGATTGAAAATCGCCATTTATTTGGACAGTCATTTTTTCAATGCATTAACTATCTCTCAAATTTAATACTAATAAACCTATTACAACCAACCAAAATGAAAATTCAATAATAATATAATAAAAAATAATAAAAATAAATAAATTAAAAAAAATAAATAAATTAGAAATTAATTTCTAATCTACCATCCTCCTCGTCAACTGAACACAAAATATTTTGCAGTCCCCAAATATTCACAAATTGTATCAGGTCCCCCACCAGTTTATAGTAGGAGTATTCTACCCTCAAACGGGCAGCCACTAAACCCTTAAACATTTCTCTTACATCCACAGAGCCTATGTCACGAATACAATTTTTCCTGGTCTTCCAGATAGCCAGTTTTGCTGTGCCACATAAATAATTAATAAGCACACACTGTGGTCTTGTCTTGAGTGAGTATTTAGGCCCCATTATAAAAAGTTGAATTGTAAAAATAACCCCTAATGAGGAAACCCATCTTTTGAGTAGATCCATCAAAACTCCCAGCCTTGGACACTGCACAAACAGATGTTGAAGACTTTCAAGAACTAAGCAAAATGGACACCCAACCCCAATGCTAGGATCTAAGTGGGCCACATGTCTGTTAGTAGCTATCGCCCCATGTATTACCCTCCATTGGAGGTCAGCCGTCCGCTTTTCAATTGGAGGCTTATACAGGGACCTCCAACTGCCTTTAGGTGGAGGGTCTGAGCCAAAAAACTCAGCCCACCTGGTAGCCCTCATCTCCGCCAGCCTCTCTGCATGCAAAATTTTGACACAGATGGTGTACAGTGCCTTCTTCCCCACACCACTGAAGTCCCCTAGTTCAGGAGTCTTAAAGGACAAAATGGAGTACCTATCCTCCTGCCATTCCCCCACCGCAGCAGTAACACCCAGAGAGGGGAGGACGTATCCCTCACTCTCCAGCCACTGCTCAGCTCTGTCAGCCACAAATTCTCTCTGAGAGCCCGTAAGTGATCCCAAGGCTTCTGCCACCACCTGGTTCATTATGCGGAGTGATCTGATACCAGTCCTCTCTGCCAGTACAGCAGCCTCAGTCCTCAGCAGATGACCCAGCTTCACGCACTTCACATCCACCAAAGAGGAGCGTAAACTGGACGACATTAAAGTTTTAACCTTCAGAAAGGGGTTGTGGAACAGCGGCTCCTCAAACAGCCACCTTCCTGGTCCTTCATCCACTTTCCTGACCACTGTGAAGACATGCCAGGCTTGCAGCATTGACTCATAAAAAGGAGTCAGGCCTGTGAGGTCCACCCCTTCCAGTCGCATCAGGAACAAGTGCTTGTCCAGTCCCAAACGACCAGCCCTCCTCAGGAGAGCGCAGGCTGTGTCAGTCCATCTGTGGTCACTGCTATACAGCAGCCTCTGTGCTGACTGCAACCGGAAAGCAGCCACTCTAGCAGTTATGTCGATGAGTCCTTGCCCACCTTCCTGCACAGGCAAGTGCACTGCTGCCGCCCGTATCCAGTGTTGACCAGACCAGAAAAAATTTATTAGTTGTCTCTGAACAGCTTGCAGCACACTCCGCGGAGGCTGCAGTACTACCAGCCGGTGCCACAGGGCTGAGGCGACTAAGTTATTGGCAACCAGAACCCTCCCCCTGTAGGACAGCTGGGGTAGCAGCCAATGCCATTTAGACAATCGGGCACTCACCTTCTCCTCTATCCCCTCCCAGTTCTTTTCTTGAAAGTCAGAAGAGCCTAAATAAACACCCAATACTTTAAAACCATTCCTGCCCCACTGTAAGCCACCCGGTAATGGTGGCACCTTCCCTGTCTGCCACTTCCCTGCCCACAATGCCTCTGTTTTGCCCCAATTCACCTTAGCCGAAGCAGACTTTTGGTATAGATTTAAGCTATCTTCCAGAATTTGAACATCATTACGGTTATTAATAAAGACTGTGACATCATCTGCGTAGGCAGACAACACCACACCTGGACGCAGTGCACCCTCTGTCAACTGAAAACCGGTCAGTCTTGCCCTTAAACAAGATAGCAGTGGTTCTATTGCTAATGCGTAGAGTTGCCCAGATAGTGGACATCCCTGCCTGATACCCCTATGCACAGAAAACGGCCGGCTTAGTCCCCCCCCCACCTTTAACAGGCATGAGGCATCTGCATATAACAGACTCAGCCACGCTAAGAACCCGTTCCCAAACCCAAAGGCCCTTAGTGTTTTAAAAAGGTAGTCGTGATCAACTCGATCAAAAGCTTTCTCCTGGTCTAATGAAATGAGGCCAATGCCACAATTTGACACTGTACATAAGTCCAATGTATCTCTTATGAGGAATAAATTATCCATAATGGACCGTTGCGGGATGCAGTATGACTGGTCTGTGTGTATCAAGAAAGCAAGATGAGTCTTTAACCGATTTGAAAGACACTTGGACAAGATCTTGTAATCTGTGCATAAAAGGGATACAGGTCTCCAATTTTTTAAAAGACAAAGGTCCCCTTTCTTGGGTAACAAAGTCAACACAGCGCGCCGACAGGATACTGGCAAAAAACCCTCCTTAAATGACTCACAGAACACTTTAAGAAGATCCCCACCCACACAATGCCAAAAGTGCTTATAAAAGTCTGATGGTATCCCATCCAGTCCGGGGGCTCGCCCTGAAGAAAGCTGCTGAACGGCAGTAGTGAGTTCCTGCATCGTAATTTTAGAATCCAGTTCTTTTTTTTGCTCTGGTCTAAGCTGTGGTAGCCCTTGCAGGAGCTGAGTGGTGCACTCTTGGTCACAGTCCTCTGCGCTGTATAGTTCAGAATAAAAATCCACCGCTAGCCGACGCATCTCCCCGCTGTCTGTTGTAAGGCTTCTGTCCGGCCGACGTAGGGAGACCATTTGCTTGGCTTTTGCATGGGTTCTTTCAAGATTAAAAAAGAACGCACTAGGGGCATCCATATCTTTAATACTGCAAAACCGTGACCTGACCAATGCCCCTTTAACCCTCTCATTAAGGAAAACAGCCAGCTCCTGTTTCCTCTCCTGGAGCGCTCTGTCCAGGCCATGATCATTTTCCTGGAGCATCCTCTTTTCCATAGCCGTAATGTCCTCCTCAAGTGCTTTCACTACACCCCTCACCCTTGCAGTAGAAAATCCAGTATATTGCTGACAGAAAATCTTCACTTGGGTTTTCCCAACCTCCCACCATTGCCTTAAATTTTCAAAGGTGTTTTTCTCTCTCTGCCATCGTTCCCAAAACCTTTCAAACTGTTCACAAAAGGAGACATCTTTCAATAATTTTGTATTAAAATGCCAATATGTCTTACTTCTTGGAGCAGACGCAACCCTTAAATTTAAAACCACTAGGTGGTGATCAGTAAAACCCACAGGTGTAATCACACATTCCAAAATTCTGTTGCTAAAAGTATTAGATGCATAAAATCTATCTAGTCTTGCAGCACTTAAAACATTACCAGATACTTTAAGCCATGTGTACTGTCGATCCATGTTATGTTTGGTTCTCCAAACATCTTTGAGATCAAATTCTGTCAATAGCCTTGACAGACAGACCGCAGATGGAGGGTGAGGTTCTTCTCCAGTGCGGTCAACTGTAAAGTCTACAGTACAGTTCCAATCTCCTCCTATTATAAAAACTCCCTCCCTACTGCACTGACGCAGCACACCCTTCAAATTGTTAAAAAACTGTAGTCTTTCCTGACCAGTATTTGGAGCGTAAACATTGATAAAAAAGAAAACCTTCCCCTCAATATTCACTTCTACCATCACGGCTCGGCCCTTTACTATCTCTTTTGTAGATAAAATGTTCAAATTAAGACTAGGAGAAAACATAACAGCCACCCCAGCACTAAAATTTGTCCCGTGGCTAAGCACACACTGCCCTTTCCACCACATTGTCCACTCAACTTCATTGTTAAGATCTGTGTGCGTTTCTTGGAGAAAAATTACATTCAGGTTTTTTTGTTCTATTACCTCTAAAATGCTGGCCCTTTTAACCCTATCCCTCCCTCCATTGATATTTAGAGATCCCACCCTTAAATTTTCCATGAGATTAGAAAAAGAAGAATTAACCAGGACAGCCAGAGTTAAGTGAAATAGCAAAAAAGACACCACGTGATGTACAATCATTTTGATTTATTATTCTTTTTCACCAACGATTTTTTACCACCAGTTCGACCATGCCTAATCATCGTTACATATTTACTCAGACGAAAACGCTTTCGTTTGCTCAGTTCATCATACCCAACGGCTTTTTGGAGTGTGGACACTGACCGAATGAACTTTTCCCTATCCGGAAAGAAATCTGATAGATCCACTCCGGGCCTCCTGTACGTCTCATCTAAGAAAACGTTCAATTCTTTTAAAGAATAGATGGATGGATCTGTAGCCACGTCATCTTGAGTTAACTGTATATCTGCTAATGACTCGCATTCACTCATATCCTCTTCATTAAATTCTACAACTACTTGCGAGTTTGTATCAATCTCACCGCTGTCATGTCCAGCGAGTTGTTCTTCCGCACCCGTGCTTGTCATCGGGTCGTTAGCTACAGGCTCTACTGCTTCTTTCTGTCTATCTATCGGTGTATCACCACCTTTAACATGCGACTGATCTGCCGCAGTCGCTACGGCTGCCTCAACATTACTGGTTGACTCCGTATCCTCGACCGGCAACTTTCTTTTTTTCGCTGTACTTTCTGATTGTAACTCAGCTAAACTTTCCGCTGACTGCACAGAGCTCAACGGCAATCGTATGGATTCTGCCGCTCTTGAGTTCCCAGTCCCGCTGGACTCAGCAACTACCTGTGAGTTTGCGGGCACATTCTGCTCTGCCTGAGCAAGGCTGCCCTCTCCGTCAGTGGCAGGTTGAGAAACATCCCTAGCCGGTCCGGGCGTGGTGTTTTCTGCTGTTTGTTTAGGACATTGGACTCTGATATGGCCAAAATCACCACATAAAAAACAACGGGGACTACCCGAGGTCGCATAAATCATGTAAGTCTTATTTTCGTGTTTAACACGCAACGAAATATCCAGTGTGTGTGCCGGTGAGTCTAAAAACATGAACACTTGGCGTCTAAAAGACATCACATGTTTGAGTGTGGGGTTTTTACATCCCAGAGAAATCATTCTAAATGAGCTGGCAAACTTACCAAAGCGTAACAACTCGCGTTGTATAACGTCATTTGGGATGAAAGGCGGCACATTCGAAATTGTTACTCTGACTGAGGGCGAAAATAATGGCGTCACTTGTATAAACATTTCATTGATAATAATCCCTGTTTCAATCATACTATTAACTAATTTTTCTTCCTTCAAGAAGACAACAACCGCTTTATTCATACGTGAAGCCGACATGATATCACAAGGCTTCACTCGCTCGCCCACCGCAAGCAAAACATCTTCCACCGTAACATTCGGCTCAGGTACACACCTGAAGCCATGACGGAGTGTTAGGGACGACGTCTCTTCCTCAGACGCCATCCCTACCTACAAACTATCTACTAACTCTTAATAATCAATGCGAATAAAACGTAGACTACTACAAAATGAATGTACCAATTCATGCAAAGAAAACGAAAATCCAAACAAAGGGGAAAAAGAAGGAAAAAAAACAAACAAACAAGAAAACTCACCAAGCTCTAGTGTCTCCCACACACCAACCCACTTCCCTAACCCCCAGCATGCAATGCGAGAGAGAGAGAGAGAGAGAGAGAGAGAGAGACATTACAGCCACAGAGAGAGAGAGACATTGCAACCACAGAGAGAGAGAGAGAGAGAGAGAGAGAGATAGAGAGACATTACAGCCACAGAGAGAGAGAGAGAGACATTACAGCCACAGAGAAAGAGAGAAAGAGAGACATTACAGCCACAGAGAGAGAGAGAGAGAGAGACATTACAGCCACAGAGAGAGAGAGAGAGAGATAGAGAGAGACATTGCAACCACAGAGAGAGAGAGAGAGAGAGAGAGAGAGAGACATTACAGCCACAGAGAAAGAGAGAGAAAGAGAGAGAGAGACATTACAGCCACAGAGAGAGAGAGAGAGATAGAGAGAGACATTGCAACCACAGAGAGAGAAAGAAAGAGAAAGAGATAGAGAGACATTACAGCCACAGAGAGAGAGAGAGAGACATTACAACCACAGAGAGAGAGAGACATTACAGCCACAGAGAAAGAGAGAGAAAGAGAGACATTACAGCCACAGAGAGAGAGAGAGAGAGAGACATTACAGCCACAGAGAGAGAGAGAGAGAGAGACATTACAACCACAGAGAGAGAGAGAGAGAGAGATAGATTACAGCCACAGAAAGAAAGAGAGAGAGAGAGAGAGAGATTACAGCCACACAGAGAGAGAGAGATACATTGCAACCACAGAGAGAGAGAGAGAGAGAGAGAGAGAGAGACATTACAGCCACAGAGAAAGAGAGAGAAAGAGAAAGAGATAGAGAGACATTACAGCCACAGAGAGAGAGAGAGAGAGAGAAAGACATTACAGCCACAGAGAGAGAGAGAGACATTACAACCACAGAGAGAGAGAGACATTACAGCCACAGAGAAAGAGAGAGAAAGAGAGAGAGAGAGAGAGAGACATTACAGCCACAGAGAGAGAGAGAGAGAGAGAGAGAGAGAGAGAGAGAGAGAGAGAGACATTACAGCCACAGAGAAAGAGAGAGAGAGAGAGAGAGAGAGCCACAGAGATGTGTCTTCCACTCACAAACAGAACAGATCCTTTACTCAGCACATGCAGGGCACATAATATGTTTTTTTTAACAGAACATCAACCATGACTTATCCTGTGAGTATCAAGGGAAGGGAACGCTGCCGATAGTGGAATACATTAATAGCAGAGGAAGAGCAGAAACCATTCTGCAGGGACGCTGGCTGGCCCTTTCGAGAGCTCCGTTCGCAAAGAATAGAGATATTAAAATACAGCAGATCCATTACACTGCTAATAAAATCTCTCCCGTCTAATTTCCCCAAAGAGTGGTATGATGCAAAGCCCATTTTGCCTCCATTACGCACCCTGAGGTTCTCTGCCAGCGTTGCTTGCTCTGTAGACTAACCGTGGCTCTGTGGTCAAACAGATTTCGTATCTAAGCCTGGGATTGATGAGAATGATGAAATAATTATATATATGTGCGACACATCAACCTCAGTTCAGGCCTACACAGGGGAGTTCTGGGTGGGGATAACAGAAGCATAGGAAACATAATCTCCAGCCCACCTCTCGCTGTCTGGATAATAATCTAAACTATTGAAAAAATAGAAACCTTTTTCTGAAAAAAAAAAAAGATCAGCATTTAATCTATGCAACTCCAGTCGATGGAGTGAGTTTGAAGTTAATTTAGAGGTTGACTGGGGGAAGAATGCATAAAGTATTTAAATGTTGCCATCAGTGTGTTCAAGGACTACAACGGCAAGACGCTATATCATTTACCCACTTTACCACAGTATTCCTAAATGATCTTTCCCAGCCCTTCTCTAATTACAGAATCAGGTTACACATTCCCAAAAGATTCATTTCATATGATGCAACAGCTCTGATTAATTAAGTTTGTGTTCCCCGCGGTGACATTATGGCTCCTCTGTGGTCTGCCTTTGTGCTGCATAAAATTAAAACCAACGTGTAAACTAATTAAATATTACATTATGATACAATTGGTGAACACTATGTGCTGGGGCTACTTCTGTCACACCTCAGTGAAGGACTGTGACATGTACCAGAGGAGGTTATCTGAAAACCTGAAAAAAGAAGCTGAATTGCAATAAAACATAATGTGTTCTCTCCAGCCAGTCAAAACTAGACATAAACCAAATTAAATTAACATTTGTTATAAACTCTGGCCTATATTCAATCAACATTTGTCCTATGACTTAAACAGTAAATACACTTTAAGTGCAACACTTTGTCTTTGAAAACTCTTTGGCGGGTGAGTTTTTAGTGAAGTGGGTTTGTAAAAAAAACTTGTTTTAAATCATTAGTCAGAGTTAAAAGGACAAATTAATCCAGGCCTTTGACTTTGACAAGTAAATGCAAGTGAAAAGACTTTTCTTCACGGGTAGTTTGGTCAGTTAATTTGGGGGGGGATTGCTGAACTTTCTGAACCGTATTTGTGAAGAAAAAAAAAACACATTTTTGTGGTAAATCCCAAAAATGGTAAAACTTTTTTTTTCCTCAGGCTGCTATTTCAGTGAGAACTCCATCAGTACCCCACACAACAGGGGCAGCTGCACAAAGCACAAACACACTGGCCCAGAATGCATTGCAAGATGGCATGTTCAGGCAGGAACATTGGGCCTCATTCAGAAGCGTTTCTAAATATACATGTACATTAATGTCTGAAGGGAGTTGTTACAAAAAATTTACATGTTATTTTGTGATTAGCATAAATCCACGCCCATGAATTGCCTCATATGGAGGCTGTCACTTCCATTTAAAGATCCATATCTAGTCAGAATGGCCTCGTTAGGGGTCTAATTAAACAGCTTCATAGCCTACAATTGATTAATGGGCGTAATCTAAAGAGTTTGCTTTTTACAATCATAATTTATTACGTTTGCCATGTGTATTTCAAAGGCTACATTTAGTCTCGTGAATTTAACGGAAAATAAAAATGTATTCATATTCTAATTATCACCGGCATTCTGAATTTATGAACGCGATACGTGTGCTCTGGAGCAGGTGTAAATTTTGTTCGGAGGTACTAACAAATCTCAGATACGAAAATGTTGGTGAATACCAAAATACGGGCAAAATTGCAATTACGAATGATTTACTTACAAATTCATTCCGCTCACATTTCATGAATGAGGCCCATTGTGTTCTTGGGCCAGATGAAATCTGATGTAATCTCTTGGTTCAGGAATGATGTATATTACCTGGAGTCCATCATCCTTCATGCTTAACTTTTGATTTAAAAATGAAAAAAAAAATTATTCACAGTTTGCTGGCGTTTTCTCAGCTTCCTGCTAAAAGAAAAAAACAAACAAACACTTGATTTACGAGTAGGCTTGTGTGTAATTAGTTTGATTGAAAACAGGCAAATAGTTCAGTGATCTGAGTGTGTTGTGGACAGAAAGAGGGGCGTGGTTTCAGACTGGAAGCACCCATACCTGCTACATGCCAAAGCGTTGACATATTCAAGCAATGAGAAGATCATTTAAATCTAATTCAAATATATTTACTGATTTCCATTTACGCAATGCAGTGAGGATGGTATGGATGTTCACAAGACATGTACGTGTACGGGCGTCTGTGGCTCAGGAGGTAGAGTGGGTCGTCCGCTGATCGCAGGGTTGGCGGTTTGATTCCCGGCTCCTCCTGTCCACATGTCGAAGTGTCCTTGGGCAAGACACTGAACCCCAAATTGCTCCCAATGAGCAGGCAAGCACCTTGCATGGCAGCTGCTGGTGTGTGCATGTGTGTGTGAATGGGTGAGTGAGAGGCCATTGTAAAGCGCTTTGGATAAAGGCGCTATATAAGCACCATAATAATAATAATAACAAGACAGGCTCAAAGGCACTAGAAGGCCGCTTCTATATTATTATTTATTTATAATTTATAATTTATATATTATTACTTCCAGCGATGTAGCAAATTGATTAAATAATTATACATTAGATTTGTTTTTTTATTTTAAGAAGAATAGGATACAGTAAAAGGCAACCAAGTTAAACATGCAATAGCAAATTGCAAATCATTGTAAGCAAGCTTCATTGTGTGCGAGCAGTACGCCTCATCGTTGTTGCGAAGATGTTCATTAGTAAAAGCACCGACCTTTGAGGCATAACTCAGGATACAGCAAAGGTGGCTGCAATCCAAGAAACGGAAAAAAAACAAAACAACCTTTAATTACTTTAGAATTCACTGCATAAGACATGCTACACTTGCTGACAGTCATGTTTTAGTTATTTCCAAGGATTGCTAAAGTTTAAGAAAGCCATAATTGTATAATTCAAAACAAAAATTTTCAACATGTACACATCTGTGCGTGAATGTTTATTTAAACTAAAAAAAAAAAGATTCAAATCCGAAAAACATGTTGTGGCAGGGGAGGATGTTATTGAAACAAGAGATCCACCCTGTAGACCCATACAGGGGAGGATGTTATTGAAACAAGAGATCCACCTTGTAGACCCATACAGGGGAGGATGTTATTGAAACAAGAGATCCACCCTGTAGACCCATACAGGGGAGGATGTTATTGAAACAAGAGATCCACCCTGTAGACCCATACAGGGGAGGATGTTATTGAAACAAGAGATCCACCTTGTAGACCCATACAGGGGAGGATGTTCTTGAAGAAAAAGATCCACCCTGTAGACCCATACAGGGGAGGATGTTATTGAAACAAGAGATCCACCTTGTAGACCCATACAGGGGAGGATGTTCTTGAAGAAAAAGATCCACCCTCAGGGGAGGATGTTATTGAAACAGAGATCCACCCTGTAGACCCATACAGGGGAGGATGTTATTGAAACAAGAGATCCACCCTGTAGACCCATACAGGGGAGGATGTTATTGAAACAAGAGATCCACCTTGTAGACCCATACAGGGGAGGATGTTCTTGAAGAAAAAGATCCACCCTGTAGACCCATACAGGGGAGGATGTTATTGAAACAAGAGATCCACCCTGTAGACCCATACAGGGGAGGATGTTATTGAAACAAGAGATCCACCCTGTAGACCCACACAGGGGAGGATGTTATTGAAACAAGAGATCCACCTTGTAGACCCATACAGGGGAGGATGTTCTTGAAGAAAAAGATCCACCCTGTAGACCCATACAGGGGAGGATGTTATTGAAACAAGAGATCCACCCTGTAGACCCATACAGGGGAGGATGTTATTGAAACAAGAGATCCACCCTGTAGACCCATACAGGGGAGGATGTTATTGAAACAAGAGATCCACTCTGTAGACCCATACAGGGGAGGATGTTCTTGAAGAAAAAGATCCACCCTGTAGACCCATACAGGGGAGGATGTTATTGAAACAAGAGATCCACCCTGTAGACCCATACAGGGGAGGATGTTATTGAAACAAGAGATCCACCCTGTAGACCCATACAGGGGAGGATGTTATTGAAACAAGAGATCCACCCTGTAGACCCATACAGGGGAGGATGTTATTGAAACAAGAGATCCACCCTGTAGACCCATACAGGGGAGGATGTTATTGAAACAAGAGATCCACCTTGTAGACCCATACAGGGGAGGATGTTCTTGAAGAAAAAGATCCACCCTGTAGACCCATACAGGGGAGGATGTTATTGAAACAAGAGATCCACCCTGTAGACCCATACAGGGGAGGATGTTATTGAAACAAGAGATCCACCCTGTAGACCCATACAGGGGAGGATGTTATTGAAACAATAGATCCACCCTGTAGACCCATACAGGGGAGGATGTTATTGAAACAAGAGATCCACCCTGTAGACCCATACAGGGGAGGATGTTCTTGAAGAAAAAGATCAATTTCTGGCCATAATATATGTCAGACATTTTTTAATTTTACTGAATGTCACTTGTAGTGTAGGTTTCAGCATAGTATTGTATATGATGCTTGAGACTAAGGGCCGGCGTGTGGCCAGTGGCATTTTCGTCATGGATTTTCACGCTCCTGAGCCTGTTTGACTCGCCGTGTGCCGAAATGGGAGGAGAGCCGCTGTGTGGGTTTTTCAGTCCGAGTTGCTCATTTTGGGGCTTTCCCAAGCAATGCATGCATAATCATTCATAACCTATTCAAAAGCCAATAAACCGTTTTCGCGGATCATATGCCGTCCGATTTGACTTCAACATAAATCCCCCAAGCAGAAAAAATGCATATTTAGCATTTATTGTACACATTTCTTTTTTTATATTAGGCGGATTCCTGTATGTATTTATGTTTTGAATTGTTTTTGGCTGTTATTATACTGCATTGGGGTCCCGGGGGTAGGCTACTGTATTCCGTTCTTTTTCTTACACCCGTCTGTAATATAACAGTATATATAATTGCAGCTGTGCAATGCTGTGGGCACTGTGATATTTGTAGTATTGTAGTATTTGTAACTTATTATGAGCAGAAAGTGAAGCTTGTTTTAAAAAATGTAGTGTACTCACTGTAGTATACTACGTTAGGCTCAGTAACTTATTATGAACAGAAAGTGAAGCTTGTTTTAAAAGATGTAGTGTACTCACTGTAGTATACTACGTTAGGCTCAGTCCTAATTATGATCATCAATATTCTGCACTGTAAAAAATATCTTGTGAGAAAATGGTGAAAAGACTGGCAGCAATGTCGCCAGTGAAAAACCACACATGACGTTGTCCACGATTGAATGATTGATTAGCGGAAATCTTTGATCATAATATCAACGCATAATGTCGCAAGATGGGATAATTTGTTGTTGTTTAGCAGGTCATTTAAAAATACAAATAGCCTACGTTCGTTTACATGGGCTATTTCAGTATGTGGTGGACTTTTTTATTATAATATCCTAGGCTACCACACAAAGGCACATGTTTTTCTATATAGCGTATCAGAATAGTGACAACTTGTAGAATTTATTGACTTAAGAAATCTGATATATAATTGCACTACATAAACAATAGGACTAAAATACAAATGATTAGGTATAGGCCTACTTAGTTTGTGATTTTAGACATTCCTCTGTGAAACAAATGCATTATTACATTGATAGTATAAATGTTTTTTGTGATATTAATGCAAAATAAACTCCTCAAAAAAAGTTCGGAAACGTTATTTCGGTCGATTATTCCTCCCCTTTAATAATACCAATTGGTATTGTATTTTATATCGTTGGAAAGCCTGATTAGTCACCTTTACAATGAGGTACAACTTGTAAGGATCGTGCATTCGTGGAATGAGCAACACAGCTAACCGTGTGGGTAGCGGCCCAAAAAAATGTGCCAAAATCCCCTGCAATATTCTTCTGTTGGTATTCACTCTCGTTTTGAGTTGCTTGGTGGACTGGATGATTGCACTCTCCCACAGTAATAAGGAAAAAACAACACATATTGGCCATTTTTACACTTTATTCATTTTACACTGTCAGGGACCTCAGTAGCGTGTGGAAGATCCATACGCAGCCACAACAGCTTGGCACCTCCTCCTCATGCTGGTCACCAGCCTGGTCACACACTGCTGTGGGATGGCATCCCATTCCATCCCACTGGCATACACCTGCCAGCACTTGAAGCTCAAAACGAGAGTGAATACCAACAGAAGAATATTGCAGGGGATTTTGGCACATTTTTTTGGGCCGCTACCCACACGGTTAGCTGTGTTGCTCATTCCACGAATGCATGATCCTTACAAGTTGTTCCTCGTTGTAAAGGTGACTAATCAGGCTTTCCAACGATATAAAATACAATACCAATTGGTATTATTAAAGGGGAGGAATAATCGACCGAAATAACGTTTCCAAACTTTTTTTGAGGAGTTTAGATATAATGTTATTGTCTTCCACTGCAGTCTGCTGTGAGCTCTGCGCTCCTCGCCTCTGGTCTGAAAATAGCTCAATTCAGTCGCCACGCCCAGTGCGCCAATGACTACGATGGCTCGCCGCACGCCATGTGCCAGCGAGAAAATAGAGCCCTAACACCAGAAACGAATGTCCTCTACAGAGGACAGAAATTAATTGCAGAGTCTTAGGAGATGTTTGCAAAGCTTTATAAATTGCTCTCAATAAAACATATCCTTGCCATGAGATTCATGTTTGTATATTTACTGGTTTCCAAGGAGACAAATCTGCCTTCAGAAAAAGCAATAAAGAGGTGGCAGCATGAAAAAAACATGGAATATTTTGAGGATATTTCTTTTTTGAATGCAAGTCCCCTTTTGATCTCAATCTTCATGGGCATCACAGGCTATGCGATCTGAATGTTGTTTACAAGTTAAACAGATACAAACATCAGGCATGCACGTTAAAAAGCAAGACAGTGGCAAAGGAGCACCTTTATGTTTGACTGCAATCTTTTCTAGGCAAGTTTACCTTACTGAGTTCGGTACATAAAGAGCACACACTAAAGCTCAATTTTATTCAAGTGAATAAAATGCCTTGAGAGATTTACTTGTAAAGTGATCTGTGAAGAATATCAGATGTTAGTCGTCTGGAAGTAATGATTAATGCATTTTTAATTCAAGATATTTAATTCCAGGATTTTATCCCTGTGCATCAATTATTCAGACGTGAATGGTTGAACAGTCAAATCCATTTATAAGATGATGTTTTAAAGATAGGCCTTGAGGCAGAAAAGCTGATAATTTGATAGGATGTTGAGCCATTTCTATATTCTACTATAATAAAAACAGGAGCTTTGTAAATGAAAGTTGAGACTGTGACTACAAGAAGTCAGTTCCTACCCAGGATACACGACTGTAAAACTTCGGTCCAGAGCAGCCATGAGGGGGTACAAGCGGGTACCGGTGTCCTGGGCCCTGAAAGAAAAAGAGAAGGGGGGGGGGGGGGGTTTGGGGGTTCAACAGTCTGTGATTATTATTGTCCCGGGCACGGGAATAATATAATAATATAATATTGTCCCGGGCACGGGAATAATATAATAATATAATATTGTCCCGGGCACAGGAATAATATAAGAATATAATATTGTCCCGGGCACGGGAATAATATAATAATATAATGTTGTCCCGGGCACGGGAATAATATAAGAATATAATATTGTCCCGGGCACGGGAATAATATAATAAAATAATGTTGTCCCGGGCACGGGAATAATATAATAATATAATATTGTCCCGGGCACGGGAATAATATAAGAATATAATATTGTCCCGGGCACAGGAATAATATAATAATATAATATTGTCCCGGGCACAGGAATAATATAAGAATATAATATTGTCCCGGGCACAGGAATAATATAAGAATATAATATTGTCCCGGGCACAGGAATAATATAATAATATAATATTGTCCCGGGCACAGGAATAATATAATAATATAATTTTGTCAGGGGCACGGGAATAATATAATAATATAATTTTGTCAGGGGCACGGGAATTTCACTCGGCAGCCCTGCCTCAGTCACAATGCAATGATAAGTTTAATTAAGGTCATGTGGAACAGTCTTATTGCTTAAACAACAGGAGGATGAAAGATGTTGTATGTAGAGAATGAATGCAAAAGACGTATGCTGTTGCTAACTCCTCAGTCATTTAGCTTGCAACCATTCTAAACACTTCTGTGGGTAGGTCTATGATATTTATCATTGGAATTGATTCTAAAAATAGTTTTGAAAGTGCTCCCAATGATATCCATTGTTGTTTGTAACCTTGTATTGCTGCCATTAGGGTTTGACCAGAGCCCTGTTTCACAAAGCAGGATTACTGAGTTAGCTGGATAACTGCACTGAGTAAGAGAAGCAGGATTACTGAGTTAGCGGGATAATGGCACTGAGTAAAACCCGTAACGGATATTTTACTCCAGTCCACGTTGCAGATTTGAGAGGATTCTGGGTTTTACTCAGTGCAGTTATCCAGCTAACTCAGTAATCCTGCTTCTCTTACTCAGTGCAGTTATCCAGCTAACTCAGTAATCCTGCTTTGTGGAACAGGCCCAGATTCTGTCATTTTACCTGGAGTGAAATTAATACATTGTATCTTTTTCATATAATAACTTTGTAACCGGAGCTATATTATAATTTACTTGGTTACCCCCAAGTCACCAGACTCCGCCATCCATTACTTTATATTTAATATTTAATATTACTTTACATTTATGTATTTAGAAGATGTTCTTATCTATGTACTTCTGTTTCTACATTCAGTCTATTTGCGCAGCTGGATTTACTGATGCAGTAAAGTTGTAGTGCTCAAGGCTACAACCGCAATGTATCATCCAAGGAATTGAACTTGCAACCTCTGAGCTAGAACTCATTATATATTACCTTCTCATTATATTACATTGCCACCCGGATCATAATTGTGTATTATTCACATATATTTACAGAAGCAATCGAGACTGAATATCATCGCCGTGGGCAGACCCAACCCAGGATCATAGGCTGTGAAGTCTCTGGAGGACCCCGTACCCCGTACCCCGTTTATGTGTGCTGATGGAGGAGAGAGGAGGATGTGCCACATGCAGGGTCTATCTGAATACACCCTATGGACTTCATTTCCACAACACCAGGCTCGGAGCCCTGTAGTCTCACACGGTCTGGCAGGAGAAATGGCCCTTAATGCCTCACATTCCCGCTAATGTTCAGAACGCTTATTACTCTTCCGTGCGCACGCCTGGAAATCACATTGGGCCGCCATCGCCGCCGCTCAGCCGAGTTCGGGCGCCGTGATTTGAGCCGCGGACAAATGCAGAGGCACGTGCTCCCCCGCGACGGTTTCGGGAGCCGAGAGCGCGAGCGCCCGACGGCGTTTCCAATCGTGTCCTGCCGAGAGCCCTGGAGCCGCCGTGCCTTTCATCTGCCGAGGCTACTGCGCTGGAGCTTTAAAAACAAAGCGGCGGGAAACAGTAGAGAGAAGAGCACGCCCCATTTCATATTATTAATTTGTGCTGTTATAACGACGAGATCCCCCCCCCCGTCTTTTGAGAATATAATGAACAGTGTATTTCTCACATCCCGTTACTCAGGGATGGACTTTTAATTTAATGTTAGCCGTACTTGGTGTTTAATGAGATTTTAAACCTTCCCGAGAACAGCAGGTTCTCTGACTTCAGCGTCGCCAGTTCTAAAAGCTAAATTAATGTCAGCATTATATGGGGCCTTAATTATTTCTCTTTTGGCGCGTGTGCGCACTGAATAATTAACTCTTAATGCGGGTCACGCTGGTGGCATGTGATTATGAAAAGATTAGACAAGCGTTAGCATTAGCATTGGCCAGATAGCGATTGTGCCGTCATTAGCTCCCAGCTCTCCGCTCCTAGCACCTGCCCCTTGGCTCCTTAGTGGGGGTGACAGCGTAGTATAACGGTTAGAGAAACGGGCTTGTAACCGAAAGGTTGTGGGTTTGATTCCTCGCCTGGGTGCTGCCGTTGAGCAAGGTACTTAACTTGAAGAATTGTTTGAGTGAAATATCCAGATGTCTAAATGGACTGCATGTAAAAATGTAATCTGTGGATAAGAGCCTCTGCTGAATGCTGAAATGCGATGCACCAGAGAGCTTTTTAGAGCCAAGATTTATTATTTATTTTTTAATCGTTATTCAGAATGCAGAGTCGTACACGCATCGTCGCCCGGCGACCGCCCTGCTGAGCTGTGCAGCTGGTTCAGAGAGAACACAGGTGCACAGTCACCCTTATTGCACCATTAGGTGCATTCCGACTGAAAACCTCAATCCCGGGACAATGCTATGGCCAAGTGTGCTGGATTTAACACTGGCACAGACAGGATTTAACACTGGCACAGTGTGGATTTAACAGTGGCACAGTGAGGATTTAACACTGGCACAGACAGGATTTAACAGTGGCACAGTGTGGATTTAACAGTGGCACAGACAGGATTTAACAGTGGCACAGACAGGATTTAACACTGGCACAGTGTGGATTTAACAGTGGCACAGTGAGGATTTAACACTGGCACAGACAGGATTTAACACTGGCACAGACAGGATTTAACACTGGCACAGTCAAGATTTAACACTGGCACAGTGTGGATTTAACAGTGGCACAGTGAGGATTTAACACTGGCACAGACAGGATTTAACAGTGGCACAGTGTGGATTTAACAGTGGCACAGTGAGGATTTAACACTGGCACAGACATGATTTAACACTGGCACAGTGTGGATTTAACAGTGGCACAGTGAGGATTTAACACTGGCACAGTGAGGATTTAACACTGGCACAGTGTGGATTTAACAGTGGCACAGTGTGGATTTAACAGTGGCACAGTGAGGATTTAACACTGGCACAGTGTGGATTTAACACTGGATTTGACATGCACCACTGCATTGAAAAAGTGCTTTAACTTGGTGTGTCACCAGAAATCCATTTGAAAGGGAAAGACAACACAATGAACATTTGCCCTCAAAAAAATGACTAAAATATATTTTTTTAAATTCACTTCTCAGAAATCCGACACAATGCACAAAGTTCACAGACATTGCCGTTTTATTAATGTTTTGGAAAATCAGAGAGTAAGAGATATATCCTGCCAGGAATTTGTGTGAGTGACACATCCAGGGTCCAATCACCAGTCCCCTTGTCAGTATCAGACCTGTCAATCTGCTACATAAAATTACGTGGGAGGACAGCAAAGGTCGTCATAACACCAACGTCATAAGTGTGCGCTGGCACCGCAAATAATTATTCATTTGCAAGTATTATTTTGATGGTTCAGTGAACAATAATAATTGCTTAATGTTTTTTATGACCTTGGTGTTAGCCTGCAGGACAGTGCATGATACATCTACCATACCTGCAATCAACCTTGAAACTCTAAACCCTGACCAGACCTGTTTGTTCCGCAACCTCAGGTCGGTAGTGCTGTTATCAATTAAGTGCTGTTATCAATCAAGTCTGAAGCCAGCTTTCATGGCAGACAGGACGTTACAACAGGTTGGTTTTCAGTCGTAATTCTGCAATGATTTCAACCTTTAAAATAGTCTTTGCAGTTCTGCCCTAAAGAAACTACAACACACATGAAAGCTGTAGAAAGATAACCTGGCATAATGTGTTTGGATTGGCTTTTCTGTTAAGTACATATGAATTATACTTTATATACTGTATATATGCTCCACAGTGCATGGCTTCCAAAGCTTGGTACATTTTTACATATGGTACTCAACAACAGCAGCAGGGTACAGGATTGATTGAATATAGGACTCAAATCTGCTCGTACAATACAGAAAACAATTCACCACAGTTTGCCGACTGAAAAGATTAAAGGACTAGTGCTCTCCAGGTGAAAATGAATAATTTATTTGCCAATGCATATCGTGACAGAGGTCACAGTTTAACAGACTCTTTGCAGTTAAACTTTACTCTCAAGTAAAACCTCCCCCCAAGCATTTTCTTATTTACCTTTCTACACAACAAATAGTGTATGAATTATTAATGTTGTATGATTATGTACACATGCAGGACAGTATGCATAATGCGTTGGCTAAGCATATTGTGTGCCTAACAGTTATGCAGGCTTTTTATGTCTTACTTCGACGTGGACCTATTTTTCTGAGCTATTTCCACCATGCTGATTGGTATTCATAATAATTTTGTAACATATTACTTCGCAACCATCTGCACAAGTCTACAGAACGTACTCCTCGATGTTGTACCTAGGGTTGGACCAACATCGATAGCTGAGGTAATGTAGCTGTGATTCTATCTAACCTATAGGCTAGTCTAGCTACCTAGCTCCAATCCGGTGGGTCCTTTCAGCGTAAGCTGTTTGACCTGCTGAGCTGTACGTTGTTGAAAACCTGTCAGTCAACTGTCACTGTAGTGAACAACTGTACCAACACACCCCCCTGTGAGCAAGAATACGGCCTGCCGCAGTACAGTGCAAAAAAGTATTGAAAAAGACCATTGTTTTTAAAGTTTGGAGCAATGACTGTGGAATGACATTTGGTGGAAAACCGTGCTGAGAAGAAATTTCGATGCTCGTCGCGTACCCCACATTTGAATGCAGAGCAGAGTGGAGCGGATTTCGGGGAGACCAAAGCTTCGATCAGCATGGTGGAAATGCTTAGGAAAAATAGGTCGAAAACAAAAAAAATTAAGTTACCCTTTAAGAGATCATTTATTCACTTTAGTGGGTACAGGGGTAAAAAAATAGAAAAACTGGAACGAATCACTTTCATGTTAATGATGCTTGGTTTCCATAATAGATAATTGTGCTCTCATGCGTGAAGTTGCCAGCAATAGGGCTCTGTGAACCATTTAGTGTAATCTTGTAGGATGTGTCACCACTTTAGGCCTATTTACTGGATTATATATTTTCTGTAGTCTCACAGTATTTCCTACATGTCACCATGCATGCTAGAACATGCTATTTCAACTGTAAAAAAACATTGCCTATTTTATTAGCAGTAATTTGCTGGCAGAAACAAATGATGGGAACTTCATAGATTCAGAGGTCATATCAGTAATGGAAGAAGTGCCAGGCTGCATAATGTAAGAGAGTTCAAGTCAAAAAAATTTTAATTTGATACGATTTGTGATGTATGTTTTATGATATGCATGCAGTAGGCTGCTTACATACGTGATCATTCAGAACTGTGTCTTTGTAAGCTTTGAACTCGGCCTTCTTCAGGGACACAAGCGAGACCTTTGGCGAGTCTTTCTCCATTGGCAAGCCTGCGAGGGTTAATCTCCAGGGTAATTCTGGATTCATTTTAATCAATTGCTGCCACTTTAGATCATACGTTAGTGTGCGCTGTGAATGGGATGCGGATGAGATGCTAACTGAGTTTGCTAATTTGGGAGTCGCTTTGTTGTTCACTGTTCAATGAGACACTGATTGCAATATTTTTCAAAAGAATGACAAACATCTACATCTCATCATGCTTTCTCTCTCTCTTTTTCTCTCTCACGCACACACACACACACACCGCCTTACACACACACACACACACACCGCCTTAGGACAGTGCATATGAATAATGTAGTATGTGCATGTAAAATTTAAATGAAAACATGAACATCAACTGAAAAAGAAAAAGAAAAATAAACGTTCCATATTTGATCCCAGGGGACGTTTCCTATATTTTTAGTAAGCTGCATTTTTTATTTGTCTGCTACGGGCATAGTATTACGCGTTAAATCCAGTTATATGCAGCCACATGCATACAGAAGGCTCTAACCACAAAATATTGAAGATGAATATTTGTTAATGCTGAAGTGCTGTATCTTAATTAATGTCGGGTCTTATTACGCAATATATTTAGTGGATTACGGAGACACAAAAGAATGTCCCTGCAGCCCTTTCAAAAGAAAAATCTACGCTAGCATGCCTCTTTCACAACATTAATAAACCTTGACTATACAAGTAAATATTCTTATTCTGGGTTAGCCACCAAAGACTTAGCCACCAAAATGTATTAATCTTTGTTAAGTGTTGTGAATGGGTATGGTAATAAGGGTAACGCATAATGCATAATGGAAATGTCAGGGAACTGGTTTATTGCACAGCACGTAGTGAATATATCAAGCTTAGACAGTTTAGCTAAACAGTAGTTTGTCCGTAGTCTTGTTTTTGAAATGCTGAATGGCCATGTTGATTTATCACTGTGAAGCTTGCATTAGTCAAACAGAGAATGAACCGTGTCGAAGAAAGCACTGACACATTCCATATCACCAAAACACAACAAAACCAATTTCCATTCTCATCTCCTGTGTGAAATCATTCATTTGGTGGATTAACGTGATAAATAGTTATGGGATGGGACTCATACGCAAACACGAGGAGCATCCTATTTCGGAGATTTGTGAGAATTCAATTATCCATTAAAAAAATTATATATTATCCGCTAAAGCAAACATAATCAGAACTACAAACACTGAGCTGTGATTCATTAATCTCCATTGAAGTGCACCTCTTGAAAAATGACTGTAATTAGGCACTTTCGTCCATGATCATTTCTATTGGTCTATGCAGGGCCTTTATTTTCATACATTCATGGAAATTACATTTACAGTTAAGAGGTCTAGAGCAGACTGGACCGGATCTCACTGGATCTCACTGCTTTATCGTTGGCAGGAACGTCAGGCTGTGGTAAAACTTTCTTGCCTGTCAGCAGTTACAGGTCTTAATGAGGCCCCGAGACGTGGACCCTAATTTGGATTAGGGATGATCCCAGCTGTAGGTAACCGTGGCAGAACCCAACGGCCAAAGGTGACATAGCATCATGGAGAGCCACCCTGTTTGTGACCTCACATTGCGCAGGATTAAGAATGGAGAAACCGCTTCATTAGAACCGAAAGAATGGGCTGCCAGGTAAAATTCCCGGTCCAGGAACTGGAAATGTTCTTTGTTGTGTATTGTGTGTATCATTCAATAATATTCAATAATATTTACCCACAAGTCCACATACCATTGCGCCCCCCCGCTCCTCCAGGGGCGACATACCCAGTTGTACCCCCGAGACAGCGGCCCTGGGTGTGGGGCCAGTTGTACCCCCGAGACAGCGGCCCTGGGTGTGGGGTTGGGGAGCGAGCAGGAGAGATCTGCGTGCAGTGGTCCGAGGGGCTGCTCAGCCAGGATTTCGGCTCCACTAAACGCCCCGCGGCTGACACCCTAAAGAGTTCCGCTGTGCGAGCCAAGCGGCCCGCGTCCCAAATGTTAAAATCCGAAACGAAGAACGGCTGGGGCCTCTCTTCAGATGAACCGCAGCTCGTTTTCTGCTGAATAATGCATTTCAGCAGAAAACGTCCTGTTTTTGGTTTGCTTCTTCCTACTTTTCATTCATTTTGCCCTCAAAGCTCTTAATGGTTTATAAGAATTAAGGTCTAAGAAGGTCTAATGAAAACAACTGCTAACATTTTCCTCACAAGCTCATAAAGTGCATTGCAGTAAGACTGCGGTGAGACTAACTGTAAATGTGTGATGTGGAAATACACCGTTGTGTGTTGTTTTTACACATAGCTTTGCAACTGTCAGTGGTTTTTGAATGTGTTATTAAGGTCAATCTCACTCACACAAAGGGAAGGTTTCAGAGACACATGTTTAAAGCGCATTATGCATTTAAATAAATGAGTATGGTTTCTAGCCCTTAAAATTATTTTTTTTCGGTACAGATTTGTACTCAAGGCAGGTCATAGGCCCTGCTTTTTTAAAATGGTTTTTACACTCGTTCAAACCACCTTGGTTTCATTTTGGGTTTATAAGGAAACACAAAATGATAGTATGGTAGTAACCAGCTACAACAAAATGTAATCACAACTTTTTACATTGTCACAGTAAGGTTGTGTAGAGTAATGTTTGGAATACAACGTTGCAGAAACTTTAATCATTTCTTTACTAGTACCTACTTGATATTTAATACCGACTTGAACTTTTCAGCAACAAAACGTTCCGATCACACATACTTTCAGGAGGAAAAGGCGTTATGGATGTGTTCACAACCTGGCCAAATCACAAGAACACAACATTTAACAAGGACTTTGGGCCGCATTTACTAATAACTTTTAAAAACCTTTTAGCACACGCAGAACCAATAACATGACCAATGATTGGTCATGGTGTTTGTTTTGCACCAATCATTGGTTGTGTTATTAGTTTTGCATGTGCTAAAGGTCTTAGTAAACCAGGCCCTTTATTTTTACCCAGGTATAGTAATTTTACTGACATTGGTGTTTGTAATGATCTTGTCAATGGGGTTTGTAATGATCTTGTCAATGGGGTTTGTAATGATTTTGTCAATGGGGTTTGTAATGATCTTGTCAATGGGGTTTGTAATGATCATGTCAATGGGGTTTGTAATGATTTTATCAATGGGGTTTGCAATGATCTTGTCAATGGGGTTTGTAATGATCTTGTCAATGGGGTTTGTAATGATCTTGTCAATGGGGTTTGTAATGATCTTGTCAATGGGGTTTGTAATGATCTTGTCAATGGGGTTTGTAATGATTTTGTCAATGGGGTTTGCAATGATCTTGTCAATGGGGTTTGTAATGATCTTGTCAATGGGGTTTGTAATGATCTTGTCAATGGGGTTTGTAATGATTTTGTCAATGGGGTTTGCAATGATCTTGTCAATGGGGTTTGACAGCTGCGGCAAAATATAAATAAATCAACAAAACGTTAAACAAAATCAGACTGGACAGACAGATTTGAAAGCCTCAATTATTCCTGTAATGACACCTGAAAGAGACCAAAATTAAATATCATGGAAATATCCCAAATTACAACAATACTTCTTTCTCGTGGTTTTTTTCATAAAAATTGAGCTTTTGATTTGGCCTCAATTTAAATGAAATAAAATAAAGTGTCAGATTACACATGAATGGCATTTAGTCTTTAATGAGAATCATTCAATGGAAGGCTAAATGACTCTTTATATATTTACTTTCAAAAACCTAAAATAGCAAATGTTTTCAACGAATGGCATAATATAAGTGCAGCATATATATTTATCAAAGCACTATCATCATTCAGTCCACATTTCGATCCGAAAGTGTTTTTTTACATTAAAGTGCAAGCTTCCTCATAAATGCCTCCAAATTGAATCATAAATATTCAGATTTCATAAATATTAATTTCATATCTAATGGCTCAATCTCAGAGCAGCGCTTAAACAAAATAAAATAAAATAAAAAGTAACAAAAAGCACAATTAAAAATGAGGAGAAGAGAACATGTGAATGAATTACTGGAGAAAAAAAGAGAAAAAACAGCTTGTTACTGTGTGGCAGAACTTGGCTCCTCCCAGGGAGAGAGGTGGAAGTTTAGCTGATAAGTGTGTGGCAGAACTTGGCTCCTCCCAGGGAGAGGTGGAAGTGTAGCTGATAAGTGTGTGGCAGAACTTGGCTCCTCCCAGGGAGAGAGGTGGAAGTGTAGCTGATAAGTGTGTGGCAGAACTTGGCTCCTCCCAGGGAGAGAGGTGGAAGTGTAGCTGATTAGTGTGTGGCAGAACTTGGCTCCTCCCAGGGAGAGAGGTGGAAGTGTAGCTGATTAGTGTGTGGCAGAACTTGGCTCTTCCCAGGGAGAGAGGTGGAAGTGTAGCTGATTAGTGTGTGGCAGAACTTGGCTCTTCCCAGGGAGAGAGGTGGAAGTGTAGCTGATAAGTGTGTGGCAGAACTTGGCTCTTCCCAGGGAGAGAGGTGGAAGTGTAGCTGATTAGTGTGTGGCAGAACTTGGCTCCTCCCAGGGAGAGAGGTGGAAGTTTAGCTGATAAGTGTGTGGCAGAACTTGGCTCCTCCCAGGGAGAGAGGTGGAAGTGTAGCTGATAAGTGTGTGGCAGAACTTGGCTCTTCCCAGGGAGAGAGGTGGAAGTGTAGCTGATAAGTGTGTGGCAGAACTTGGCTCATCTCAGGGAGAGAGGTGGAAGTGTAGCTGATTAGTGTGTGGCAGAACTTGGCTCTTCCCAGGGAGAGAGGTGGAAGTGTAGCTGATTAGTGTGTGGCAGAACTTGGCTCATCTCAGGGAGAGAGGTGGAAGTGTAGCTGATAAGTGTGTGGCAGAACTTGGCTCTTCTCAGGGAGAGAGGTGGAAGTGTAGCTGATTAGTGTGTGGCAGAACTTGGCTCTTCCCAGGGAGAGAGGTGGAAGTGTAGCTGATAAGTGTGTGGCAGAACTTGGCTCCTCCCAGGGAGAGAGGTGGAAGTTTAGCTGATTAGTGTGTGGCAGAACTTGGCTCCTCCCAGGGAAAGAAGTGGAAGCGTTTTTTTAATTTACAATGATTTAAAATGAATACTTACCCCCTAAGCAAAGCAGCTCTTACGCTTTCACCATAATACTCTGCCACCATCGTGTTTTCCGTTGGTTCCTACATTGGATGTACTCAAGAGTCTGCTTCTATGATATTTTAATGATATGTGACCTCTGATTCTGCCTCAATTAAACTCCGATCTGAAAAGCACCATCAGGGTACGCCCGCTAGCAATAAAGCTAATGCCTTACAATCATGAAAATGTGTAATCACGCGTAATAAGTCTCACTAAAAGTTTATTTCCTAAATGTCCTTTGAGGATTTAATTGATACTGGAAGGGAAAGGCTTTCTAAACGGCTTACAGCGGAAGAATCATGCAGACGACCGTGCCGTAATTTCCTGCACTGTTTAGTGTTCCTGCTCTGGACCAGCTAAGCAAATAATTGCACTTTGGTATTGTGCATACCGCTGTAATTTAAGCATCAAATAAATATTATTTATATTGTCTTGGACATAGAAAGCTGTATATGCTTGGTTAACAGCTGCATGTAAAAGGGAGACCTCCAGAACTTCACGGGGAGTAATATGTAAAACTGCATCCCAGTAAAAGAGCCTACCCAAGGCCACAGTGACATTCTGCAGTGACAAAATGGCTGTGCTCGGTCACAATGGAATACTACAGGAAACACTGCTGGTGTACATTTAACACCCTAGGGTGTTTATATGAGACAGCGGCTAATTGCACATCGCAAATCATCTTCTAGATTGTATTCACTATTTAAATTTTCTTCATTGTTATTTCTTTCTAATTGCTTACAAAATGAGAAACAAATGAGCAAAATTCCAAAGTGGAACAGTGAAGACGGCGGCGGACTTTCTGATCGAGCGCCAGCCACAGCGCTTTGCACAAAGCCACACACACACATCCATTTCCGCTGTGACAGTAAGCCCATGAAGTTACGCACTTTCTGATCGAGCGCCAGCCACAGCGCTTTGCACAAAGCCACACACGCACATCCATTTCCGCCATGACAGTAAGCCCATGAAGTTACGCACTTTCTGATCGAGCGCCAGCCACAGCGCTTTGCACAAAGCCACACACGCACATCCATTTCCGCTGTGACAGTAAGCCCATGAAGTTACGCACTTTGACGCTGATGAAGTTAAGTGCTACAGTATAATGCCTTGACAATGGCACATAACACTGGCGAGCTAATTCTAATACCGAGAGCCCCAATCAATCAAAAAAGATCCAAATTTTTCACTTGCGACGGGGCCTAGAATGCAGTCAATGTGAATTATGGCCCTCATAACCCGCACCTAATTTTGCAACCATACATCTTACGCGACATGTATGTACAAATTGACATTTGTATTTGTATTCGCACATCAATATACTGACACTGCAGTAATGTTTTACAGCCACCAACAGCGAGTTTCGGACACGCGTTGCCCTGCATGTGTACGTAGGTTGACTTTCACATTAATGATTTATTAATTATTATTTAGAAATGTGTTTTATAAAGTAACTTTGCTGATTTATGAAACAGAAACCTTCCGCCTCTGCAGCTCTATGATGAAATTTGATTGGTTTCCTCGGAAAAGTCTATTGCTTTCCAGTAACTCCACACGTTCCCCACATTTGAAGAGCCCTTGAGAATTCTATCTGATCTCCAAGCTCCGTTCAGAGACTTTAAAATGCTAATATGTGTATATAAAGAAACAGCTGAGAGCCTCTTGCCCAAGGGGGGATCTTGCTATCCACAGCATGGAAAGATATGGGGAAATGATCTTTACAGTAATACAGTAAAAAAAAACATATTCTGAAACCATTGTTTTTTTTTTTTGTCTTCCAAATGGATTTAAAATCTATTGCTGTATCCAAGGAAACCGCCTGCGAGAGATGGGAAAGAAAAAAACAGAGAAATTAGACGTCAGAAAAATGATCCTCTGACACTTGTCTTAAAGAAAATCATATTATTCATTGCGGACCTGGAAAGATGCTGGAACAGTGAACATATCTATATGACTAGCCTCCAGAAAGCTTTACGTCACATAGGTTATACATTTTATTAAGAAGCATGGCCTGTTTAAAAATGACTTAAGTGCTTTATTAATTTTTCTCTTACAGCGGAAGATGAAGATCGATGCAGAAAATTAGGGTCAGGCTCTGAACATCCTCTTTGCATCTGAGGGCCAAGACTACCAAGGGCAGAGAGTGTTGTGCAACAATGTGCATGAAGGTCAACAAAACCAACTATAATGTGCACAACTATAATAATAATAATAATAAAAAACTGTAAAATCACTGTCTGCTTTGGAATCTAATAACTGCAATCTACTACAGTCTACAAATAAATTATAGTTGCACATTTAATTCCCAGAGCTTACAGCAAAGTTATTTAAATTGGTGCATGTTAAATAAGCTCTCAGTGTTTGGCAAAGTGACCAATCAGCTTCCCCTGACATACAAAAGATCTACTTGGCTAAAGTTTATAGTATCCGCTGTATTTATTTTTTTAACAGATGTGCATTCTGTTCACATTACTCAATGGGCTTTGGGAGGCTTGGTGAGTCGCCTCCCATGCTTTTTCACATATCATTTGCTCTGCTGAACTATTTAAGCAAAGTGAGACTGGAAGCTGTGCAGATGTAGATACTGCTGCTCTATTCCCCTCTAAACTCTCCAGGTGTGATGAAGCCATAATTGAAGCAATAAGCATGCTTATGGCCCCGTACATAATCTTCCCTCTGTTCACATGGGCAGTGGATGTGTGGCAGCCCCCGGGAAATGGAATATGGTATCACGGCTCACGGTAAGGATGTAGATCGACGGAGCAAATAATCATAGAGCAAACGTGTTTGTGTGTGTGTATGTGTGTGTAGATTTCGACGAGTGTCTTCATGCCGTTGTGTTTATGTGTGTGTATGAGCACGCGTGTATGAGTGTGCGCATGTACAGTGTGCATGGTTGGCTAAATGGTTTTAAGTCATCAAGGGTCTGATGTATCAAACGAGCCTTAAACCATCACTCTACTGCCAGATATGCAGTAGATATGGATGGATCACTTTAAGGGTTTCTTCTCCTGACTTATTTTTCCATAGAGTTGCAAAAAACAATTTGTCAGGAGAAACAACCCTTAAAGTGATCTATCCATATCTACTGCATATATGGCAGCAGAGTGAAGGTTTGAGGCTCGTTTGATACCTCAGACCCTTGATTACAGCCATTTCACAAACCATGTGTTCCATACTGTTCCAGCATAATTTACAGCTAAATCTAGTCCCACCCCCCAATTTCCATAGAGATCAATTCAAATGCAAAGAAGTTATAGTATCGCTTGTAAGAGTACCAGAAAATAAAATATCAAGAGTCGTTTGATGTTGTTGGGTCACAGACATCAGGAAGTCATGGCATGCAAAGGATAAGCGACCAAATATAAAAAATTATTACTTTATTCTACATTATGTGCAACTGTCCAATATTTTTTGATGCCCGAAAATGGGGGGGGGGGGGGGGAGTACTATGTACAAAAGGTTCTATAATCTCTAAACGGTTAATCTGATATGGATGAAAATACCCTCAAATTAAAGCTGACAGTCTGCACTTCAACCTCATTGTCATTGTATCCTTTCAAACCCAAAGTGCTAACGTACAGAACCAAAATAACAACAAGATAATCAATGTTATTCACTTCACCTGTTAGTGGTTTTAATGTGGTGGGTGATCGCTGTACGTACATAGATAAATACACACTTCACCTGTCAGTGGTTTTAATGTTGTGTCCTTTCAAACCCAAAGTGCTAGAGTACAGAACCAAAATAACAAAAAATGTGTCACTGTCCAATGAATTATGGTGCTCACTGTATGCACGCTTATGAGAGAATGTGTGCATGTATGTGCATGTATAGTACGTGTGAATGTGTGTGTGCGTTTGTGTGTTTTGCGCGAGTGTGTATGCGTGTACATGCTGTATTTTGTCTGTTCAGTGTGTGCATAGTTTAATTGGTCAGAAATATGCTCTTTCCCGCATAAAACAATATATTACAATCTGGCACGGCAGCATGACTGTGTGGCTCAATAGTTTAACGGAGACTGAGGAATGGGAGAAAGCAATCATCCTCCTGCAGTCAATTTTTGAAGATGGAATGCAGCCCTGGCTGAGGTGTGACAATCAGTCACATGACTTGCCGTTTCTTGACAGATTAGAGAACAGGAATAAAACTCTAGGGCGGTGTTCTCGCAAGCACTAGCCGGGGGGGGAAAAAAACATGGCTTCTGCCACAATTATGAATCGTACCTCGGTCAGCGATTATTGAAGGAAGAAATCACGGGCTCCAATGTAGAGGGGCGGTTACAAATGGACTGTTCGGGAATGGAAATGCTCGCAGTCTCGTAAACGACAGCAACTGTAATGTGTAGGGGGGTCTATGTGGAGGAAATTTCTGTGGCACTCCTTGGGGACGCAGAAATGGAGTCTGACCTCTGCTTTTCTTATTAGTGTAACAGTAATGTTACAACAGTAGAGTGTGGAGCAGTGTTTGCAGGTCACCGGTATATCGATCGGATCACTGCTATCATTCTATTGAATGTCTTTATTTGATACGTTTGTTTGTGTGTTGTGGGTCTGCCCCACTGTCTATGTCTTTTGTTGTTGTTGCTGGGGCTACAACTGAAGTTCCTTAATGGGAAAATAAAAGTTACTCTATTCTATTCTATGCTACCTTAGAGAAAGGTGCACAACCTATGCAATTCACCATGGTGAAGTGTTTCTGCCCTCCGTATCAATATTGAAATGCAATGCAAGTCATTATGTAACTGTTAAGTGTTGGGAAAATGACATTACGTGAACCCCAAAATGGTGGAGCTATCATATGTCTTTCTCGTCGAGCTGTATAACACGCACACACACACACACCTCTGCATTACATGTGTCTGCACTGTGAATTTAAAGCACCTATTGATTTCTACCTTGTTGGGCAAGCCACACTTACACAAAAACAAAAGGCGGCTTGGTTATGCAATAGCATCACATTCAAGGCAAATGCAGGTCATGAAATATCACGCTGAACACTTGAATCCAGGGCCTTGGCTGTACGTAATGCGACGCAAACCAAATGTGGCTTTTTGTAATTAATCAGATGCTATCCACATGGATACATATACTTCAAGAACTGCAATCATGTAATACAAGTACTTCCTATGATGTCAGAGCTTTCTCTACCGTAAAGGTCAATGCACAATACGTTTTGATTTCAATACACATTCAGCATAGTTAATCAGGCACATGGTAACAAGTGCAGGATATAAAAACCGTGAAGTGTGAATGTGAAACAGGTGGTAGTAGGTATTTATATCTATTATAAATATTCAAATAATAGACCAATATTCAACAAATTCAAATAAAAAAACAACCTTTGATTAGACTCGGTGGTCAAACCAACCCGCTGTTCAGAGCTTACATTTGCATAAGGTACGATGACTCCTATACTAACCTTTCGGACTTTAAATGTTAATAAGGAAATGAAAAATGAACTAAATTTACTCTCTGAGGGGGTAAAAAGAACTGGGTTTCAAAGGAGAGTAGACATAGCGTAACCTGATGATTAGCACATCTGAAATGAAAAAAATCATCACAGCATGATGCAGTAATAATCTAAGGAGGATTAATTCTGGCTGTTTGAATGTGCATGAAGAGGGAAGCCGAAGCTCCGTATCATTTCAGCCAACACAAAAAGAAGAACGATATCAAGGAGGGAGTTGACTAATGTGAGCTAACATGAGCAAAGAAACTTTTTTTCTGTTTGACACACGTTCACTTGGTAGCCTACAGTCTGAAAGGGTAGCATGCAAAATAATAATAATAATAATAATAATAAAATAAAAATACAAAAAAAAAAAAAGACTGCCAAAGAGGTAGATGCCGAGAGGATAAGGCAACCATCATTTGACTGTTATAATTCATATTTACACACATAAAGTTCAATTTAACTTCAAGAGGGCAACCTGTGGTGAAAATCTTTCTCTCATTGTTTTGTGCTTTTACTTAGCTAAAAAAATCACTCGGGAAAGAAAATACAACCCTCAATACTCCCCAATTAATACAAATACTTGGGCTTGTTCTAAACTTTGACACAGAAGTCAGTGCATTATTGTTATTCAATCTGAACACAATGGCCTGTATTAAATACAAGTTTGTCTTTAACTTTGCCTTAACTGAAGCGTTGCACTTTTTCTTCACTCAGTTTGGCAGTTGCTTTTAATGACGGCAGAACTTGCCACACTGCATTTGTGAAGAAAGTAAAACTTGTATTTATTTGTAATTCAAAGTTAAAGACAAGTATTGATTGAATCCCAGCCTGTGTTTTCAATTAAATATTCTGCTGACCATAAACACGGCAAAAAAAAAAAAAAAAGGTTGAGTCAAGGTTAGTAACAAATGCTGATAAAATACTAAACTATGAACAGGCCGCTTTCATCAATGACACGGCAAATAAACTTGGCGACAGAAACCTCCTATGTTCGCTGTTCCATCCGCCGTGGAAAGACAGGCAGATCTTTGATTTGATGGAGCTGTTGCTTCATCACAGCGGCTGCAGGCTGCCTTTGATACCCATCCACGAGAAGCCGAGTGAAAAATACATTAGTCTCCACCTCATGCATTGTTAGATTTCCTGTGGGCAGGAGAGGCCATAGCCATGAATCAGAGATGAAACAAGTCCAAGATGGAGAGACTTTAAGATACTGTTTTTGTTTTCCGACTCTGCCATGGTGGAAATGCACAATGGTGTTTTGGTGGGTTTCTTGGGGAAGCGGAGTCATACACCCACGCTGTTTATCGCCCCCTACTGGGGCATTCATGAAATGCAACTGTAAACAGGCACACGTGGATGACATAATTATCGTATTAAGCTAAGGCTAGTAATAAGAAGTATAAAAATATTTTCTGTATATATTTACTGTCTTTGTACAGATAATCTATGATAAAGTTGTTTGTCAAGTTTACCTTTGGCATACATTTGTACAAAACCACCAAAAGCAATTTCAAACAATATAAATTAACTTAAACCTGGATTCAAATACAATTTTTCCTTTGATTCATAATTCAGGCTATTTATATTTTTTTCTCTTTCCAAACAAGGGGAAAGTTCTACAATCAGAAAAATCTATGAAAATACAAAAATCTATTAAAAAAAAAAACATGAGCATGTATTTTTACATCCACGTTAAAGACAAATGTGGAGTCTCCAGAATTGCAGGTGTGCTAAACATTACTATTATGTATTAGTAAATAATTTAATATCACAAACAGTAATGCTTTTTTGAAAAATAGTGGGAATTCAGAAATCACTTAACCCAAACAGACAAACCAAAGTTAGGGTTGCATAGCACACCATGTACCCCATAAACACTCCATTAAGTACAAAAAATAGGATTCCCTCAGAAGAAAGTGGTTGGTGTTGGTGGTGGTATTGGTGGTGGTGGTGGTGGTGGTGTTGGTGGTGGTGTTGGTATTGGTGGTGGTGTTGGTGTTGGTGGTGGTGTTGGTGTTGGTGTTGGTGGTTGGTGTAGGTGTTGGTGGTGGTGTTGGTGGTTGGTGTAGGTGTTGGTGGTGGTGTTGGTGTTTGGTGTTGCTGTTGGTGTTGGTGGTTGATGGTGGTATTGGTGGTGTTGGTGTTGGTGGTTGGTGGTGGTGTTGGTGGTGGTGTTGGTGGTTGGTGTAGGTGTTGGTGGTGGTGTTGGTGGTTGGTGTAGGTGTTGGTGGTGGTGTTGGTGTTTGGTGTTGCTGTTGGTGTTGGTGGTTGGTGGTGGTATTGGTGGTGTTGGTGTTGGTGGTTGGTGGTGGTGTTGGTGGTGGTGTTGGTATTGGTGGTGGTGGTTGGTGTTGGTGGTTGGTGTTGGTGGTTGGTGTAGGTGTTGGTTGGTGTAGGTGTTGGTGGTTGGTGGTGGTGTTGGTGGTGGTGGTGGTATTGGTGGTGGTGTTGGTGTTGGTGTTGGTGGTTGGTGGTGGTGGTTGGTGGTGGTGGTGGTGGTGGTATTGGTGGTGGTGTTGGTGTTGGTGTTGGTGTTGGTGTAGGTGTTGGTGGTGTTGGTGTTGGTGTTGGTGTTGGTGGTTGGTGGTGGTGTTGGTGGTGGTGTTGGTGGTGGTATTGGTGGTGGTGTTGGTGTTGGTGTTGGTATTGGTGGTGGTGTTGGTGGTTGGTGTTGGTGGTGGTGTTGGTGGATGATTGATGATTGATGATTATGGATGATGATTAGTATTAGTAAGTATTATTGTCATACTAGTAAAAAACATATACAACGGTGTAAATAAGTAGCCATTTCTGGACTGAACGCATCAGCCATGTAGTGATCCACAGTATGTGTTAAACATGCTACATGCTAAACTATTTAATTTATTACACGATAAATACAAAACCAGCTGCAGTATCATCCAGCTGGGACCCAAGATGCAAACTGAAGGCAATAGAGGCCCAAACTCTGCTGTTATTTCCATATTTTTCCATAAAAAAAGCAGGTGTGCATGAGCTGGGATACCGTGAGAACAACCGAATAATTTCCTTCATCACACTTGGCCAAACAAAAAATCTGCTTATTTGAAGAAAAGCGCCACAGAGCAGTGTTGTTTGAATTTGTGCAATGTGGACCATGAAATTGTGAAAACTGCATTTCAGGGGCGATGTGCTGCGGTTGCCTCTGCCCTCAATTTCTCAAATGGAACAGGCATGGCAGAGCAGAGTGTGGTTTGCAGCAGACACGCACCCCATAACATCAATTATTCCATTAGTGCAGTAAAGTCTTTGTGTGACAAATACAAAAATAATGACTAACCCTCATATGGACTGCCTAAATGGTACTTGTGTACATCCAGTGGTTATGTAAGTGACTGCAAAAAACAATGCCTACAAGCGATTGCCAACACTCACCCAACAGTCCTACATGTTTTGATAGTCTTTTGATGGCATGGCTCAAAATTGAGATCATGTGTAGCTTAGGAGAAACAGATTTTTACAGAATATTATACTGAAGAACTGGACGAGTAGGAAAAAAACATCCTTTTGGATGAAATAATTCAGGTCTATAAGGGGAAATGACAGCCTGATTACTGTACACTGCTGCAGAATGAGAAAACATGTTGAACTGCAGCGGAACACAGTTCCTTGAACAGGTTGCTCTGTTTATACTCTATAACAAGGTTACTCTAGCATCCACACATCAGGTCTGCTCCTCCTCTCCTGTAACAGATCGACTTGATAACATTTCCTGAAAGTGCAATAAAGGAACAGAAGAAAACCAAATCTAATACACAATTAATGTTACCTTGTGGGACAGGATTTTGAACAGAATACAAAGGAGGAATTTGTTAGAATGCAGTACAAACCTAGTCATTTTTTAAATATGCTTTCTGAAAGGTCACTATTTCCGAAAACCTTGAGTTGTCACAAGACGATATTTTCTACCTGCTTGCTGTGTTTTTTTTTCCTGTGGTAAAAATGATTGCAAAGTAGTAAAGCAAACAAATTCAATACCAGGACAGTTACAACTTTGATGGCTTGACTGACAATTTAAAAGGCACTGTGGCTCTGTGATTGGAATTAGTGTCTTTGCTTAATCAAATCAGAACCACCATTGATAGACATGCATCAAAGGTTCTATCCGGTGACTCAACTGAAAATGCCTGGATTTCTCCAGTCTGGCATCATCTCTGAAAAGACAAATAAAAGATCTGTGTGGGCCAAAGCAAAGCCTTTCAATAACCAGCATACATGGGAAAAATTCAAGTACACAATACATGCGTTGGATGAGTTGAGCCCAAACTATTCACCATAAAGACATGGGTGCTGCTGTTTTACGAAATTCCCCAAATGGTGCTCTTTCTCTAAATACATTTTTTGAATTCACAATCTTAACAACACTGCTGAAAAAGTCATAAAAAGGCAAATTAGTTTGTATTATTATACATTTTCTGAATCCTACCAGGGGATAATATACTGTATTTTCTACATTTAACAATATTCTGTCGGCACAATGGTTGGCTTTAATCAAAAATGGTTCTTAACTTTGACTTACAACTAAAATTTTTCTTTATTAAAAAATGTTTATGAGTGTTATGAATGTTTCACAAAATTGGAGCTGTACCAGAAAAATATGTCCAGACTGATGCAATAGGCTATATATTATTTTGTGCTCCTGTTGCTCAAGTTTAAAGGTACGGGTTCAATGTTAAAATTCTACCATTATTTACCAATCTCATGGAATACCAGACTTACCTTTCAAATCAAATATTAAATAATGAATTAAAAAAACAGTATGTGTAAAACATAGTTAAATGACCTCATTTGTGAGGACCTCACTAGTCACAATTCATCATGGCATCTTAAGCTACAAATGTCAATTCTTCCAGGGATAGTGGAACAAAATGAGTGTCATCGTTATTAGCGGGGGCCTAATTTACATCATAGATTGGTGTCATAGTTTAATGATCATTAGAGGCTATGAAATATAGGCCTATGCGTTCTTCAGCTCCTTTCTTCAATAAACACAAAAAAGTTATCGATGTGTGAGAAATGGCACCCAACACTAAATGTTGTTATTTCACGTCAGTCGACCAATGATAATCTAGAGAAGGGGAAAGTGAACTTTGGATGATTTTAAATCTTGGGCCCAGAGCCAATTCATTATACTCTCCGGGCAAAAAAGGGGCAAATCACATCAGTGGATAAGCAAAGCCTCTGTGCTGCTCAAGCATGGGATCTAATTAGTATCGTGTTCACTCGGAGAAATGTTTTCCATGGACATACTTCATGTGTCTGATTTACTGGAAATGGCCTGTAATACAGGGAGGCTGGAATGGGTTATATTCAGTAAATGTGAGCGTTATGACAGTAATGCACTCATTTTCACTCTCCCTGCTCCCTCGGGTGGAACTGACCTGGGTCAGTCCAATCTGGAATGCATTGCATTTTTAAATATTTAGGCTAAAGAGGGGGGAATCGCAAAGGCCTGCAAACAGGAAAACACTCACAGAAAATATATCACACAACATTAAACACGGTCAGTGCGAACCCAAACACTAGATCCTCTAATACAGAAATTTCATGACCTGAAAATATTTATATGAGCTGTAGTCATTTCCTCCACAGAAAATCCAAAGTACAGCCTCATAGTCAATTTTTGAATCAAATGCTGTTAGTCTGAACTTTTTCCAGTGAAGAGAGAAGAATGTAGTGAGAGATGCACTCTGAGAATCCATATTTTCCTTTAATACTCATCGCAGACTAAACCTAATGCTTTGTCATAAAGGCTATTTGTATGGTTTATGTTGGTATCTCTGTATCATTATTCATATGAGCTGACCACAACGTTCTGTTCAAACCAGCTATAAAGAGGAGAGTTGCATACAGAGGAGAGTTTGGGTTGTTTTCTTTAATAAAGCAGATCATGCCAACAGACTACAGAGTTGAAAGAACTCATTTAAGTCAAGTATTACCACAGAAACTACGCAGGCTGACAAATGGACATATGGTTAGTTCACAAAATAAGAGCACGGGCCTGACAAGTTTGCTCTTGAGTGTACACTCTCCTCCCCTGCTCTCTTTTCCCGACAACTTGTAAGGCCAAATGATATTTGTAAGCTGGACTCATGGGTGCAACCTCCTCCATCAATTCAGGGTAGCTCTAGCAGGCACGCGCCGTCAGTCTGTGCCTCTTGTCACTCCATGGTCTGCATGCACAAACATCGAGTTGGAGGTGGACAATTAGGGCCTGACTTGCTAAGACCTTTAGCAGGTGCTAAACCTTTCAGCGCATGCAAAACCAATAACGTGACCAATGATTGGTCATGGTATTTGTTTTGCACCAATCATTGGTTATGTTATTAGTTTTTCGTAAATCAGGCCCTTAATGGGCAGTCTGTGCAAACCCAGACATCTGATTGAGCAGAGGGGAAACCCCTCCTTTTCGGGATGCCAGACCGGGTCCAATTATGCGCTGCGTTACGGGGACGCTCGCCACGGTTAGTGACAGCGCGGTACGGAGCTGACTGCTAGACTGCGGAACCCATTTGCGGAACCCAACTGCGGAACCCTCCCCAATCATCCACGGAACCGTGTCACAGAAGGCAATGGCCTACAGCAGCTCCTGCAGTGAGCTTCTATTGCAGAGGCCCATGAAATAAATGCTTCTGCCTGACACACAGAAAGCCAGTGTGTGCAATAAATGAGTAAATTTACAGTGGGACATGCTTCAATATATACCTGTTGCCATTTCCCCCAAGTGTAAAATTCCAACCCAATGTAACTATGTCTCGTGATGAACGGCCTTATATGCTATGCTACTTTAGCACTCCCCTGGCAAGAATAACGTGAGTCGACTAGGACACATAGTGGCGTGAACAACAAGCATTTTTCTTGTTATTCTACAGTATATTATTATGTTCTGCCTTCAGGCAAGCAGGGAGGAACTCTAAATTTTGTACTGTTACACCTTTTAGGAAAATAGTGCCATTTTCCCTACTGTGAAAGGAAACACATTTGAGTTTTGTGGTACGTTGCAATGCAGCTGCTATTCAATTTAATTTGTGAACTTTAATTGAATTTCCTCAAAACAAAATAAGTAGATTCAAGATTATATCTGTTTTTTTAATCCTCATTGACAGTGGGAAAGACAAACACATTTAAAAATAGAAGCCTGTTGGAGCATGGAATAGTTTAAATGATGAATCTTTCATACATACTGTATATAACCTGTATTTAATAAACATCTATTCTTAAAAATTATATTGTCATCCAATGTTCTCTTAATATTACTAGTTTCAATAAACCTATAAAAGTGTGATGTACGTTGTAAAATCTGCATATGAACAACTGCGTACGTTTGAAAAATTCTGAGCATTGGTCACCTGACATAACAGAATCTTTTAGTTTTTCATTTTTTTTAACCAATAATTACAAAATGTGAAAATGTGAATTGGCTAGATTGTGCGGTGCATGTGCTTGTGTGTGTGTGTGTGTGTGTGTTGTAGAAGGGACCAGGAGCCAATTCATATTTATGAATGTAGAAACATGATCAGTCCAGCTTGAATTTGAATGAATGAATGAATGAATGAAATAATGGTGCTTGAAGGCAAGCATTTTTGGTGGTGTGGGATTCTGTTGTGAACTAGAGCTCAAATGTCACTGAAAAGTAGCACTAATGGAGAGAGCCTTTAATGTTTATACTGAAATTAAATTAAGGTTTTATTTGAGAGTGAGTCAAAGTTAAAGTCAAATAGTCATAGTCTTAAGAAAAGGCTTTGTATGCAAAAGACCAATTAATGAGAGGAATCTGTGAATCTGAAGGTTAAGTGGGATGCATTCAATACAGCTTTCAGTGATGAAACACTATGGGATGCATTCAATACAGCTTTCACTGTTGAAACATTATGGGATGCATTCAATACAGCTTTCACTGTTGAAACATTATGGGATGCATTCAATACAGCTTTCACTGTTGAAACACTATGGGATGCATTCAATACAGCTTTCACTGTTGAAACATTATGGGATGTTTCTTTAACAGTATGGATCCCATCACCATTTTCAAAATAAGTTTCAATTTTGTCAAGAAAATTTCCAGCTTGAGCTGAAACCTCTAATATCTGCCAATACAATATCTTTCTAAAGACCTTCAAATACATGGTACTAACAGTACCTGGCAATGGAGATGAAGGCTTTCAATGTACAATCAAAGCACCGTGTTGCAGTCATTCATGGAGGTCACTGAATGACCCTGTTTAACCTACTCGCAAATTATACCTTATGTAAGTGTTCAAGGCAAGAAATGGCATTTTCAGAACATTTGGAAACATAACCTTGAAATGGAATATCAGACAGTGATACATGTAAAAGCAAGCAATGCTTCAGTTTGATGATTCGTAAAGGTCTTGCGTTTATGAGTGGCAATGAGGGTGTCAGTCAACATTTATTTGTGCACCTTTGCTATGTTTATAATGCCATATTTTTTGTAAAGAAGCAGTATTGCTGAGAAGTATTGTCCTCATTTAAAAAATAATTTCCGTTTTTTTTCTACTCCAGAATGGATACTGTGTGATGAAATCAAATGTTGTATGCTTGTAAAAAATAGAATATTGTTTCAAGCACTCAGTTAAAATTGGAAACATAAATCAAGCAGGAATTACAATGATAAAAATGCTGATGGCAAAAACAAATCAAACAAAAGATAAAATATTGCATATTATTAAGGAATGAAGTCTAAAGGGCCGTTCACACAGCGGGCGGTAGACGGCAGGACGAAACCAGATGCCATTGTTTTCAATGAGACATTGACGGCAAGACGGCAGTCGACGTCGGAATAGAAAATATTCAAATTTTTGCCCTCTACTGCGGCGGTAGGGTCATGTGCCGATCGAACGGAAGTGGTCCGTTTCAAAATTGATGAGAAGTTCGTGGTAGAAAACGAGAGGTGGGAGGAAATATCGAACCAAAAAGTAAAAAAAATTCAGAGATCTTGACAAAAAGGCTGCAGCATGGAGTGTTGTAAGCACTGACATGCAGATTCCAGGTACACATTATTATTAGCTGTATTTTCCGAAGCTTTTCTGTGTATGCTTTGAGCTGTAACTAACTAGCTAGCCAAGCTACCTAAACTAGCATACATTATGATACAGACTGCTCATTTATGAAGAAACAGACTGAAACAACGCAGTAATACACACACACAACGTATAAATACACTTTCGGTCGCGGTCCATTTTGCAAAGGCGCTCTTTGGTACACCGGTAATGTTTCACGCCGATCGTAAATATGGCAACGGATATAAACAATGCATTACCACGACGGACATTTCTGTACCGTCAACTACGTCCCTGCCGTTGTACCGTCTACCGTCCTGCCGTCTACCGCCCGCTGGGTGAACGCCGCATACGGGAGGCGACAGCTACAATGTAGATGGAGGCATTTTTTGAAGGGGGGTGGGGGTGTTGAAAATGGAAGCATGGGAGCGTGTTTGTGGAGGGAGGGGGAGCTGGGTAAGTCTGGAGGTTCAAGTTTTCAAGTTACGCATCACCAGGGACAAAACGACAGATGCTGATCAAATGAAATGCAACGCTGCAACAGTCTCACAAATTTCGTCCTGAGAGAGGTCTGCCTGCCCTACGAGCCGTGCAGCTGCACTCCTGCAGCTCTATCACCCACGGCCAGCTGGTCTCTGAGCACAGGAGGGGAGGGTGGGTGCATGTAGTGGGCCAGAATGGTTCTGCATGTGCAGAGTACGATATTACACCAGACAGGAAGCTACAAATTACATAGCAAAAACTCTGACCATGTCATAGTGTCATTACATTATTTATTATGAGACAAATGCAGAGGATAAATTACCCACAGGGTCAATAAAGTATAACTTAACTTAACTATTTCTTTATCACTTATCCAGGACAACCCACAAAAGTAACGCTGCATTCTCACAACGATTTTTAGTCAATATACCAGCGCTGGCACTGTTTAAAAACTCGACATCCCATAATTCCTTCCGGACGAGCAGCGTTGTCTCCAAACGTTGTCATTTAACGTGAGCAAGCAGTAGCACACAGCTCCGTTTTTAAACACTTTTTTCTAACGTTAGCCATTGAAGGACTAAAAGCTAGAATTGCTTTATGTGGTTAACCAAAGTGTGGTTTCTGACCTTGTCGGGCAGGCTTTTCAACTTAGCAAGCTAACGTTAGCTCGTCTTCATCGGCAGTTCTCCCATCTGGCAAAAATGTCCAGACAAACGAGATGATAATATTGTGGCGATCCGGGGCGATTACGAGTGATGTAAATTATTGTGTATATCGAATTGTGTGTGTGTACTTGTGCTGTGCAGACCAAGTGCACGAGTGATGGTTGATGTAATCACATGATCAGAGCGTGTTCAAAAGCTCTGACGTGTACAGTAACAATGGCGGTTAGCATTTGAATATAACCTCCCGCCAGAACGGCGACTGTTGTGATAAACAACAGTCGTATACAGTTCAGCTAAATGTGATAGCATGCGCTCAACCAGGTCCGCTCTAGAGAATGTTCGAGCGAAGCCAACGGTTGTTTTTGAGTATGACTGAGGGGATTACGTGTGATTGGTTAAGGTGAGCTGCAGGGCACCTATTAGAGGTCGCCCTTGTTAGCATGCTCATTTGCATATCGAGGCTATAAAGCTGGCTACAGTCCAGCGCGCGTTGTCTGTTCTGCCTGTACGCTGTGAAGGAAGTAATAAGAGATTGTGCTCTTCAAATAAATTATTATACCCTCAAGCAAACCTGACTCCGACTCCATGGCTCGCCACAATGGTGTCAGAAGCGGGACGATCTGGGAACAGATCCGCGAATTGGAACGTCAGGTGACCAAGCAGATGGACGTTATCGCAGGAGCGTCTGCGAAGCGGCCCAAGAGTAGACCCGGGGGGCTCCCCGAAGGAGCCAGCGCCGCAAGACCGGAGCGAGAGAGGCCGATTGCAGACCAGGCGGAGGTGCCCGCGCTGGTGGCTGACCCTGAGCTAGAGTCGTACCAAAGCCAGGTACGATTCGCAGCTAGCTACAATGGCTGGGACGAGAGCCAGACAGCCACCCACTTAGCGTTAGCCCTGGAGGGCGAGGCCTGCCAGGTGCTTCTAGACCTGGACAGCGCCGAACCACTGACGCTACCGGCACTGATGACAGCGCTGGAACGCCGGTTCGGACAGCGGCAATTCCTGGAGGTGAGCCGGGAGAAGCTCGCCACGCGACGGCGGACCGGAGCAGAGAGCCTCAGCGTCCTCGCCGCCGACATCAGGCTGTTAGCTCGCCGCGGCTACCCTCAACTCGACAACGCAGGCCAGCAGGAGCTAGCCTGCCAGACCTTCACGCAGGCCCTCACTCCGGAGCGCCTACAACAACAGGTTCGCATCGCCAAACCGGAGTCCCTGGACGCAGCGCTTCGCGAGGCCGAGCGACTGGAGCTCATCCTGGGCACCACACCCAACGGGACCCCGGCTAACAAGCCCCGGGTCCGAGCTGCCGACTGCGAGGACGGCGAGGAGGTGAGATGGGTCCAGCGGAACCAAACTCGACCGCGGCAGCGACCGGAACGGGAGCGACGCTGCTTCCGGTGCGACGAACCGGGGCATTTCGCCCGCGACTGTACCGCCCCTGCGCCAAAAGCGAGAGCTCCACAGCCGACGGGAAACGACGACGGGACGGCCCAATGAGGAGACCACCGTCCCATGCCACACTCCTCCTCAACCAGGCCCGGCCCCAAACCAGCACTCACGCGCCCAGCCTGCCCATCCTAGCAAAAATTCCAAGAGCAAAAGTTCCGTTTGATGCTCTTTTAAGAGCAGAGGAACAGGCCCACGAGGCCGAGCCTCGTATTGGCAGGCTGGGGACGAAGACCGGGCTGTACTTGCCTTGCAGTTTGGACGGACAAGCCTGCTGGGCGCTGGTCGACACCGGAGCCACTATTTCCCTGGTAAGGCCGGGGGTACTTCGGGGTACTAGCGGGCTGCTTTCGGGTGCATGGACCCCTACCTCTACCCAGCTAACCTCCGTCACTGGGCAGAAGATGGGCATGCGTGGTAGTAAACAATTACAAGTGTGTGCAGGAGCCCAGCGAGTGAAACACGAGTTTTGGTTAGCAGATATAAAAGATGCATGCATTATCGGTTTGGATTTGTTAGCGTTGTGGGGAACTAGCATAAATGTGATAGCCGAAACTATAACTATTGGTACCGAAACGCTGGGCCTCCGATCAAAATGTGAATTACAAGCAGCCCGCCGAACTAAATGCCCTGGGGTGCCCCCCAAACACTGTCGCCCCAGCTCTGTGCTTGCCATGACCACCGCTGATTCGCCGCTTGTTACCGTGGTACCACCTCAGGTTACAGTACCACCGCAGACGGGCGGGCTAGCCTCAGCTACCCAGCCCTCTGCGGAGGTGCTGCAAGCCGTCCTAGCATTATGGACGCGCAGCAGCAAAGGGCTCACACTGCAGCAGAGCCAGCAGCTTAAAGCCCTGCTTGTCCGTTACACTCACCTATTCGCTGTGCGGGACGAAGAATGCACACAGACCGAACTGGTTCAACACCAGATTGATACTGGTTCGGCTGTGCCCATTCGGTTACGTCCGCACAGGCTGTCTCTAGCCAAGCGAGAGGTGGCGGAGGACAAGATAAGGGAGATGGCAGCTGCGGGCATTATCGAGCCTTCTGAAAGCCCGTGGGCGGCCCCTGCTGTCCTGGTTAAGAAAAAGGACGGGGAGTGGCGTTTTTGTGTAGATTATAGGCGTCTTAATCAGATCACAAAGAAAGACGCCTATCCACTTCCCCGTATTGACGAGGCCTTAGACCATATCGCGGGGTCCAGTTGGTTTAGCTCGCTGGACCTCCGCAGTGGCTATTGGCAGGTAAGGCTGTCCCCGGAAGCGAGGGCAAAATCAGCTTTTACCATAGGGCAAGGGTTGTGGCAGTTCCGGGTCATGCCGTTCGGGCTCTGTAACGCCCCTGCCACTTTTGAGCGACTGATGGAGCGGGTGCTGTCGTCCGTCCCGCGGAGTTCCTGTGTCGTGTACTTGGACGACCTCTTAGTACACGCCAGCGACTTCGAGCAAGCCCTCGCTCATCTAAACGACGTGCTTACTGAGATTGGCCGGGCTGGGTTACGGCTCAATCCCAAAAAGTGTCAGCTGCTCCGGAGGGAGACAGCTTTCTTGGGGCACGTCGTTAGTGAGCAGGGTGTAGCCACTGACCCAGCTAAGGTGGCTTCTGTGCGGGAATGGCCGACGCCTAGCAATGTGGGTGAGCTGCGGAGCTTCTTGGGGCTAGTGTCGTACTATAGACGCTTTGTCTTGAGCTTCGCCACCCTGGCTAGTCCGCTTCATCGCTTGACCAATAAAGGTCAACAGTTCGAGTGGACAGGGGACTGCCAGAATGCTTTTGACCAGTTGAGAGACGCCCTAACGGCGGCTCCCATTCTAGCATATCCGGATGTCGCGCGACCATTCATCGTCGACACGGATGCTAGCAATGTCGGAGTCGGGGCCGTACTCTCCCAGGTGGGACCAGACGGGGAACGAGCGGTAGCCTACTACAGTAGCGCGCTGAGCAAGGCAGAGCGAAACTACTGCGTTACTCGGCGCGAGCTGTTAGCGGTGGTCAAAGCGGTTCGCCATTTTCGCCCTTACCTGCAAGGCAGCCATTTCCTCATTAGGACAGATCACGCGTCACTAACCTGGCTTTTAAATTTTAAAGATCCGGAAGGCCAGGTAGCCCGCTGGCTCGAGCTGTTGCAGGAGTACGATTTCCAGATTCAGCACAGGCCCGGAAAGCTGCATGGTAATGCAGATGCGCTTTCCCGGAGGCCCTGTGCAGAGCTGGACTGTAGGCCTTGCACTAAAGCCGAGCAGCGAGAGCAGGTGACGGCGATAGCATGCCAGGTTCAGGCTGTAGAGGGTGAGTTTGAATGGTTGCCTCTTAGCCAGCAGGACCTGCGCCTAGCGCAAGAGGGCGACGGCGAGCTGCAGCAGGTGCAGAGCTGGGTCACGGCGGGGGCACGGCCTGCATGGGGGGAAGTGTCGGCCAGTAGCCCAGCTGTGAAGGCTTACGTGAGTCAGTGGGGGAGCCTGACGTCGCAGGGTGGGCTGCTCTATAGGCGGTGGCAGGCCCCCGGCTCCGACCAGGACCTCCTCCAGCTGCTGGTGCCCCGTGCGCTCCGCCCCCAGGTACTTGGACTGGTACATGGCTCTGTGGGGGCGGGGCACTTTGGCATCAGCAAGACTTTGCACCGACTGCGGAGGAGGTTCTACTGGCCTGCCTGCCGCCGGGACGTGGAGCTGCACGTCCATTGCTGCGACGCCTGCACGGCCAAGAAGGGGCCGACGCAGCGGTCGCAAGCCCCCCTCCAGCGGTACGTCGTGGGAGCTCCGATGGAACGGGTCGGGGTAGACATCTTAGGGCCTTTCCCCGTCACCGAGTCCGGCAACCGCTACGTGCTTGTGGCCATGGACTACTTTACTAAGTGGCCCGAGGCGTACGCAGTGCCGGACCAATCGGCGGACACGACGGCGGAAAGGCTCGTAACCGAGATGTTCGCCCGGTTCGGAGCCCCCGAGGAGCTACACAGCGACCAGGGGCGAAATTTTGAGTCGCGGGTGCTGGCGGCTGTGTGTAAGCGGCTGGGAGTGGCCAAAACCCGCACTACGGCGTTGCACCCCCAGAGCGACGGGCTTGTTGAACGCTTTAATAAAACACTGGCCACCCAGTTAGCAATTCTAGCCAGCCAGCACCAGCGGGACTGGGACCGCCATTTGCCCCTGGTCCTGTGGGCATACCGCTCCGCCGTGCAGGAAAGCAGTCAGTGCTCCCCCGCTGCGCTCATGTTCGGGCGCGAGCTGAGGACGCCCGTCGACTTGGTGTTCGGAGCCCCGCCCGGACCAACGGAGCACCACCAGTCAGAGGCCGGGTACGCACGGGCCTTGATCGAGCGCCTGGAGACCGCCCACAGCTTTACCCGCCAGGCCCAATCCACCGCAAGTGTTAAGCAGAAGCGAGCGTATGATGTGCGCTGTCGGGGGCAGCCCTTCACCAGCGGAGACAAGGTATGGATCTACTGTCCGATCCGTAAGAAGGGTCTGTCCCCGAAATTGCAGTCGCATTGGCGGGGCCCTGGTGAAGTGGTGGGCCGGCTTAGCGAGGTGGTCTATCGAGTGCGCATGCCCGGCCGACGGAAACTGGTGGTGCTTCACCGGGACCGTCTAGCTCCTTACCGGCCGCTGTTGGATGGTGTTGAGGAGGGGATGGGCGTCGGCGAGGATCAGCCCGCTTTACGTGCGCCCACCCCTCCTCCACCAGAAAACCCAGCGGCAGCTGAGGGCCCTTCTCGCCCTTCTCGCCAACGGAGAACTCCTGCCCGTTTCCGGGACTTTGTGCGTGAGTGCGGACAGTTTAAGGGGTCGCAGGGGACTGCTGACCCCTTAGGTGGGGGCAGTGTGGCGATCCGGGGCGATTACGAGTGATGTAAATTATTGTGTATATCGAATTGTGTGTGTGTACTTGTGCTGTGCAGACCAAGTGCACGAGTGATGGTTGATGTAATCACATGATCAGAGCGTGTTCAAAAGCTCTGACGTGTACAGTAACAATGGCGGTTAGCATTTGAATATAACCTCCCGCCAGAACGGCGACTGTTGTGATAAACAACAGTCGTATACAGTTCAGCTAAATGTGATAGCATGCGCTCAACCAGGTCCGCTCTAGAGAATGTTCGAGCGAAGCCAACGGTTGTTTTTGAGTATGACTGAGGGGATTACGTGTGATTGGTTAAGGTGAGCTGCAGGGCACCTATTAGAGGTCGCCCTTGTTAGCATGCTCATTTGCATATCGAGGCTATAAAGCTGGCTACAGTCCAGCGCGCGTTGTCTGTTCTGCCTGTACGCTGTGAAGGAAGTAATAAGAGATTGTGCTCTTCAAATAAATTATTATACCCTCAAGCAAACCTGACTCCGACTCCATGGCTCGCCACAATATCTTATTGGTTGAGAACCACCAGTGCGTTGCAGTACTGGATATGTAGTCCATTAAAGTGGACTACAAGTAAAACTACAATCATTAATCCATTACTTAAAAAAATAATAATTGGAACATGCGATATATGGTCTATATCGTTATACCACACAGGCTAATCCAGGAACGTTTCGGCTCATTCTATAAATCAGATTTCAAGAAATAGTCGATAGTCTCCGAAGCCCGTTCTGTCAAAGGGAGTTTACTTCTGAAACCAGACACTCTGCCCACGTCTGACGTACTCACTTGAGTACTCTATGGAATCATGTAGCGAATCATGTAGCTTTGTCTCTGTCGCGAGTAGATGGTGTGAACGAGGCGTTGCAGTGTATTTTTCATGGGTCAGGCTTGATGAAATTAGAATGCAAGCAATATTTTAAATTTTAGTGCAAATTATTGTCAAAATATATTTCACAGAATTGAGTTGCTTGCTAATAATACATCTGTGTCCACTTCAGGGTTGTCTCGACTCTTCCCCTGGAAAGTTTGTTTTTCACATTGCTTGTAAAGAATAGACAAGCAATTAAACTGTTTATCTCATTGTTCACCATTAATTAATGGGTGCTGTCATTTTTCAGTAACTCTGCACAGGCTCAGTGCATTTGGACACAATAATAAAAGTTAATCTTTCAGCATTGTCCATGGTTATCTTTAATGTTCTATATTTGACTTTTAAAAGGATTTTTCCAAGCATGTAGCATTATTTACCTTAATATCTACCCTAATTACCAATATCAGAGTACTGTTTTTTTATTGATGATTTTGATTATGTTCAACCTCAATAACCTCAATTGCGTGTTTTGATTGGCGCAGCACGGCTGCGACTCGGGCACAGGAGCACAGCGTTTGTTCATTTTCTTGTTTTATTGTCGGCGGTGGTGGCTTGTTTAGATTGTAACTTAATGTCAAGTTGTGTCAAGTCACACTGAAGTTGTTGAGGCGCTGGCAAGTCGGCTGGGCCGTGAGAAGCAAGAACAATTACAATTACAAATGGGGAAGATTCAGAAGACGGGAGTGCTAATGCTGCTAATGCTACTAATGCTAATAACAGCTAGCATCTGCACTGGCATTCAATACAACGCCTACACCGTGCTTCCAGGGGGAAGCGAGCAGGCGCTGTGGGTCTACGGCAGGGAATGGCTGCTGTCCCTGCGGAAGAAAGCCACGCCAGAACCAGAACCGGGCCTGCTGGAGCACGTTCCGGAGGAGCTGCTGCTACGGCGAGGAGAAAGACGGCCACGCAAATGAGGGAATAGGGGAGGCATTCAACAACGGCTCCGACGAAGGGGTAACAAACCACCGTTACCATCAATACTCTTCAGTAATGCTCGCTCCCTACAGAACAAGATGGAAGAACTACGCCTGAATACAAGGGTCTGTCATGAATATCGAGAGTCGTGTCTCATGGTTTTCACAGAGTCCTGGCTTCAGGACGACTTCCCAGACTCGTTGGTACAGGTACCAGGTTTCACTACTGTCCGTATGGACAGGAACGATAACTCGGGGAAACTAAGAGGGGGCGGGATATGCATATATATCAGGGATGCTTGGTGCAGGAATTACACTATAAAAGATACTGTGTGCTCCCCGGATCTTGAGCTTTTATGCTTAAGTCTAAGACCGTTCTACCTCCCTAGAGACTATGGGAACATTTTCATCTGCGCGGTCTACATCCCGCCTAGTGGGAACGCGTCCAGGGCTGCATCACACATAGCAGACTGTGTCCATCAGCAGCTAAAAAACAAGCCAGACGCACCGCTGTTCACCCTTGGAGATTTCAACCACTGCAAATTGGAATATGCCCTCCCAGGGTTCCAGCAATACGTTCACAACAGTACAAGGAAGGACAAGATATTGGACAAATGCTACGGTAATATTAATCATGCATATGAAGCTAGAATTAGACCCCCCCTCTCAAATTCGGACCATAATACTATATACCTAATACCCACATATAAGTCTGCTATTAAAAGGTGTAAACCTGTCTCGAAAACTGTCAGGGTGTGGCAGGACAACAACAAGGAGGAGCTGAGCGGCTGCTTCTTTGCCACAGACTGGGAGGTTTTTCATGAAAATAATATCGACAGGACCGCAGAGGCGATTACAGGGTATATTCACTTTTGTGTTGACTTAATAGTTCCAAAAAAGACCATAAAGGTATACCCTAACAACAAGGACTACATCACCCCTGACATTAAGAACTGTATCAGGAGGAAGAAGCAAGCCTTTCGAAGCAACAACAGGATGGAACTAAAACTAATACAAAAAGAACTTAATGGGAAGCTAAAGGAAGCCAGGGAGCAGCATAGCATACGTGTCCGAGAGGCCTTCTCCAATAAAAGCTCGAGAGAGTTGTGGGACTCTGTTAGAGAAATTACTAATATGAACTCTGGGAAAAAAGACATGCATGTACATAATGAATTAGAAAAGGCCAATGAATTTAATCTATTTTACAAACGCTTCGACACTGATCCTGCAAAGAATGTTTATGAATGCAGAGAGATGCTAAATACAGTGGCGTGTGACCCGTTTAAGCATAGAATAGTAATCGAGCCGAGGGATGTGGCAAATGTTTTTAAAAAACTGCACATTAAGAAGGCCAGTGGACCAGATCTTATCTCAGGTCTTCTACTTAAAACATTTGCTGAGGAACTAACTCCAGCGTGGAGCCCCCTATTCCAGCAATCGGTAGACTCAGGCAGCATTCCTGCCATATGGAAAAAAGCTGTTATTATTCCTGTTGCTAAAAAATCCTGTCCGAAGGAAAATAATGATTTCAGACCAGTAGCTTTAACATCAATAGTGATGAAATCATTAGAACGTATCATGGTAGGTAAATTATGTGAGGAGGTAGAGCATCTCTTAGACCCTCATCAATTTGCCTATAATAGAGGTAGAGGCACTGATGACGCTTTGAACTCCACCACTCATCTGATCTTAAAGCACGTTGAGAATTCCTCAGCATATGTCAGATTAATGTTTATGGATTTTAGCAGTGCATTTAATACAATTCTACCTCAGACCCTGTTAGATAGGCTGAAACAGATGGGTGTCAACCCTTACATAATTAAATGGTACTGTGATTTTCTCATAGAGAGGCAACAGCAAGTCAAAGTCAACTCCACTCTCTCTGACTTACAGGCCTTAAGCACGGGAGCCCCCCCAAGGCTGTGTAAGTTCTCCCTTTCTGTTCATTATATATACTAACGATCTGCGGAATCAGCAACCAAACAACTATATTATTAAATTTTCAGACGACACAGTCATCCTTAGCCTATTGAGAAAATCGTCCAATATTGCCTTGTATAGACAAGAGATAGAAGGGGCTGTGAAGTGGTGTGAGGAGAAAAACCTCATTTTAAATGTTAAAAAAACAAAGGAGATCATCTTCGATCCAAAATCGTTGGGGGATCACAGCTCGATCCTAATCCACGGGGAGAGAGTGGAGCAGGTGACCTCCTATAAATATTTAGGCATTTATTTTGATTCCCAGTTAAGCTGGGCCAACCAAGTCGACTCTGTTTGCTCCCGTATTAATCAGAGAATGCACTTTTTGAGAAGGCTCAGGGTCCATGGTGTGGCAAACAATATCCTGATGTTGTTCTACAGGGCAAATATGGAATCCATTATCCGCTATGGCATCACCACATGGTTAGGTAACCTGTCCGTCAAACTCAAATCCCAACTTCAAAATCTAATTAAGAGGGCTGGTAAGATCATCGGCATGCAGCCCCCATGTTCTCTCCAAGAGATATTTGAAAGAACAGTGATTAAGCAGGGCCTTAAAATCACCCGTGACCCAAATCACATCCTCCACAATGAATTTGAGTTGCTGCCATCTGGCAGACGGTACAGGGTACCAAACTGCAGGCTCAACAGGTACAAATTTTCATTTGTTCCACTGTCAATCAAAGCACTCAATAACAGCTAATTAACAACTGGGGGGGAGAGTGCAATACGGGGGGAATGCAATAATGGGAGAGTGCAATACGGGGGGTGTGCAATAATGGGAGAGTGCAATACGGGGGTGTGCAATAATGGGAGAGTGCAATACGGGGGTGTGCAATAATGGGAGAGTGCAATACGGGGGGTGTGCAGTACTGGGATAGTGCAGTACTGGGATAGTGCAATACTGTTATACTGCATCACTTTGAGATACCTGAACTGTTCACTGTTCTGTTCTCGTTTTTTGCTGTCTTCTTTCTTTTACTGTATGGATTGTATGTATGTATGTGTCTGTATAACGCTGTACCTTGCTTGCCCAACACAAATTTCTCTCCTGAGAGACAATAAAGGCTAATTGAATTGAATTGAATATGCTAGGTTACAAATTAAAAATTATGGTTTGTCCTTTGAAATCATTATGGCCAAATGAGGCGGTTAAAATAGGCTATGTTAACCTACTGGGACCTATTCTCCATGAATGGAATTATGAGGGAATATTGAGTGTGCACGTGCACCCACTCGTTGCCACAGAAACAAAACGAAGCAGGGCAGTGGTAGTGATTTCCAAGTGAGCTATCTCTTTTATAATGCCTTTTTTTGTGATATGCTTTCTGGAACAAAATAGACATTTTGTTATTAAATTCTTTAAAAAGAGAGATATAAAGTGGCCACGTCTAAATACAAGGTGTGAAAATTGATGTTTACCCAGCCAATTCCGATTAGACAACTTTCTCTAATGTGGCTGCATCCTACATATCATTCAACGGCAGCATTACAGGATGTAATATATACATCCAACAGGAACCTGATCAATTACAGGGGCTTGGCGGTGTGGAATGGATCACTGTAATCCCAGCCAACTGAAAAAAGTTCTCCACATGAGAACGACCCAAAATTCTCCAGAACAAAACAAGTACCTCCACACTCATTTACTCTGGACCTCCTCAGTTGTCTTGCGAGTCTCCGTGTTTACACTACTTCCTGTATCACACGACAAACTCCACAAAACACAAGTAGTTTACACTGGACAAAACAGCAACACAGTAAAGTAGCCACAACCTCACAATCAGCTTACTATTGAAATGTTCCCTCTTCGAAACGAGTAGTTTGTCAACCAGCTGCACAAACAAAGCAGCATACAAAACACGCGAATATGCACAAAGCAGTCAAAACCGGCCTTTAAAACAGGGAATCACGCGGCCAGCAAAATGCGCACCCATAACAGCAGGGCAGCTACGACAAAATATAAAACAAACGCAACAATACTGTTTTAAAATAATCTAAAGCATGGCATTGTGCATGAAGTTAACCAACCCGAAAGACTTAACTGTCAAAATGAAAAATGAATCAACGTCGAGTAGAGAATACTGCGAATACATGCGCTCAGGCAAATCCACAACAGGTGTCAGCAATTTCCAATCAAGACTCGGGTGCATACAAAAACTCGTCAAAGGATTTAAAGGGCCGCACTCAAGAATGGATATAGGGACATAACACTAGTTCACAGTGGCCTTAATAATATGCAATTACCCAGGGCCCCTTGTACATTTAGATTACATCATTTATGTTTTTTTTTTCATATTTAACACAACAATTAGAATACAAAAGAATGTGTCCGACCAATGCATTCACAAGGCAAGTGGACTGTCTCTATATTCTCATATGCACATACCCTCAGGAGGACTGAACCTGGAAAGCCCTGCGTTCATTTGCGGAGTCACCCAGCCTTGTCACATCCAGTCATTGTTAATTCTCAGCACGTGCCTGAGAATTATCAGCTTACAATTAAATGAACACTGCCAAGACTGCAGCCCTGCCAAAAAACAGAACAGAGTTTCATTTTTATTGAGCGCAAATTGCCCCTTAATTGTGCGCGTGCAAATAGCCTCCAGAAAACAAAACAATAGAGCCGATGAATCCCCTGCAATTGGGCAGGCAGTGATCTGTCTGACAAACAGCACAATCTAAAGCCTGCACCTGGGGAGTTGCTATAGATTCTTAATAATCATATACACGGGTGCTTGTCTCTGATATGCTGCTTAGCGTGCTAACTCTCTTGTAGATGTGTTCAACTCCGCCTTGTTTATCTTAGATTTGTGCTGTGAGAGAAACTGAACAGTTGACACAATTCATTAATAATTAATTAGTTGTAATTAGACTGTGTTTAATTAATGTTTTGCCAATCCACAATAACACGTCAAAATAAGCGGAAACGGTGTTCCACAAAATAATAACTGTTCATGGTTACCAGTCAAAGACGCCAAAGTGCATCCAAAGGTCAAACAATTTTCATTTTCTGCCTGAGAATACAATAATAAATAACTTGTGGGACAAAGAGAGTTGTGCCCTCTAGCTTTATTCGTTAATGCCCCTAATCTACATAAATAATATTTTGAGTATAGTGTGACTTTGTCTACAGTAATCGCTTAGGGGAGTACAAACAATGCATTTCAAATAGGATAAAGTACTCCACTGTACGTGTGTTTATAATTCCCTCTTAGAATCAAATGGGCTTCAAATACAAATACCAACTTCTCAGCAAAGACCCCTGAGGGTTCTTCAAGCCTTCTGTGAGAAATAATGTTGGGAGTGAGCTTCAGAATTAAAAATCTGTGCAAGAGAATGCGACATTGGTTCATGCCAGACAAATAGGAAGCTTGCGTGGGACATGCAAAGTATTTGTGTGGGAGAAATAGGGACACTTTGTGGAAGAGACAGGTATTTAGTGTGGGAGAAAGAGGGACACTTTGTGGAAGAGACAGGTAGTTAGTGTGGGAGAAAGAGGGACACTTTGTGGAAGAGACAGGTAGTTTGTGTGGGAGAAAGAGGGACACTTTGTGGAAGAGACAGGTAGTTTGTGTGGGAGAAAGAGGGACACTTTGTGGAAGAGACAGGTAGTTTGTGTGGGAGAAAGAGAGACACTTTGTGGAAGAGACAGGTAGTTTGTGTGGGAGAAAGAGGGACACTTTGTGGAAGAGACAGGTAGTTTGTGTGGGAGAAAGAGGGACACTTTGTGGAAGAGACAGGTAGTTTGTGTGGGAGAAAGAGGGACACTTTGTGGAAGAGACAGGTAGTTTGTGTGGGAGAAAGAGGGACACTTTGTGGAAGAGACAGGTAGTTTGTGTGGGAGAAAGAGGGACACTTTGTGGAAGAGACAGGTAGTTTGTGTGGGAGAAAGAGGGACACTTTGTGGAAGAGACAGGTAGTTTGTGTGGGAGAAAGAGGGACACTTTGTGGAAGAGACAGGTAGTTTGTGTGGGAGAAAGAGGGACACTTTGTGGAAGAGACAGGTAGTTAGTGTGGGAGAAAGAGGGACACTTTGTGGAAGAGACAGGTAGTTTGTGTGGGAGAAAGAGGGACACTTTGTGGAAGAGACAGGTAGTTAGTGTGGGAGAAAGAGGGACACTTTGTGGAAGAGACAAGTAGTTAGTGTGGGAGAAAGAGGGACACTTTGTGGAAGAGACAGGTAGTTAGTGTGGGAGAAAGAGGGACACTTTGTGGAAGAGACAAGTAGTTAGTGTCCACATGCTTAACATTTTACAAAAATAACCGCATCAACATACTTCATTTTCCCCCCACATCTGATTAGAATGGTTCACATGTCGATGGAAGTAATTTTACATCGGCCTACTTTACGTTTAGAAGGGCAAGTATGAAGGGTTCTGCTTAGACATGTTCTCCTTGCAACCTAATCAACATGTAATTTCAACATATTTACATATAGTTTGTTTACAGGAGACCTTTACAGCATTTTAATGCTATGCCATGGAGGGCAGCCGAAGCCGTTTTTAATAGCGGCATAAATTCATTGATGTACGATCTATTTCACAGATATGGACGGATTTGCATTTCGCATCTAGGCTGAGCATTGTGCTGCATTCGTTTGGCTTTTTTGAGTGAAAAATGTGCGACGAAGGAGGTAGAAATCACCAGTGCACGCCTCCCATGGCTTTTCACATCTGGGTAACGGATGGCTTTTTCTTCTTTTTCCCCCAGTGGAGCACGACCCTCATTAAATGGTGGCAGTCATCCAGAACTCATCTATCATGCTCCTACCCAACGATAGTCATCAAAGAGCCGTTAAGAGGATGTCGCTTTTACGTACATTCCTGTTATCGATGACTAAAACCTCATCTACCTGGTCTGAGCCCCGCTTTCCGCCTCTTTCATCAGATCCTTCTCGAAAAGCATCGGCAACACGATAAACTATCTTTCTGACAGGGCTTCCTAACCAACAGGCGGGGTTCACAGTTTGTATTCATCAATTTATTTATATCATTTTTTTTTAAAGTTTGAACTTGATTCATGAGCAAAGTAGGATGTGCACACTGCACACATTCAAAATATTCTCCAAGTGCAAAGTAAACACAACAAGAATATTAACATATTATTATATATTATTTACACAGCAGCAGTATTTTACAAATCTCTCGTCTATCTCAATGTAACCTTACCCCTGTAACACCCTGTAACACCCTGTAACATTATTATGTATGTTATCATCATCAACAAGCACCTGCTCTAGTCTGGTGTATAGGTTGCAATATGAAGGCTTGATCATTTTTATGTAGTCTCTAACACGTCTTATAAGGCATTGTAATGCCTATATAGGCTGTAAATAATGCCCATAGCCCTTGTCATAAGCATATAAACACATTATTATAAGCTTATTACAACTAACATAGGGTTATGAAATACAAAAGCAAGTGCAGTGACACAAGTAGCATGATGTCAAAGGACACAAAATCTATTAAATTCAGTTGATGTAAGTTGACTCATTTTTTGATGGATTATATAGCCCCAGTTATTACCTCTTTACAGACATGTTTTTGCCTTCTAGCACACTGACCTGTGCTTAGCTTTAGCTGCACCAGTGACTTCAGGAATTGCAATATTGTGATCTCAGCTTTTTTGAACATGGCTGCACAAATCACAAATATGAGGAGAACCACAGAGGCCTCTACGTCTGCCCGGCGATTTGGGTGTTCTTGTAGGGTGCAATCATTACCACAGAGGCCTCTACGTCTGCCCGGCGATTTGGGTGTTCCTGTAGGGTGCAATCATTACCACAGAGGCCTCTATGTCTGCCCGGCGATTTGGGTGTTCTTGTAGGGTGCAATCATTACCACAGAGGCCTCTACGTCTGCCCGGCGATTTGGGTGTTCTTGTACGGTGCGATCATTGGTCAGCCAATGGTCTAGCTTAATAAATAAAACTGAACATGAATATAAATAAACAACCTTTACTGGAACTATGATTATGCAGTGTGGATAGGGAAGAAAGCCACTGTTGCAAAAAAATAAAATAAAAAAAAAACTTATTTGATTGCATTTTCATCACTTTGGCTGGAACCACTGCACTCTCACTGGTGAATGGAGTGCACTTATTAGGATTGGTAGATTTCTATTGTGTTCTCAGTGACACTCTAAAGCCTATTAAAGCACACTGAAGCTATTGAGCAGGTCTGAGTTGACTGAGAATAAGATATTTGCCAGTAGCAGCAAGACGATTAATAAGTAATTTTCAAATTATTCTCTAATTAAAACTGTACAGCTAGTGGGATCTATCTATCTATCTATCTGTCTGTCTGTCAGTCAATCCATCCATCCATCAATCAATCAATCAATCAATCCATCCTTCCATATATATACTGTATATTAAAGATTGAAGTAAAACAGGTTCTTGAGAATTTGTAGTTAAGCACATATATTTCCCCCCCACAAATGTCTATGCATATATCCGAGTTATCTAACAAGTTTTAAGATTCTAAAAACTTCAAATAACCACTAAATATCACAGAGGGGTGTGTCCACTACACACCCACCAAATATCTTTTAAAGAAAATGTGAATAGGTATATTAATATACATCTCAAAGTCAGCTAATAAACTCAGTCTTGAAAGGACTCAGGTAGGGGTGTGGTTTAAATCCACGCCCTCAACCCGAGTGCCATCGACGTCATCCAGCCCTACATGTTTGAACCAGGGAACTTTTCTTATACAGTTCTGTGGTTTGAACCCGGCGAGGAATTCATGCCATCAATTCAAAGTAAAATACAGTGCGGCTGCTATCAAGAGATAAATATCACAAGCAAGCTCGCAATCAAAGTTAAGTTAACTTAAACGCCAAGCCGTTTGATCTAACGTTTCACCAAATGCATGTTCCACACATTCAAATCATTAAATAATGGTAGGTTTTATCGAGTTTTTAAAATTAATTTAAAGGCCCATTCATTCATTTCGGTTGCTAATCGAACAAAAATTATGTGCACTGCAACTAAGTACTTTGAAAGATAATGGTTCTCGTCTATTTTTGTTACTGTTACCTGCCACTGAACAATACGACAAAACCATTTCCAAGGCATGGTTTATTTGGCAAAATCTTAACTATCTATTATTTTCTATTATTATATGACGAATGAGCATTGCACCAAGTAAAAACGACGCGTGAGTGATTAATTTGTTTCCATGCTGAGCTGTGCAAGGAGCAAGCTAATGTCACTAACTAGCACCACAGAGGGATGGATAAAAAAGTGAACGATTTGGAGAGGGATAAAATTGGTATTGGGATAAGGAGAGCGGGAAAAAATAAACACTTTAGCTAACTAACTATTCCAAATCCAAATGCTGATAACGCGGACAACTATTATCAAGGGCAAACAAAATGAGCGTTTGGTTCAGAGTCTGACTTCAGACAGGATTTCTTAGTGGGACAGGACGGTTTTATTCGCCTCAAACTACGGGAGGAGTTATGTAATGAGATCAAAGTACGTATTGGTTGAAGTTTCACGTCTCCGTCACCATGGACCCATTTAGACTCCACCCTTTTTTTCAGCATACAGGAATAAAGAGATATAGATGGACTTAAATTTAACAAGATTGCAATGTAATTTGTTCATCGCGCTTTATTGGTGCTCAATACATACCTTAATAGCCATAAATAACGTGGTTATAAGCATATTACAGATTTTCCTTGACCGTCACTTTAAGGGCAACATTTACAGAGCATTTGTGGGTTTGCAATCCAGAGTTAGATGGAGCCAGATGAACTGTGCAGGGTGGTGATTTAACAAACAAAAAAAACACCCAAAATCAGCATGAAGCAATGGCTTTAAGCTGTTTTATTTCAACAAGATAGAAATACACAACCAAAAAGAAAACAAAACAAAAACAAAGATTAGCCAAAGTGATATTGAAGCAGCAGGGATCCTGGAGGTGTTAATAAAGGTTCAGCACGCCGCAGCTGTGTCTGTCAGGGTTTCTCTCCTAAGGCAAGGAAACAGGCTTCGCTAAAGCAATGAGCCACACCTGGGCCGATTGCTGATCAGGCACAGGTAAGCATGCTTATTCATGAGGCTGCCGCTGTCCAAGGTCCTGAATGCTTTCAGGCCTGTTGGAGGAAATAGGACCAGCTGACAGCAGCCATAGTGGAAGAGCACATAACTGTAATGATACAGAATTGTGCATATTAACTGAACTAGGCCATTGGCCTTCAGCTATTTTCTGCATTTTGTGGCATGGCCTTAATGACTGTGGGTGTGAGACCACAAAAATATGGATGGATGGAGATAAATGCAGAGGAACTACCTGAAGCGATTTATCAAGGTTAACTGAAATACTGTATCAGGAAAGATAATTGTGTGTGTGTGTGTGTGTGTGTGTGTTTTATACCACTTGGGAATATCAGGTCTTAACTGTGGATCATGCATGACAGCACTGGCAAGGCTGCTGTAATTGTTGCCATTAGAGATTACACATTTTAATGGGAAGAGCAGTGTCAACTCAAACATCCCTCTTGGATTCTTTCCGAAACAATGTGGAGAGATCAGATTCAAGATGACATTGTGACAGCATAGAAGAATTTTTGATGAAGATGAAGTCTCTGAATAATATATTCAGTCTGAATTTGAGACTGCACTAGCCCTTGTTCTGAAATCAATGGGCCTTGTCTTGATATGTTAGTTGGTCACAAAAGTGCACAATGAGCTCATTAGCAGTAGCAACATTAAAACAGAAACATTCAGTTTCTTGCCCTTATTATCACCTGTACCAAATGGGACATGTTTTACCGTTATCGTTATTTTGTAAATAAACACCTATATGTCTACATGTACACAAATGCAAAAATAAATATCAATCGTGAAAAATACTCTGTGAAACAAGCGTTTGGCTTTTCACTATGACACCAAAAAAAAAACATATCTGAAAATATGATAAGGCTGCTTGTCTTATTTGAATAAGAGCTCTCCATTACATTTCATTAGAACGATGTTTTACTACCTTTGAAATTCATGAGCTGAGGCATAAATTAATTTTTTAAATGAATAAGAGGTGAAGAGGGAAAAGCCCCACTATAAACAGCAGCACCATTAGGACTGGCTTTGCGTCTGGATGTGCCGCCCGGGTACACAGGGTTTCTACGGAAACCGCCCTACGGAACATTACATTACATTACAGGCATTTGGCAGGCGCTCTTATCCAGAGCAACATACACAATTTTTGTTTTTTTTACATAGTATCCATTTATACAGCTGGATACATACTGAAGCTATTCAGGTTAAGTACCTCGCTCAAGAGTACAACAGCAGTGTCCTAGTTGGGAATGGAACCTGCAACCTTTCAGTTACCAGCCCAATTCCTGAACCGTTATACTACACTGCCGCCCTGGTGAGCCGCTGCTCGCTGCGTCTTATGACGCTCACTCACAATCCACCTCCGGGTGTCATTGTGAGAACGGCCTTGCATTACAACACAGGCAGTAAGAGAATGACAGGCATTCACTAACCCACTGCAGAGCGCGTCATCCGTTGACCTAGGGAACTAATAAACATCCACCAGTGTAACAAGACCTACAATCAATCAAAACCACTGCCTTCCCAATGCTAGGAATTCATTAACCATGAACAATTTACTTAAACTGTGTAAACATCAACTCTGCATTCTCCCTTATTTGTTCATTTAAGGTCTTGCATTTTCCAAAAGTGGCAGCTTTCTCCCTTGCATATTGACTTTATTTCAGTAAATGTAATGAAATGTACTGCATACAATTAAAGTTTTTTCAATTCCACACGTGTGTAACGTGTTTGGGATGTAGTTTTTTAAAGAACTACATCAAACAGCAACCAATAAGCAACAACCAAAAATCAGAAAAGCACCAACCGAACCACAAAACCAATAACAAGTGCAAGCCAAATAACAAGTGCAAGCCAAATATGTGTCATGGGTTAAACATAAAGTAAAACAAAGTTCTCTCAACAGCTATAGAAAAAAGAAAAACACTGCTGGGTGCCGGTAGAAAACTTAGTACTCTGCATAATGTAACACATTTCTGAATGAAGTGCAGCCATTTGTTTAGGCAGTACAAGGCAAGGGAGTGAATTAACACAATTTAAGTGCTGTTGGATACCCCACACAAAGCCTGAACAAGCGCTCTGAAATCTGCTCCATCATCCGCCTTTCTCAGTGCACTCAAGGTCAACCCCTGTGGCCAGCGACGGCGAATACCAGCGTAGGATTACAAAAGACCCCGATTCACCAGAGAAAGAAAAAAAAGAAAAAAAAAACATTGAAATGCCTCCCGGTAAAATGAAAGCTATCGATCGGAGCAGCCTGCCATTCCCAGGAGGTGCCAGTAAACAAAACAAAAGGGAATGCCATGACCTCCGAAAGAAAGAGCTCTTTTTTTTTTGCTTTTATTTTCAGACTCCCGTGGATCAATCCTCTTGCGGTAAGCACGTTTGCTAACCAGCGCCGGGGCCCATCTGCTGACTGAAGGTTCCGGAGTCCCGTCGATTGTGTCACATTTACGAGTTGAGAAGCCTTTGGGTTTTGGATTCTCCCCTGGAGCGCTCTTATGTTGAGAATCAGCACCCGGGTCCAAGTTCTGCTTCCACCTGGCACCAAGTCAGCATTCATTTGGCTGAGGGCTGTGTATTATAACTGCCTGCACTTTCAGGTGTATACTGTGTATTATAACTGCCTGCACTTTCAGGTGTATACTGTGTATTATAACCGCCTGCACTTTCAGGTGTATACTGCTTTGTTTTTGTTTTAATGACTCGAAAGTACCATTATTATAAGCTTATATTATATTATCCATGCAGGTCGTGGCCGCGTGAGATTTTTTTGGAAGCCCATGAGGGACCTCGGTGGTTTACATCAAAAGACCTTGCGGCTACACGTGACACATTGTAACAGCAGGCATGTAACGTCTATAGTACACATTGTAAAAGCAGGCATGTAGCGTCTATAGTGCACATTGTAACAGCAGGCATGTAGCGTCTATAGTACACATTGTAACAGCAGGCATGTAGCGTCTATAGTACACATTGTAACAGCAGGCATGTAGCGTCTATAGTACACATTGTAACAGCAGGCATGTAGCGTGTATAGTACACATTGTAACAGCAGGCATGTAGCGTCTATAGTACACATTGTAACAGCAGGCATGTAGCGTCTATAGTACACATTGTAACAGCAGGCATGTAGCGTCTATAGTACACATTGTAACAGCAGGCATGTAGCGTGTATAGTACACATTGTAACAGCAGGCATGCAGCGTGTATAGTAAACATTGTAACAGCAGGCATGTAGCGTCTATAGTACACATTGTAACAGCAGGCATGTAGCATCTATAGTGACAGAGGATGCAATAATGCCAATGTATCAACCACTGTGGTTGTGGTTATGATGTCACTCTAACAGCTGCCGTTGTTCTTGATCTTACTGTACAATTACTGGGGCGGACTACTCTGCAGGGGTAGGCTCAGATTGTACAGTAGTATTAACAGACTCATAATTCTTCCATAATTACCCTGTTATATGACATACTGTAAAGCCACATACACGATATGACACACATTGCAGCACACTACTTTCTCCATCAATGCTTTTAATACCATCGGCCATTTTGTTCTTTGGTATTGCATAATATTTAATTCAGCAGATTGTTTTATCCAGATTGACTTTCAATGTGAAAGAACATTGTTCAATATACACTGCCTGGCCAGAAAAAAAGGCGCCGTTGCACTCATCATGCATAGTGCCCACTGTATAAGCCTCTGGAGGCAGTGATATGATCTGAGGTTGCTTCAATTGGTCAGGTCTAGGCTCAGCAACGCTATGCAGCAATAAAATGAAGTCAGCTGAGTACCTGAATGTACTGAATGACCAGGTTATCCCATCAATGGGCATATTCCAGGACGACAATGCCAAGATTCATCGGGCTCAAATTGTGAAAGAGTGGTTCAGGGAGCACGAGGAATCATTTTCACACATGAATTGGCCAGCAGAGTCCTGACCTTAACCCCATTGAAAGTCTTTGGGATGTGCTGGAGAAGACTTTATGGAGTGGTTTGACTCTCCCGTCGTCACGCCATAAATGTTGTGACGTTGCAAGGTTGTCGAAACAATGCCACCATGAATGCGCGCCAGGCAGTGTATTACATCACACTAGTGTACAAGGGCAATGCCACATGAGACTTACACACAACAATGAATTTCTAAGCCTGTCCACTCTCAGGAAATAGCATGACTCCCTTTACCGCTGAGAGTTACCAACTGAAGTTAATTTCATTGTAAACCCTTTTGAATGAAGTCCCAACGTATTGTAGCTCAGCTGGTGAAGTCTTTCATGAATATTGGACAGCACTGCTGCTTATTGTGTGCTGCCCAATACATTTAAGGCGATAATAATTTATATAGAGCAGCACTGAGTTCCCTTCTAGGCAAACTCATGACTGAAAAAGTGGATGGCAAGAACAATCCAATCAGTGCATCCAAGGACAAATGCAATTTCATTAATACATTTGCTGGAAACAGACAAACAAACAAAACAAATGGCCAAAGAAACTTTGGATGTACAATGACTAGGTTTGTAGGCACAGGAGACAACAAGTAGGCTAGATACAATGACCAATCAGGATGAGGGGATAAGGCACTGAAAATAAGGGCTGTATACTGATCCCTAACACTGGAATCCACAGCGCACCCAATAGTTTACCCCTCAGCCAAGCAGCAAACACATGATATTGACTGTAATTTATCTCCAGAAAAAAAACAGGCGCGAGGGAGCCGAGCCGTTGCTACGGGAACTACTTCATGTCAGGCATGAGAAAAGTGGTTTACTGATGTCTGTTACCCGCTTGATTGCTGAACGTCAGATTTCATCAACGGGTGCGAGTTTGCAATGACCTGCTCTGCAGTGTAAAAGCACCAGATGATTAGACTGACAGTTAGTCGTAGGGTCCGAGTGTAGGCGACATGAAGACAACCGCAATGGTGACACCACAACAGTCAATCCCCGGTGTACTTGCATAAAGGCAAGGCAGAACATGTCGATGCAGTCATATCTATACAGCACTAGGAGCATTCCAACATTCCCACAAAGGGGCCAAGTTACTGGAACAAATGTTGGAAAACATGGGTGGTACTGTTTAGGGATATGGCTTGTTCAGTTATTGTGAAACATATTGGTGCAAGTTTGGTTGTAGCTTGGCATCATTTTGATGTCATTAATCTGGTTCACAAACAGCTGTTTAAGTGTTTTTTATTTTCCACGGAGTATGCGATATAAGAGTGTATGCTTTGCGTATGTGGGTGAATAGTTTTTTTTAATGCTGAGAGCATTCTTGTTGTGATTTATACATATGACTATGGGCACACAGATGAACAGTGAGCTTTTACAGAATACATAATTTATCTGAGAACATATGTGTAGACACACTTCTAACATCCATCTTCCCACCAGCAAAACAGTTGGTGTAAATCTAACACTGTTGGTGTAACTTTAACACCATAGGGTGTACATTTAACACAATGAAACCACAGTCTCAAATGTACACCAAAATTTTTGCTGTGCACAATTAGGAACAGCTGAGTACAATTAGGAACACATCAAACCAACCAATGGGAACTATCCAGAAGGGTTTAGCATGTTCGATAATTAAGTTATAAATGCTTTCATTAGTTGACACACTACTGTCAAATGTTTTACATAAGCCCAGGGTGTCCAATTTACAAGTTTGGGAAGCACCCCACCCGCAACCACAGAGTACGACACGCCCCCCCCCCCCCCCTCTTAAACGATCATGAAGGCTCAGGGGAGATTTCTTTCCTGTACTCTTTCAAATGAAAAATGACCCAATAAAATATGCTTTTATGATGAAAGGTGACACTTCACCTCCAAAATGACTGATTGCTCAGGCTGTATGACATATATATGATATTAAACATGAAAATAAGAAAGAGAAAAGATCCAAACTAGGAAGCAAAAATGATTGATAACCTCAGCATTTAAGGTCTTTATACATCTTAATCTTTATTTGGGGGGTAAAAGTACTGTTTTCATTAAATTTCATGTAACTGTTTAAATTGTGTGTTTTTGACTCCATAAGTAGGGCTACACTATAGTGGGACTTCATTAAAAAACATTTTTAAACAAAATTTGCATTTTTTTCATTACAGGGATTAGAGCGGTCAAAATACTCGCTTTCAGAATGTCAAAATCAGCTTCTTCTGCAAGGTCTTTATGAAGAAAGAAAACACACACACACACACACACATTTCACAAAACAAATCTCACCCCAGGAAGGGACAGCCGTCGCCATTGGTCCGGAATTCCCAGCCAAGGAGTCCATCTCTCTCCTCCATCTTCATTCACAAAACGTGGCCATCTGTGGTCCTGCTGCTTGCCTGGCAAGGTGAACCCTCTACGCCCAGAGCGTTCGAAATGTTCGTCGTCTTCCATTTGCGACCCATGTGCTCTCATGGAGCTCGCGTGGCTTTCAGCATCCTGCTGGCTTTTTTTTCACTCCCTCCCCGAGAGTCCCATTCTCCAGGCCTGCAGGCACTATCGGATAATATCCTGGAAGCCCTGCAAGCCATTTAAACTCTCAAGGTGATTGTGTAACAAATCGCACGTCAGCAGCTCTAAACTGTGGAGTCTTGTCCTGAACAGAGAGTCCAATTCTCCTGTTAGGCACTATTGAATAGTACCCTGTGTTTAGCATAAACACAGTTCCAAAAAAAACAAAAAACCTACAAGCCATTTAGATTCTCAAGGTGATTGTCTACCGAATCTCACATCAGCCACACACAGTGGAGTCTTGAGAAGCATGTCCTGAACAACGCAGCTTGTTGGGGAAGGAGGCGGGGGTGTAGTTTTGGCTTTTGGCAGTTTGGCGCGAGAGCAGTCTTAGTTTCCCTAATAAGGTCCCAGATGAAATTACCACTCATACTGACAGCCACACCTGGAGGTTCTAAGGAGAGCAGAAATGTAATTTGTATGGAATCCTGTAACATGCAGTAATGTGGTTTTCAGTAGGGGGTTTTGATTTATTGCAGGCTGCAACACGATCCATATAAAGTCTACTCTGCCAGCGAGAGCAGCTATCATATGCTGTCGATCAAAAATGGTTTACTCACCACATATAGAAATGCATAGCTTTTCTGAACAATTTTTGTTTTTCATTTTTATATCTGAACCACACAACCAACGGCTTCAATGTCTTTCCCAAGATTGGATTAAGTAGAACATTTCGAAGGCATACCCGGGCATGCGTATGCCACTTCATCCATTCCATTCCAGTGGCATAAACGAGGAGTAAGAGGAGGACAGGGAGGTGTTGAGTCGGCCATCAAAGTCAGTTGACCAGGATACCACAGGGGGACTCCCTGAAATTAAATTGTGTAATTCTGTTAATTGTTCTGGACTGCGGTGCAAACTACATGCAAGGAACTAATGCAGAAATGTTCCCAGGTGTTTGACAACACACAATGTAGGACAGTTGTCCCAAACCCTGTTCCTGGAGATCTACCATCCTGTAGATTTTCATTTTAATTCTTATTCTGCTAATTAGCAGCTCAATGAGATCTCTAGCTGTTGAATGAGATGTGCTTTGTTAGGGTTGGACTGAAAACCTACAGGAACAGGGTTGGGTACCACTGATGTAGAAGAAAACCATCATGATCTACAAAAAAAAACATCCCTGCTCCTGCAGAGCTTTTTCTGTTTGTGCCATGTAGTTCGCCATTAAAACACCAACTAGTCTAGACCCAATAAACCAGGTGATTGTAAGTAGTCACCCGCTCTCAGTAATCAATGAAACGCTTGGTTAAAGGTGAAAGCCAGCTGCAGACCCTGTGGCTGTCCAGGTACACTGGGGATTGGTAATACACAAGATATTAAAGCTATGATTTATTTCACTGTGGCATTATGCTAAGTATCACAATCACATTTACCATGTGCAATCATTTATACTTCAGGCAGTTAGTGGATCTTGATGGATAGTGCAGGAGGGATATAATTACTACCCGTTTTAAAAATACAGCCCATTTTTTAAACAAGATATTGATTTTGACCTTGAGTTTCCACAGCATGTACAAATGGGACCAGGTTACGGTGCTCAGCTGCAGGAAAGATGCTAAATGCATTCAGCTTTGCGCTCTTCTGTGAAATCCACCCTGGAAAACCAGGATTTTCTTGGCTGTGGTATAACAACCATCTGTTTGCAAGAGATGGACAACTGAAAAATCAGTGGACCTTGTGGCAGTGGTTCATCAGGGGGACTAGCAAAGAGGAGTTTGTTTTGTCAGAGATACGACATTACTTTAAAGGTAAAAAGAAAATAAATAAACATGGGCATCTTACCGTACTGTGTCCTGCGATGGATTGGCAACCTGTCCAGGGGCTATTCCTGCTTCTCACCCAATGCCTGCTGGGATAGGCTCCACCCCACAAACACACACACACCCGCGACTCTGACCAGGAATAAGCGGCTAGACAATGGATGAATGGATGAATGGATGAATGTTACTGTGCATACCGTAGAAGTTCTGGAATCAGACAGATGGCTCCTGAGATGGGTGAGCTGAAGTTCTATTGATGGGAGTGGCTTGTGTCTCCACCGTGATGAAAATGAAGATTCATCAGGGCAATCAAATTTTGGTGTACAAAAACCTCAGAAGGCGTACACGCTCAGAACACGGAAGCAGCGCTTCTCGGATTTGTCTAAAGCTGCATACTCATCCAGAGGATTCTGGAGGATTCTGGAAGGTTCCCGTTTCCACTGTTACGTTGTACCTTCTGACCAGGGCCTGTAAATAAAGCAGTAAGTAACGTAGCCTATTAAACGAATGATAGCACTCTGGCTACTCCAGCTCTGGCTACCGCCGCTCTCCTTGGTTCTCTTAAATCAACAGCCTGGTTTCATATCATTGGTAAGGGTGCTGTGAGAGTGCTTTGGTTACAACGGTTCTAGTAGTAATACAAGGGCAAAAAATACATATCGTCATGATTCATTATTTTCATCAAATTTCAAACTTTCAGAATGTGGTGTGGATGAAATGCAGACGGACAGATCTGGGATGTTCTCACAGTGTCAGCGTATGATTTCATTTTTAGAACAAATTAAATGGTTTTGTTGAAACAGAGCTATGGTACAAGACAAGTAGGTAAACATTCAACGTATTTTATCTTGCCCCGTCCCCTTACCCTAACATAGCGGAAACAAGGCTGTCAATGTGGCTGTGTTCGAATCAATGCCCTTCCATACAATTGAGTATGAGTTGAGTACACTGGTTGAAAAATTTAAGTACGTGAAATGTTCTCTAAATGCAGTGTACTTCCCCAGATGATATACTTATTTCAGTGTTTTTTCGCTGATAATAGTATGAAGATTTTTTGCATACTGTATGTCACGTACTAAACAGTATGCAATAAACAGTACACAGTAGGCCTACACCGCATGCAGAAGATAGTGCTCTGATTCGGACACAGTCTGGGAATGCTCCCATTCTCTCAATTTAGAGGGGACACTCAGTCGAAGAAGACAATGCTCTTAATCACTGTCTGTGCATAGACCTACAAAGCCACAGGATATCTTTGAAAGAAAAACGTGGCCCTACAACTGGACCTCAGTTCAAATCCAGCACGTTTGCACACTACTGTGAGGCCTTTTCCGACAGAGCGCTGTCCGTCTCTCAGACTCATTATGAATACCCAAATGTTAAGCCGACGGTGCTGTTTATTATTTCCGGGTGTGAGCTGTGAGCAATGCCAGCTACGTTCCTCAGAGAACACAATCAATAAAAGGGAAGATTCTGCAACTTAATGCCAAGAAGATTCCACAGAAAACATAATTATTTATTTTGCCAATTATGTAACCCATAACCCCCTATTGGACCCGACAATTCATTTGTTGTCCCTTGTAGGGGACATGAGTCTCTGGTCTTAATTGCACAAACTACGTATATATTCTGCTATGCTGAAACCCACACGACAAACAAGAGACATTCAATAAAAATTTAATTAAATTTGACAATGGAAAATGTTGTACAAATACAATACATGACAATTAATGTAATTTGGCACCTGTGTTATTTGACATGAATGATGATGATGACACGTTTTAATTAGCATGTTAAAATATTACACAAACCTCCAAGAGGATTATTAAATTGCTATAAATGTTCAATTGCAGGACTCAGTACATAAAGATGTACATATATTGCTTGCCCTACAGTATAATACACAATAACATGTCCAGTGTTAATTCAACTCTAAAAGAGTAGCCTTCTGGCCAGAGTAGGCTCATATCTACTCTTAGAGTTGAATTTACACTGGACATTGTACTGTGTACGACAGTAAAAACGGACATAGACTCCTCCTGAATATAGATTCATCAACTGAATGATATCTGTCTGGGCCGACAATACTGATGCTTCTCTTCATTCATAAATCAATAATAAGAAATATGTACAACATTCACGAAATGTCTGGTTCTTCCAAAAAGCGTCTCCTCCTGCACACAGCCATCAATGTTTTTGTAACGAGGCGCACGAAGACCTTAAGAAAAACGCACAAACACTACACCACTACATGGTGCTTTGAAATTATATTAAGCTTTAAAGTCGGAATACGTTGTTTTCTTTCTTTCTAGCAAAGTTCTTGTTCAATTTACAACTCGGAGGTTGTGCGTCACCGCGTAATTTTACAACACAACACAGGTGCACATTGTGACCAAACAAGCGTCCGCTTGTAGTAGACATCATCTTTGGTCACTGTTTTTCATATATGCATTAGGCTAATACTGATCGGAACGCGCACCCCGAGCGGCGGTGTTACAATAGTGACCTCCAGTGTGCACTGCGACAACAGGAAAGGAACGCAGCGCGTGTTTCAGAACGCAAAGGCAGTGTCTGATAAATAGTTTACATATACCCGTTTAATATCGATTGCAGAGTTAATCGAATTGCATGCCATGAACCATAATGAGCTTCTCTTGCAATTTCTCACGCCGCGCGCGGACAACTGCAGGTTATCTGGTACACTGCACGTGAGATGGTTATGAAAACAGGCTACAACTTGTATGGGAAAAAAAAGATATTGAAAAGTTATTTTTCTACCAAATATATCAATAACGGTAACGTAATGGTCAACAACTGCTATAATGAGAACGACACCCTGTCGTCGATTCCCATAAAAAAAACACAGCACGGTATTGCCACGGTGTCTTTATGTATGCCTTCTCTTTCCTTAGGGGCGGGTCGGAATTGAGTTAGTTTAATGCGAAGAACACGTGGATATTGCGCTGTTGGCAGGACTGTGATGTTCAGCAAGGGCAGAGCGCAACGGAGCCGAAGCAGTCTGTCGAAATAGGGGGAACGCTGAAGACGCGCGAATTTGAAGACAGTTTAAAGAAATTATTTGATCAAACGTATGACGGGATGTTTCTACCAAAGTCATTTTACTTCCACGTTAGTTCGATGAAATACGTTTCAACTGAAGAACGAAGCAAGGACTCAATTATGATAACGTACAGGTAAAAGAACGGAACACTCCCGGGACAAAATGAATAGCTCTGACAGAAATGTGAAATTACATGGACTTGTAATTTGGATGCTTGACGTTATAGGATAAAACATTTTGGAATATTTTCAAATATCAAACAAGATGGATTTCTTTAATTTCTCCAGTGGGATCGACGCTTCGCCTGCAATAAATCCAAATTCCTCGTCTAAGGAAGGTCAATATTCCCTGGCAACCATCGCAGGTCTCGCAGCTCTTGTGAGCTTTCTCATTGTGTTTACTATTGTGGGAAACGTTTTGGTTGTCATTGCGGTATTAACAAGCAGAGCCCTAAAACCACCGCAAAACCTGTTTTTAGTTTCTTTAGCAAGTGCAGACATTCTGGTGGCTACCCTGGTCATGCCGTTTTCCCTAGCAAACGAACTCATGGGTTACTGGTTTTTCGGAAAAGTTTGGTGTGATATATATTTGGCTTTAGATGTTTTGTTTTGCACGTCGTCAATCGTACACCTGTGCGCTATCAGTTTAGACAGATATTGGTCTGTTACACAAGCGGTTGAATACAACCTAAAAAGGACCCCCAAACGAGTGAAATGCATGATAGTTGTAGTTTGGCTAATCGCTGCAGTAATATCATTCCCGCCATTAATATCGATGGACAGAAACAACGACGACGCACTCAACCCCCAGTGTAAACTGAATGACGATACGTGGTATATCCTTTCCTCCAGCATAGGCTCGTTCTTTGCCCCTTGCCTTATTATGATACTAGTGTACATAAGAATTTACCAAGTGGCCAAAACCAGAACGAGGACTATGTCCGAGAAAAAACGAGGGACCGTTACAGACCGATCTCCCCCCGCCGAGAACGGACTGGGCAAGAACGACTCCTGCAAAGTTAACGGGGAGAAGGAGAACGGGCACTTGCACTGTCCGTCCCTGCCAAAGGAACAGACACCAGGCGACGAGGACGAGATAGACCTGGAGGACAGCAGCTCCTCTGAAGGCAAGGGCAAGAAATCTAGGGAGCTGGGCTCCAGAAGGGACAGGAGAGCCAGCCGAAAGAACAGCTCCCTGTCCAAACATTCCAGTCGGCTGTCCAGAGCTAGCAACAAATCAATGGACCTCTTCTCCTCCAGGCGCAAGCGAAGAAGCACGGTGTCCCGGAAGAAGATCTCTCAGGCGAGAGAGAAACGGTTTACCTTCGTGTTGGCAGTGGTCATGGGAGTCTTCGTGGTGTGCTGGTTTCCGTTCTTCTTCAGTTACAGCCTCTACAGCGTCTGCAGGAAAAGCTGCGCGATGCCGGAACCGCTGTTTAAGTTTTTTTTTTGGATTGGCTACTGCAACAGCTCACTCAACCCTGTCATTTACACCATCTTCAACCAAGACTTTCGAAGGGCTTTCCAAAAGATTCTCTGCAAATCATGGAAAAGATCTTTCTGAACAGCCTTTTGACAGTCATGGCAACTCTTGTTACAACTTGCTCCTGCTACTGAACAACGAGAGCGAAAAACAAGCAAAATAAATAAATAACAATGCATTGTTGTGCGAAGGAATTCTACTGATATGTTGACTGACAATCTAAACATGAGCAGTGTGCGTTTAGATATAAAAACTTTCATTTTAAAGAGTTGTTTTATTGATAAACGTTGTGAGGAACCTGCTCAGTTTATTGTTACAGTCACATAATGTTGCTGTAAATCAATGAAACACGCTTTACACTGTATTAAACACGTTTTTCTGATTAGTTTTGTACGGGCAATGCTAAATATCAAGAGGCGTATCCATCCATATTAACCACCTTTGCACATGTCGCTTTGCTTTTTGTGGTTTAGAAACGCGGTGACGTGTGAAGCTTATGCGATTTCTTTATTGGACATGACTCTGTAGTATGGCCCACCTGGTAGGGGATTTGTATCACCTGCCAAACAATCCATCATAAAAAAAAAAGGTACTGCGCGACTCTGTTGCGGAGGACGTGAAATACGCACCGCTCTTGAGGGACTGCTTATCGTTAACAGGGGCCGTGAAGAAGGCTGGATTTAAATAGTTCTACTTTGTGGTTCGACCTGTTATTTATGTGGCATATTTCTTCATCGCTGGACGCCATCAAATAAATATGAAGAAAATGTGGTTTAACATTATTTTCTAGCGTTGCCATTGTTAGCAAATGTTTTCTTCAGCTAATATTAGCCTATCGTATCATCTTCTGTGTTCATCATTTCGACATCGTGGTATATAGGCTATTATATTTAGTATTAAAATATTTACTTAATATTGACAAATATAGGAAACTCAACCTCAATTTGCACATTAAGTCGCATTGCATTGGAAGCGAAGCTTCTATTTAGTGTTGATGCTCATAAGAGAGGGTCAGTGTAGCCACAGTCTGAAAAACGATGAATCGAGGCACTGGTTTAAATTGGAGAGAGATATGAAAAGGATTATACGTATTATTAAATTTTGTAAATGGTAACAGACAAAATTCAACATTTCAGCGTGGACAAGCAGCAGAAAAAATATTAACGAACATATTTAATTGGTATATCAATATATATAAAAATGAAATACTAATATGGTATGAACACACTTACAGGCCTTTGAGTTCATTTATGAGCCAAAGTTAATTCACTTTTACTTACTGCACTTATTTGTCCAAGCTCATAGGAGCACAAGCGAGTGCGACAGTAGGCCTAGTTTACATTATGTTTATAAAATGTCTTTATTATAACAAAAGTGTACAAAATAGTTTATATTATGCAAATGTATATATTCTAACGAAGTTTTACAAAATAGTTTGTATTATGCTAAATGTCTTTATTCAATAAAGTTTTACAAAATAGTTTCACTGGAAGTAAAGAAACATAGGGAGTCATTTCTATCGTGTTACTCTTTGAACATTGAACATCGCAATTTGTGCAGGTGCACAAAATACGATAATAATATTATATATTTTTTCAAGTTGATGTATGCATTTATGTTTACAGACCTAGATTATTGGTTTATTTACAGCATAGCTATAGGCCAGGAGAGTCAGACTCCAGTCCTGGAAGACTGCAGTGTCGGCTGGTTTTTGGTGTTTCACCACTTAAATGATGAGTTCACTGGTTGTTTAAAGAGTTAAATCTCCTTGGTTAGAAGGTCTTGTTTTGGGGTGTCAGTCATACTTCGAATACATCTCTTCATGTGGCCATTAGTCACTCAACTCAGGTGTTTGTAAAGGAAGGTTACATTGTAACAATGAAGGTTACATTGAATAATTGGTAAGAACCTAGTAGACAAATTATAAATCAGGCATGTTAGAAAATGCATATTTTTTATAATACGGGTGACTAGAGCCACATAATTATTTATATTTGCATATTTGCAAAGCTAGCTGCTTCCCAACTCTGGATTGTTGAATAATTGCAATTTGTAGCTGTCAGTTTGTCTAAGGTCCATGCTGCAACTTATATTTTTTCTTGCTTAAATTGGCATATATTTACATTCTGATTAAATCTGTCTATTTTTTAATGCATATCCAATGGCATGCATAAAGAATACTCCCTTTTAAAACTAGCTCCATTATATCTGTGGAGCATCTTTGAGCACTATATACAAGGAGTATGTGAAACGCATCCATAAATTCTTTTAACATGAGCACATTCATTTTCCAAAGGACTGGATAAGTCAAATTAACCCACCATTCTAGTATCTAGTGTTCCGAAAGTGATGCGTTCTCAGTGAGTGTTTCGCCTAATGGGCTCTCATACAGATGAACTCATTAACAGATGTTTCAAAGGCAGGGCTGCTGAACAGGCAATTGCCCGTACTCCAACAAGACAAGCAGTATGACATGGCTGTCAGTGGTCATTTTGAGCCAACATGGTGACCTGTTGCCTGCGAGGTGGTACAGATTGCATACACTAGTAGTGATGGACCAGTGTACAAGAAGCACCGTATGACTTCCCACATTTGGTATTTGCCTAATGATGTATCACTTGGGAATAAAGTGGTTCATTTGGTTGTATAGTGGCTGAAAGCTCTCCATCTGCTGCCTTGGAGATACAGTTCAATGCACACTTTTGCCATCAAATTGCAGTTTCCTACATGTAGATACACTGTTCAGAATGATGCAATTCCTGTGAGTGATGTTAAACTAAAGGGTAAAAGATTCATGAATATTCACAAAATAGACATGTGTGTGTGTGTGCGCGAGAGTGTGTGTGTGTTTGTGCATGTGTGTGTATGTATGTGTGTGTGCGTGCCTGTGTGTGTGTGTGTGTGCGAGAGTGTGTGTGTGTTTGTGTGTGTGTGTGTGTGTGTGTGTGCGTGCCTGTGCGTGTGTGTGTATTCATGCCTGTGTGCGCGTGTGTGTTTTGGGGGGTGGGTGGTTTTGACTACTTCCCTTAAGTGTTTTACAAATAATTCTTTTGCAAATGATCCACCTCAGAGGAGAGCTATCTAACAAACGGCTCAGATTCATTAGGGTTTCTCTTTCGCCCTCGTCTTAGCAGCCTGGGTACGAGCAGATGTGCACTTTAGTGCCGTGGGTATGCTACATAAGATAGCCTTCTACCACAATCATGCCCCTTCATAAATGAACCTATTACTGTTTGCAGTCTTGGATGTGCCATTTCTACAGTAAAACACAATGTCTAAGCACACGCACATACTGCAATTCTCAAGTTAAGGCTTGATCTCTGCATCTGCCATTTATTTACACTAATAGTGATGTGACAAGAAACTCCATTGCAAATAGCAAATAAATTTTTTTAATAGTCTTCACTCATTATTTTGGGACCTCTATGGTTTCTTGGCAGAATAGCACGGCTTAAAAATACCAGTTGTACTGTCTTTTGTGTACTGTCTGAAATGTCTAATTATCAAATTAGACATTTATCAAATATCGGTATTATTATGTCAATCATATGATAGCTTTTTTTGAATATGATTTAAAAAGAAAAATTTTCAGGATTTTATGTGTTTTACAAATGAATACCAATGTAAGCATTTTCATGTAAAGTGATTCTGTTTCTTGTTTATTGCAAACAAGAACGTGAACACAAGCAACTCTTGAGTACAGTTTATCCTCATTCAGGTTCATGCCTCTCTTGTGGAGGTGGAGATAAGAGTTATCATTGGCTTTTCTTTAATCCCTCTCTTAAAAATACAGCACGTGCTTTTTAAATTTTACCAATATTCAAAACGCTGCGTTTGAATGACTGGGTGGCGCTTGTAATCTAGACAGGCTTTCTGTCATGTCCACACTCCCAATGCTGTTATTCCATTTGTTTGCTCCCATAATCCTTTATATACGGATGTACTGAAAGCTGCTTGTCCAAAGAAACGCAGGCTCATATTATTTTCCACCTACAGCGTTATCATGCAAAAAGAAGTTTCTTGTCTTTATGTTTCAGTGCATATCGATTTAGGCACTGACCACAAACTGCAAAGTGACCAACTGTGTAACTTGGGGCGTGTGCACGTGCTTATTGCGTGCTGGAATAAAACGTATGCGCTGTATGTTCCAGTGTGCTCTTTATTCTTGCATGCTGTTTCAAAACAAAAGGGGGGACACTGGAAGGGCATTTGCACTGTACTAAATTGCATATGGACTATTCCAATTCATATAATTCTGAGGTGATATTACACAGTAATAGGGATTATCCCATAATGGATAATTATGATTATGGTTTTTGTAATATAGGGGTCCACTGCAATACTCTCACGCCCCCTATCGAGACACCCCTCCTCCGCCCCTGGTCAATACTGTTAAACTTGCACGTGAAAAACTTACACAAGATGACTCGTGCGTTATCTCATTAAAAATACGTTTGCCTGCGTTTATGGTTGTAGATACTGATACTGACCCCGCAGGAGCTCTCATCAATGTGCTTTTAAGGCACTTTTACTATGACAAACAGCCCCAGTAATCTCATAGATGTGTTTCCAAAAGTCCTCATTCAGTTCGATAACTAATATAGAAAAGAAGAGGGAGAAACATGAGAGTTCATAACCTTTAATATTCTGCCTGTGTTCTCTCCATGCACAGCTGTGCTTTAATATTATGGCTGTGTTCTCTCCATGCACAGCTGTGCTTTAACATTATGGCTGTGTTCTCTCCATGCACAGCTGTGCTTTAATATTTTACCTTTGTTCTCTCCATGCACAGCGGTGCTTTCTGTCATTCAAGCCAGGTTGATACGAGTTTAAGGCCAGCAGGGACCTGGTTTGTGTATCTTGTGAGTAGGCTGACTGTATGTCTATGCAATACCTCCATCTTGGATCTATTGTACGAATGAGGTGACATCGGGTATGGGATAATCAGGGATGATAATGATTTCTAGAGCACAAACAGCCCCCCCCCCTCCCCCCCCAGGCATACTGCCATAGTTAAGAAAACAACCCGGTCAGGTTTGGTCTCGGTCAGCTCGCAGTGCGGACTAATTCAATTGGACTGGAACCCTCCCTCTACGGAGAGAATACCACTTACTCTGGCATAAAAACTGCATTTATTAGCTGACCCCTGACCCACTGCTGTCACACTATTTTCCGGGAGACGGAGCACAAGTGTATGGCTGCAGTTATTGGCCCCCTTTCGTTCCTTGACAGCTTATTCATAATAATATTCATATCTCCATCTCCAGAGATACACATGCTGTCTCGACTGCAAGCTCCGAACGGGCTGATATGCTGGCTTGCATTATCGCCGTTTGTTCTCATGGTAATTGTTTGTGTCTCTGCCAAACTCCGGCAGATCTTCCTCTTTTCCTTTCAAGCTTAAAAAGAGCTTTTATGCTTTTAGGCCCAGACATGCCAAGCCTGAGACAACTGTGAAAGTGCATACTGCTGGGATTATTCGGTCTTTTTCAACCTGTCAGTCACACCTGACAGATTATATGACGGAATTGCTCAGCAAATAGAAGCTGTCAGCTGACCTCTTCTGGAACTATGCGCTGTTGAACAGAACAGGAAGGAGCACGTCTATGTCTGAGATAGAATTCTTTTGACTTGGCCGCAGGCAATTACTAAAGGAATTCTATGGAGAGCTTAAGCAGGTGAAAAATGTACTCAATGCATGGATCGCTCTTCTCTCCAGAACACTGCTGCCGTGGTCATTGGCTACCTCGGCGAACACTAATCTCCTAAAACCCATCTAAAACCCACCTAACCCCCTACTTTATCCCTCTGATACCATTTACTTTAGTAGAAATCTGTTTAGTTTCAAGTCAATTGTGACGTTTTCCCCCGTGTACTGATCCACCTACTCAAGATAATTACAGTCTAATACTACATTGTTCTGTACAGATTTTTACCATATTGCTTTTTATTTATTAATTTTTAACCTACCCTATCCCCTAAAGCGCCACCCTAAAATGAGTAAAAGCAAGTAAGGTAACACAGATGTAACACAGATGCATTACGCTATTTACTTATCAGGCCTTACATGGAGATGTCCCGCACACAACCAGGAAGTAAGGAGCGGTATGCGTGAGCCAGTTTATGAGAGACAAACAAAGAATAAAATCCAATGCTGACGGTCAGGGATTCTATTTCGGATGAGTACGGTGAAGTAATGAGCCCTTCCCGTACGGACACGCATAGATTTTCGGGGGGTTTTGAGTGGCATAGAGGAAACGTCTCCCAGGGAATTCTGAGGGCCGCTCAGCTCTGCAGTTCTATTGGGCGAAAATCAAAGCCGAAATAAAGTAACATCGGCCAACAGCTAGCTGCCGTAAGGCAAGGCAAGTTTATTTATATAACACATTTCATACAACAATGGCAATTCAAAGTGCTTTACAGGGAGCATGTGAATACAGAGCCAGGAGAATAGTTTTATAATTTAAATAAAAGAAATAACAATAGGAATAAAAAATAGGAATAAAAGAATATAGATCTCTATAGTAAAAGAGTAAAAGAATAGAAATAAGAATAAAATATAGGAACAGAAAAAATAAAAATACAAATACGATATAAAGATAGTGGAGAAAATTAGGTGTTTAGTTATAGATACTGCAGAACATTAAAGTTTTTAGCTTGGTTTTGAATGTGTTTAAATTTTGGGCCTGTTTGAGTTCTTCAGGAAGTTTATTCCAGATACACGAGGCATAATGACTAAAAGCTGCCTCACCGTGTTTAGTTTTCACTCTTGGAGTGTTTAGTAGACTGGTGTCAGTTGACCTTAGGGGTCTAGCTGGAATGTAAGGTGAGAGGAGATCAGATATGTATTTTGGCCCAAGACCATTTAGAGATTTGTAGACAATTAGGAGTACTTTGAATTCAATTCTCTGAGAGACTGGTAGCCAGTGTAGAGATCTAAGAATTGGTGTAATATGTTCAAATTTTTTTGTTTTAGTTAAAACTCTTGCTGCAGCATTTTGGACGAGCTGCAGTTTACGAATAGCTCCTTTAGATAGGCCTGTCAACAAACCATTGCAATAATCAAGCCGACTCGAAATAAATGCATGGATGAGCTTTTCAAGGTCTTGTTTAAACATGAAACCCCTAATTCTTGTTATATTTTTCAGATGATAGTAGGCTGATTTAGTTATTGAGTTTATGTGGCTGTTAAAGTTTAAATCAGAGTCTAGAATTACACCAAGATTTCTGACCTGGTTTTTAGTATGCAAAGAGAGAGAATCAAGGTGAGCGCTGACTTTCAATCTTTTGTCGTGTGCACCGAACACAATTATCTCAGTTTTATTTTTGTTTAGCTGGAGAAAATTATGTCTCATCCAACTGTTTATCTGTTCAATGCATTGACGGAGATTGTTGATGGGACTATAGTCATTTGGTGTGAGGGCTATATAAATTTGAGTATCATCCGCATAGTTGTGATAATTTTGTTGTTTTTTAAGATGTGTCCTAATGGAAGCATGTAGAGATTGAATAAAAGAGGGGCAAGGATAGATCCTTGGGGAACTCCACATGTCATTTTAATTTGATCAGAAGCAAAATTATACCATTACATTACATTACATTACAGTCATTTAGCAGACGCTTTTATCCAAAGCGACGTACAGTAAGTGCATATAGAAAGGTCATCAAAGTAACTGCAGAACAGATAAGAAAGCACATTCTTCCCATACAGTATCAGCTATCCCTAGTAACGAACACAATGCAGTTCACAGTGAACTGGGTAAATCAGTAAATCAATCTGCTACAATTCTATTCTAAATAGTATAAAGATGGAGACATAATGGAGACATAATAGTTTCTGTCCTGTAAGTAGGATCTAAACCAGTTTAAGACAGTGCCTGAAAGTCCAATCCAATTTTCTAATCTGTCTATTAAAATGTTGTGGTCTACAGTATCAAAGGCAGCACTAAGATCCAATAATACTAAAACTGAGATTTTTCCGGAATCGGTATTTAAACGGATGTCATTTAAGACTTTGATGAGGGCCGTTTCAGTGCTATGTAGGGGGCGAAAGCCTGATTGAAAGTTGTCAAAAACCAAATGCACTGATCCCTGGGTAGGAAGCTATAAGAAGAGGTCTGGAGATAAGTGTTCTAGGCGGTGGGGAAAAAAGTAATGTGAGCTCCCACAGTGACACTCCCGAGACTTTGAGGGTCTCTGTCTTTCTGTCTAGTCACAGCCGGAAAGACGGTATTCCTGACAGCAATATTCTACAATTATTGTAGACTAATTGTAATATTCTACAATTATAAATGTTGGAGAATGAACACTATAAGGATGTTTATGCAACAGCGGCAATATACATACAAACGTTTGCACTGTTTTCAAGATACAGCATGTATTAATGGATCTGTATGATGGTATAAAAAGTGTGAATGGTGTGTAACCAGTGTATGGGGAAACTACACTGAAAGTAGTATTAGTCATGGTCAAAGTAGTTGAACTACAGCCAAGCTACCCTAAAGAGATATATAGCTTGCAAAAACTACAATTACTCCAAAAATTTGCTTCAAACTACATTGAATATCAAAAACATTATCATCCTCATCATCATCATCATCATCATCATCCCCAGACATGATGCGCGCGCGAGAAACGCCTTGTTTTTGCACACAGGGAGAACCTCTATGCAGCTCAGTGGAGAGAACCAGCAATGTGTGGCGATTGGAAGACTATAGTGGGGCGGAATGCTTCTGACCAATCAGATTAGAGGGAAAAGAGAGAGCGTGTGCGGTATTTGGTCAAAGCGGTTTGGAAAATAAATATTTTAGGGCCAAATGTAGTGGGTAGTTCCTGTAGTTTACTGCACCTCAAAATAACAAAAAAGTAATTAAGTACTGCTACACAATTTTGAATGTAGTTGAACAACTAGCAACCTGCTGTAAAATACAATTAAACTACTTGTTGAACTAGTTTGTAGTTAAACTACCCCCAACATTGTGTGCAACACAGCCATTGTTAGAATGTGCAGCCTCTAAATTAATCTATTTAAAAACAGCTGTAAGATCTTCACAGGCCATAATACATTTTGAGTAAATGTGATCCACACCATGACTCGGGCTGCGCTTACCGAGTGATTCATCCAAGATTCAAAACCTGTACTGAGATAAACTGAATGTTTCACCTCAGATTCAAAGTCTTTATCGGGATGTACTGTGAATGATTCAACTCAGATTCAAAGCCTTTATTGGCATATACTGTGAGTGATTAATCTAAGATTCAAAGCCTTTATCGGGATATACTGTGAATGATTCAACTCAGATTCAAAGCCTTTATCGGGATATACTGTAAGTGATTCAACTCAGATTCAAAGCCTTTATCGGGATGTACTGTGAGTGATTCAACTCTGATTCAAAGCCTTTATTGGGATATACTGTGAGTGATTAATCTAAGATTCAAAGCCTTTATCGGGATATATATCTTTATCGCAGGCATTCTCGGCGTACTATGACCAATTTTTCTCAGATTGAAAGGCTTTATCAGTACACTGCAATTTATTCACCTCAGATTCACAGATGTTATAAGCGCACTGATTTGTCCCCAGACTCACCGGCTTTCTGCTGACTAGATGATTCATCTCAGATCTGCAGGCGGCATCGGTTTACGCTGAATATGCAATTAATCTCAAATTCACAGGCTATATCAGTTCGTGACGAGCATGTGATTTATCTCAAATTCACAGTCTATGCCGCTGCGGTAGTACAACGGTAAGAGCGCTGAAACTCCGAGGATCGGGGTTCGCGCCCCCGGACCTGCCATTTTCCGAGCATGGCCGGCGCCCTGTGGGAGCAGCAATTGGCGGCTGCTTCCGGGTGGGGGGAGGGCTCGGAAGAGAATCGCTGCGCAAAATAAGGCCCCGGGCGAGTTGGAATCACGGGCAGGAGCTTGGGGAGTCGCGCCCTGTAGAGGACGTGACGGCCTCTTTCCAACTACCGGCTGACGGGGTTGTATAGCGGTGGTTCTCTAGCGGTTGCTACATGGGGGGAATTGAATTAGAATAGGGGTTCAATTGGCTACTAAATTGGGAGAAAATGGGGGAAAAAATCAGAAACAATTTTTTTTTAAATTCACAGGCTATATCAGTTTTATGCTGAATATGCGATTAATCTTGGATTCACAGGCCTAGCACCTACATCAGCATGTTCGTACGGCTCACTGCCTTACAGACGCCGCCCGCAACTACAACACAAATCCCCGGCATTTCAGCCCATTTCAACCCTGTCCGCTGAGGCAGGTATGACAACACTAAAACCAGAAGGGATCGGCCTCCTGACGCGCTGGCTCTCCACAGCGCAGGCACCCACTGGAAACAAAGAGATAGCTCTTACAGAACGTATAGATTGCTCTTGGATTGCATTGGATTACAAACAAAAAGTTAGTTATATAGAAGTTAGTCATAAAATAATTCTCAGACACCTGCTGTTCGCCATATCGACAAAACCTGGGGATGTGCCTTATGATGCATAAACGAACCGAAGATACACAAACTAATTAGCATTAAATCATTGTTTGGTTATGTTGAAACAGCTATCAGTTAAATATGAGTACAATCTCTCTGAATGCTAATTCATTTTTTAATTTATTTTTGGTTTTGCTGCCAGGAGTTAAGTACCTGTTAATAGCCTACTTCAAAATAGAGGCTCAGACGGGCAATTCCTCACTAATTAACTTGCACACCTGTGGTGAAGTTTTAGAGTTTTGGTACAAAAGCACTTACATCAGTTTTTAATACAGTTGCTGTGATGAAGACAAAAAGTAAACATCTCAACTTTTACTTTGATCTTTAACCCTTTGAAGGGAATTTCTTTCAATTACCAGTAGTCACTGTTACATCAGAATTAGAATGTTCTGTTAAGAACATTCTAATCACATACAGTATTTGTGATCTTACGGCTTAAAGGGTTAATGGTTGTGAATCATTTATGAATATGGTAACTGAATTATTTTGATATACCTGCCTCGGTTTACAACCGAAAGGATTAGGTTCAAGTAAGAGCACAATGCATTTCTATTGAAATACACAATTTGGCAAACAAAACCACTTAGCTAATTGACTCCAACAATTTCAGTTAAGTACCAATCTAATGATCAAGCATGGCTAATTATGGCAGGTTTGCTAACAAAACACATTTTCAGAATTATTAAAAGAAAATTATTTTTCTCATAGAACACAACAGCAGCTGGGCTCATTGCAGAAATCAGAAAAGGAAAGAAAGTTTTTTTTTCCAGAGCGATGGCATTCGAAGCAACAAAAGCCTAGTAGTAGAGATAGTAGATAGTGGATAATAGAGGGTTTGGAATACACTACCCTACGCTCTGCTGGTGGTGTAGACATAGAGGGCTCTCTCCTTTGAGAACACTGAATGATGCCAAAACAAATATTGTGAAGCTCCTTTCCAACCCATTGGCCCTTCCCCCCCCTCATTCTGTATTTGCGTCAGTGAAAGATTGGATGGTAATCAAAGAGGGCTTACCATGGGAGTACAGACACTGCGTGCACAGTGCTGTGATTTAGGAGACCACACGTATTCCATGGTCATCACGTTTTAAAGGTCTCTCAGCCTATATACTGTACGTGCTAACTAACGCATCAATGTGTCAGGCAGGTTCTGTCATTGGGGAAATATCATCGCATGTTTAATCGGTCATTTCCAAGCACATCGGATGAAAACGGTGGAGGAACAAGTGATCCATCTTTATTTATCTACATATTTTGTATTTTCCGGCTAATTTGGATAGTCAATTAAATGGCAAGATGTTGGGCTCCACTGCTGCCATTAGTCATCCCGGACAGCTCTCTGGATTATTAGCACTTTCAATAATGTGGTTATAAAAAAGCCCAAAGTGCAGAAGAGTACCACGCTGTGATTAATGACCGATTCGATTGGGAAAACTGCCCTTCGTTATTGATTTCTGATCGGTGCGGAAAGGGAGTTACGGGGGCTGGCTGATTCTCGCTATTGATCACAGTGAGAGTCCGAGTCCCCGTTTAAGAGAGCCACTATAGCGTGGCGATTCTCAATTTGGCAATCCTGGCCCTCATTGACTTTGTGCTCCGTCGAAGAGAACGCTTTGCCTCGGCGGGTATTAAAGTTAAAGATAAAGTAGAACTTGTGAAGGTAAAGTAAAGGAAATTAACTGATGCCCTTTTTTTAGTGCAAATGGCCACTGAACAACATATACAACATACATGGCTTTATAAAAAATAAAAAGCTTGAAGTCTCTCTTCTACTTGTAGATACATGTAGTCAGAAAGATTTAAAGCTGGAGTATATGCAACTTTATCAATGGTCCTGAACATCTCACCACCTTCTATCTAAAATGAGCACCTACTCTAGTTTTTTCGAGCTTCATCCAATTCCCTTCTCATTTTCTTTGCGTGAAATAGCGTCGGTGTAACAGGTCGCTTCTCCACCATTGTTGGTAAAAAGGTCAATCTCAGTGTTGATCGGTTAGTAACGTGATTGGTTTATGTCATGTGCCATTTTGTTTTGAAAACAAAAAATTGGGCCGAATCGCAGGTTTTAGAATGCAGAATTTGAGGGTATAAACACAATGTATGGTGCTGGATTTCACAACAGTTCTTTCTATGATTGCTACCAGCTAAGCATCACCGTTCCCCAATATATATAAAAAAAGTTGCCTACTCCAGCCTCTCGACAATATTTTTACAAATGTTCTTGAGAATAGTATTAATAGTGGCCTAGTGATAAATGATATAAGTGACCATCTACCTGTATTTGCAACATTTAATTATGAACCACAGCGAAAGAATACAGAGAAGTGCCGCAGTTATAAAAGGGTGAGGACGGATGACCGAATAAATGCCTTTAGAAATGATCTCTTAAAACAGGAGTGGAATGGGGTTTACACAGACGAAATAAATACAGCATATGATTCATTTTTAAACTGTTATGTAGCTCTTTATGATAAACACTGTCCAATAGTTTTATGTAAGCATAAAACGTATTATAACAAAAAAGCCTGGATAACAAAGAGCTTACAAAATGCATGTAAAAAGAAAAACAAACTCTATAGAGACTTCATAAAATCTAGAACAGAGACTGCTGCAAAAAAATATAAGGTGTATAAAAATAAATTAACTAATATATTGAGACAGGCAAAAAAGGAATATTATAATACAATTCTACAAGAAAATAAAAACAACATTAAGGGTACATGGAATATTCTAAACAGTGTAATAGGTAACAAATCTAGAACAGATCTACCCAATCATTTTATTAAGGACAATAAGGTGATTAAAAACATGAATGAAGTGGCAAATTAATTAAATTCTTTTTTTGTAAATGTTGGGCCTAATTTGGCAAATGACATTACAAAAAATCATGGTCATAAAGAAAGTGTCTGGAAAGGGGAAAATAAGGTGATGCAGTCAATGTTTCTTGGTGAGGTTAGTGAAAATCAAATTATTTCTGTGGTAGCTAAAATAAAAAATAAGATGTCAACTGATAGTGATGGAATAGACATGAAAATAGTAAAAATGACTATTGACTGTATTATTAAACCACTATGTTAATCTTTCATTTAAAACAGGTGTTTTTCCAGATAGGATGAAAACAGCAAAGGTCATTCCATTTTTCAAGGCAGGAGATAAACATAGCTTTAACAATTACAGACCGGTATCATTACTTCCCCAATTTTCAAAAGTGCTAGAAAAGTTGTTTGTTCAAAAACTAGATAACTTTATTGAAAAAAATAAGATATTAAGTGAGAGTCAATATGGTTTTCGGACAAATCGGTCTACTGCTCTGGCAATAATGGAAATAATAGAAGAAATCATAACAGCTATTGACAGAAGGAAATATACAATAGGGGTATTCATTGACCTAAAGAAGGCATTCGACACAATAGATCACTCGATTTTAATTGCTAAGTTGAATACATATGGTGTGAGAGGAGTTGTTCTAAATTGGTTAACTAGCTATTTACATAATAGACAACAATATGTGCATTTTGCTGGTAATACATCTGAATGTTTGAAGATTGAATGTGGGGTCCCACAAGGTTCGGTTTTGGGGCCGAAACTTTTTATTTTATATATTAATGACATTTGTGAAGTTTCTAAATTGTTACGGTTCGTTTTGTTTGCAGATGACACAAATTTCTTCTGTTCAGGAGATAATTTAAAAACATTATCTGGAAATATTGAAAGTGAAATGGTGAAACTCAAAATTTGGTTTGATGTAAATAAGTTATCGTTAAATCTGTTAAAAGCTAAGTATATGGTTTTTGCTAAAAGAAGTAAAGAAGAAGTCTTATTATCCATTGATGGAGTTAATATTGAGAAGGTATCAGAGTTTAGGTTTTTGGGAATCACAATGGATGAAAATTTGACATGGAAATCACATGTATCATATGTTAAAAAAAAGCTGTCAAAGAATATTTTTATTTTGAACAAAGCCAAGTATGTTTTAGATTGCAAAACAATGAGAATGTTGTACTGTTCACTGATACTGCCTTACTTGAGTTATTGTGCAGAAGTGTGGGGTAATACATATATGAGCAATATAATGCCTTTGTTCTTATTGCAGAAAAGAGCAATTCGAATTGTCCACAAAGTTAAATTTAGAGAACATACCAATAGTTTATTTATTAAATCAGGGTTATTGAAACTTACAGAGATAATAGAACTCCAGACATTGTTAATTATGTTCAAAGCCAAAAACAGAGTTTTACCAGAAAACCTGCAAAAGCTATTTGTGTTTACTTCAGAAGATGAGAATCATAGAAGAAGATTTGATTTTAAGCACCAAGTTGCTCGGACTACTTTGAAACAAATGTGTATTTCGGTTGTTGGTGTAAAAATATGGAATTCCCAACTACAGGATTTAAAAGGTTGTACAGATATTCATCGATTTAAAAAAATGTACAAATCTAAAAAAAAAAAAAAATTGACAATATGCACTCGAATCTAAAATTGGATGTTAATGATCAATTGTTTTGAGCTTGTAAATTTGTACTTGTATGGGTTATTTTTTTTTGTTTGTTTTGTTTTTGTTTTGTTTGTTTGTTTTTGTTGTTGTTATAATCAAAGTGTTGTTGGTGTAGGCTATTGAAAATCAACTATGTGAAGTCAGACCATCTTTCTTCTATTTTTTTATTGTTCAAGTAGGGGGCAGACAAATATAAGAAATGTTTTCTTCTTACTGCTCCTTTCCAATCATGGAGGTGTTGATTTGAAAATGTAGTGTGCATTTTTGTACAAATAATGTTGTCCACTTTCATGAAAGGAACAAATAAATAAATAATAAGGAGAAAAAAAAAAGTTAAAATATTTTTTTTCTGAGGCAACAACCCGTGACCAAACCGCAATGAGCGGAGTGTGCCGCGTGATCTGAAGTGCCTGGAGTTAAGAGGAGTGCAACCGGGCAATGCTCCTACTGGTGCAGTACAGAGTACAACTCAATTACATGGCCTTTCTATCCAGAGCCATCCATCATCTAACCTGCCATAAGGGGCCGGAGCCTATCCCAGCATGCATTGGGCGAGAAGAAGAAATACCCCCTAGACAGGGCGCCGATCCATCGCAGGGCACACACCATTCACTCACACAAGCTATAGCCCCCAATTAGCCTCAGCTGCATGCGTTTGGGCCGTAGGAGGAACCTGCAGAACCCGGAGGGAACCCACATGGACACGGGAAGAACAAAAAAATTGCCCCTGGCCTGGATTCAAACCCAGGACCTACTTGCAGTTAGGAGACAGAGACAGTGCCATACACTGCACCACTGCGCTGGCCCTATAACCAGATCCAGTGTGCTTTATCAGTGGCAGCTTGTTTTTTTGTGACTGCCTGGAACATCAGGGCATAGCAAACAGTTAATATACCTCTATTTACTTGTAAAAATGTTAAAAAAATAAAAATAAAAAACACTCAAAGGTTTAGCAATTGCATTCATTTTGGTACTGATTACAGCTGCATTGTGACACTGTCTTTTGTGCATTGACCCCAGGGGAGTTTAGCACAGAGGAGTTATTTATTTGCCTGTATTTATCTTTAACGGAGTGAAAAGACAACACTGTGGCTTGTAGGCAATACTTTTTTATTAGATATTGATTACAGGCAGCATTTAACATTGAAAGAAACAACTCGAAATAAAAGCTTGGAGGGGAAAAAAATTGCAGTAAATGTGTGTCTTTGAATCAACCATTAGAGTTATTTTACAAGCTTAGTTTTTTTTTTTTTTTTAAATCACCAAGACCACCATTTCCATGCTATTGTTAAAGATTAGGATTGTTAGGACGATCAGCTTTCTACAGCACGGGATGTTTTCAGAGGCTTGAAACGAGAAAAGAAAGGGAACAGAAATCAATAATGCCACAGTGAAGTTGAACCTGCAGAAATTGAGGCTGCAGGACTGAATGCTTTGAGTTTCCCTGTTTAAAATGTGTTGCGGGCTATAAAACCCATTAATGTGAAGCATAACCAACAGTCTCAGACATGCATTTATGTTTTAATATTCATTTTTATATAGGAATGAAATCAGAGGGAAAGTGACGCCAAAGTACAATGGTGGCTGAGGCATCCGTTCGTCGTGGCAACAGCCCCGGATAATTGTGACAAATAAAACACCTGTTTTGTCGTGATGTCACCACAATGCATTAATAAACATGACCTTTCATGTGTCTTTGTTCTGTTATTGGTGCTCATTCTGTGCCATCTTCATTGTGCGTATTTACACACACTTAAATGGCAGATTGCTGAGAAATGGAACCCCTCCATTTCCCCTCCATCGAGCCGTTATGACTTTGATTGACAGATTTCACACAAATTCACAGCCATTTGACACATACACAACACATTCAAATGCTTGCTTATTTGCTCCGAATGCCGGTACTGGCCACAGTGTCCATTCTGGACAGTAGGTACCGTCATCCATACTCCCAAAAACGATTAATTTATTTGAGATATTTCAGTAAATCCATTAAAAAAAGAAAAAAGAACTTCCTCAGAAACTCACACCCATTCAATTCCACTCTCCACTCTCTAAAAAATATTTACCCAATATGTCAAAATGTATTAGAAAAACGAGGTCATTACTAATTCACAATTTATCTTAGCTCAAAAAAGGCAATTACTGCATTTTCATGTAAAAAAAACTAAAAATAATAATTCATACTTCAACTATTGCCAACAGATTCCAAAATTACCATTGCAGGATACAAATAAATAAGTGTTGCCGTGGCACATGGAAAAAAATGTATTTGCTGTGATTCCTAAATTCCCATTATTCAAATCACCATGCTCGAAGGCCGTGAACTGCTGGTGCTCCACCCTCCCTTTACCCGGGCGTCAGGTGTGAAGACAGCGTTGGCCAATCAGCAGAACATTATTGTTCAGTTAATTACCTCAGAGAAAAGAAAACCAGAGCCGTATTTGAGTATCCATGCAAGTCTATTCTTTGGATTTGACAGTTTCATTCCGCCTTAATGTACACCTCAGTGAACTCATTCGTAGCCCTGCACCTTTACATATAAGGGACTTTACACTATGCTACTGTGTTTGTATTATAGCATGCTGGGCAGCATAGATAGCATTTAACAAACGTGAAAGCAAAAGGTTTCTTGCTCACTGATGCACAACTACCATACGCCTACAATGTATAGGATGGACAGTGATGAACGGCAGAGCAGAAGGGGCTCTTATGAAAGAGAAGACGTGATAATTTTTCATTTTGTCTGATGAGCGAAGCAGTGGATAATTCACTCAGGGGATGTGCGCTTTGTGATTTTATTTTATGTCAGATCCCTTTGTGGATTAACTGTGGACTGGATTAATCATTTGAATTGTACAAAGGGAAGAAGCACGGCTGTACATTCCCCCTGGTTCATTGTTAACACAAAGGGCTTCCACTTTCTCCACACTTTTAGGAAGCCACAGGAAAATAAAACTCCCTGGACCCTTTTAAATAAAACTGCCGATAAATGTTGTACAGAAAAAAATAATAAACCTTGAGAAGCTGAATGTGGTCTTTCTGTACCCATAACTGATTTGGACTTAACCAGCAATCCATCACTTGGTACTTCATTATCCACAATAACAAGTTTAATAGCTTGGGAGGTAAACATGGCGTATACGAAAAACGCATTTGTCCGAGTGACCAATAAAGTCGCCCCCTTCCCTTCACCCCGCCTCCACGTCAAAAGCATGTCAAAACCCCAAGCGTGAGAAAAACATCATCGTAAAAAATGTAAAAAAAATCGTAAAAAAATGAAATCAGTGAGAGTGAGAAAAAACAATTGCAATTTTATTTTTTACATTTGTGAACATACCTTTATTTTACAATTCAGAAAAATGCGTTTGATTTAATTTTTTTTGATCATGAGAAACATTTCCACATGTAGGACTACGATTTTATTTTTACGCGGACAATACTTTTGGCATCAATTTGACTCCATAAAATTGTGCCTGAATGTTTTCTTTTCAAAGCACTTCTGCAGGACAGTAATTCCTCTTCACTTGACAATGGAGGAAGGGAAAAATCATTGCCTAATTAAATTACGTAGCATTAATTTAGCAGCTGCTCTTATCCAGAGTGAGATAACATGAGTGCATTCACTTGATTAGCACGTGCAATAGTGCCAGAACTGGCTAATAAAGGCATTTCAATATTTTAGGAGAGTGACCTACCCAGCTTACATTTGAATTAATTTATTAATTTTATTTTCCCAAGTACTACTTATGACATAGCATGTACCTGTTTTTATTCCTGAGTTGATACAAGCTGTCAAACTGCCATTCAAATTAAGGGTGTGCTTTAATTGTACAGCCAAGTGCATTACGTGTCTACAGCTGCAGTTTCTATTAAGCTCACATTTCTATTGTGCTTCTCAATACAATCAATTTTAGCATCCCAATGGAGGCCATTCAGTCAAAATCATCATTCAAAAACCACAAAGAGACTGAGTGTCTACAACCTACAAATAAAATTCCCAGCAAACTTATTACTGCACTGCAGAATTATGTTTCTTTTTTTTTCAGTTTGGCAACTGATCAATACATAACACATCTGTGTAAAATCCAGTGATATGCTTTTCATAATTTATTTTTCTCTAACTATATGTAATTATAGCTGACCGGCTATTCATTCAATTACAATGTTATATGTGAATACAGTTATATGTGCTATATGTGTTATATGTGCAATATGAGCATTAATTTCACCCAAGTTTTATATCAAAAGCACAACTGGAGCTAAACCCCATAAAAAATCAAAACAAGGCTACAGAGAGGTAGCCTACTGATCCCACAATTGGGACAACACACCATGCTTTGATTTATCACTGTCTGACGGACCACCTCAGATATAATGGCTTTAAACAACCCAAGCCGTTCTCTATCAAATGCAAAGTACATACTGTATGCAACCCAAGCCGTTCTCTATCAAATGCAAAGTACATACTGTATGCAACCCAAGCCGTTCTCTATCAAATGCAAAGTACATACTGTATGCAACCCAAGCCGTTCTCTATCAAATGCAAAGTACATACTGTATGCAACCCAAGCCGTTCTCTATCAAATGCAAAGTACATACTGTATGCAACCCAAGCCGTTCTCTATCAAATGCAAAGTACATACTGTATGCAACCCAAGCCGTTCTCCATCAAATGCAAAGTACATACTGTATGTTCAAACTGGCCAATTAAATATAAGCTGAACATTTACCGCATTTTAAATAAAGTATGCTTCTGTTTGGGACATTTTAGCAGAGCATTCAAATACGTATTTTAAATGAGTATTTGAAGAATTCTACATATTTTAAGTATTCTATATTCTGTGACAACACAACAAGAGTCCGATTTACTAGACTGCATAGACCTTTACAGAGTAAACTAGCAAGCTGTTACAGTAAGTCAAATAATTTTTCATAGGATTAAGATTATAGTGGAACCAGGAAAAGTTTAATTAGTTTTGCGCTGGGAATGAAGGAAAGTTCTATCAGTGGATAATCTTATGTCAGTCACATCATCCACTAAAGGTGATTTAAGGTACTTGGCCTATTAGAGGGAAGACATCGGACTGCCTCGTGGCAGGCAAGGCCTCTTTGCCTGAGGTAAGGGTGAATGTTGTCCCCAATTATTTGAAATGGCCAACTCCTGAAGCTACAGCAGGTAATTGCCATGGAGAGTGCCTCTAATGGTTGTTTACACCCACTCTAATGCTTATGATGGAGCATTCAGTCGTCTGGAAAACTCATTTAACCTCAGCCTTTCCCTTCTGCCCTCCTCATGTCCCCATGACATTTCTGAGACATTGAGCTGAATGCTAAAAGCCGGTCAGCTCACACAGGAGCAGTCGCTATATAAACCATGATATTTTAAACAGGAATTAATGATGCGCTTGTTTCTTGTTAATATAATAATATTTGTTCTTCATAATAGATCTGGAATGCAGCAGTTTTCATTAAAAATGAAGCTGAAGATTAAAAATGTGCAACAAACTGCCATAACAAGCTAAACGGTGTCATGTACACATCTTTTAGATCCTAATTCTAAAATGTGGCTGCAAACGTACACTTTAATTAAAGAAGAAACATCAATCAGAGCGTCTGTTTCCAGTTAGGATAGCAACTCTTTCCAGCAAACCGTAAAAAAGGAAAATCCATAAAAATAAAAACGGATTGTGCTCATATTTCAGCCTCAACGTTTAAAAGGGAGTACAGCTCGAACGAGCGCAGTACATATAACTCTTTGTACCATGTAAAGTCAACGGTGTTCTCAACCCGCTTGTGTTTATTTCAGTTGGAAAACTTTACATTGACCTCTGCAATCTGGTGGCCGTTACAAGTCTCATCTCATTCGGAACACTTTAATTTGCACTACCCACGGCCGCATGTCGCCATGGAAATGGCTTTTGCCAAAGTTCTAGAATACAGAAAAGCTCCCCACTGCACACGAGCCCCCTCAGTCAGGTTTATTGTTTTGTTTTCTTAAATGGGGCGGGATCAAAGGGCCGGGGGCCAATCCCCATTCAGACAAACGATGGACCTTGCTGCCACAACCCACCGCCTGCCCTCCGAAATCCTTTCCAAACTGGGTTTTGGCCTCGCCCAATCGAATCAAAGGGGTTCTTAAAAAGAGCAATGAGGCATTTGGCATAGCAGCGATGTTTAACAATTTCGGAAAAAACCTTTGGGTGGAATCCAATTGCAGATCGAGTTAACGGTGCTTAATTCCCAGAGCTTTGAAAAGTCAGCCGTCGTGAATAAGGTAAATATTGATCTGGGGAGGTGGAGGAATAGGGAGAAAAGGCTGATTCATTATAGTGTCTCATACTCAAGCCTGTGCAAATAGCAAAATCCTTGAAAAAACAACAATACAAAAAACAGCAGTGGATATTGTGTGCAGAAAGCAGTCAACAGCACATATTAATGGAGTGGTCACTGCCAGCAAAACTGTCATGCGGAGCAGGTAAATAATAGCATAATAAATTGATCAAGTAGGCAGAAAAAGCACTGAATCTCTGCACTGGAAGTTAAACGGCTTAAAATATATAATTTCTGCTCCAATTAACTGCTTAGTACTCATGAGAAACAATGAATGCTGGGGAAGTAAAAATTATTCTTGAACAAATAATTTCACAGAATAAGACACAAATTATTTAAAAAACCTGGAATCGATGCAATGGTACCCTGATGAGCTGAGTGAGGCGGTTAAACTCAGCCGTTTAAACTGACTTGTGTCCCAGTGCGGCCAGTTCAGCTGTCAGCTGGAAGGGTGCTATACTGTGACAGACGTGTGTAGGGACACGCCAGGGACACGCCTGATATAAAATGATAGCGCGTGGCTTCGCATAACGGCGGCCAGTTCACCAGCCGGGGCGTGGGCTGACGGGATTATTAATTCAGCGGAGGGCATGCTCTCTGTTTATTTGTGCTGTCTCCGAGGGTGTTTTGCTTCCCCCCCCCCCCCAAACAACCTCCCCACCTTCCCTGGTCCTGCCCCGACACAGCCCTTTGGAGCATCATTAGGGGAGGGAGGGGGCAATTAAGCACATACCTCCACCCAGCAACCTCACATTCTCATTGGCGGTCCGAGATGAGTCTGCTTTCTCTCGGCTGGAGTCAAACCTGCAGACCCTTAACTGTCTGACACAGTCCTAAGGCTGCTACATGTTTTGCAAGATCTTAGCGATACTATGCTTCCAGCAAAAAAAAGCATCGTATGTTTGGGAAGGCCACGTGCTGCGCAAAATATTTCTCACCAATTTCTTCTCACAAAAAAAACAACAACAGCACTGCACATTTATTTCACAAGGCAGGATTACTGATTTAGCTGGATAACTGCACTGAGTAAAACCCGGAACCCTCCCAAATCTGGAACATGGACTGAAGTAAAAAGAAGAGCTGTTCCGGATTTTCCGCAGATCCCCTAAGGTGGATCCTTTGCTGAGAAATTGCAACTGTCATTCAGCATCCCCCCAATGTCTGTAGTGGTTGACTAGGGCTGAGTCTGAATCAGAGCCCTATCTACTGCATCCGGTCCCCTGTGTACTGTTTACTGTGTACTGTTTAGTATGTGACATGCAGTATTCTAAATTAATATATGTTAATATATTAATATGTCTGCCATGCAGTAGGCTATAGTAGCTAACCTTGCATTCGTTAATGGAAGGAGGTCAGATATCGGGGTGGTAAACGTGCTGTTTCCGTTTTATTTCCGACATCAGTTCGAGTTGCACTGGGAAAGTCTTGGCTTTGCTAGCAAATATAGAAAAAATGGCTAACAACTAGCCTACAACAATGACGTTTTAACTTTTAATTGTATATGTTTATCATTCTGTATCGGCATGTTGGTCGATACAAAAGCATTCCATACTGAAAAACGGAAGGTCAGGGTTGATTTTCCGTCATAGAACCGGGGTGAGAAATGCGTAGCCTAGCTAAGTGTTACAGACTTCTGGCTAGGCTGGCTAATGTTTTCATGATACCAAACGTGGATAAATGAAGGGCTGTATTTCCCCCGTTTTTCTGGAGACTGATGGTATTTTTTTGGTATAACTGTTACGTGGCCTCTCTAGTCTCAAAGAAACGCTGCAGACAGGCACGACACTAGCAGTAAAATGCCCAGCCCCTCGGCCTCCGTTTCTGTAACGTCATTCAGTGGGCGTAGCAGTGGGCGTGGCAACCTGTTGGCTGAACTGTAAGCGCCTTGGCTGTTGTAGTTCATAGTAAAGCAAGTACCTGGTACATGCACGGTAGTTTGGAGCTATATCTCTGCTCTCACTACAGGCATAAAGTTGGATGAGAGCTCATTTTAAACAGGAAGAGAGCTACTTTTCTACAAACCAAACATAATTTTTGGGTGGAATTACCCTTTAAGTGTGCAAAATTTTCTCTAAATGTAGTGTACTTTAAATTTCCAGATGATATACTTATTTCTGGTCACTGATAATAGTACAGAGGATATTTTTAGCATACTGTCCGTGACTAAACAGTATGCAGTAAGCAGTATGCTAGCGCACAGCACACAGGACGCAGTAGATAAGGCTCTGATTCGTCACCATACATTCTCCGCTGCATGGGATGACTCTGTCTCTCAGAATTCAAAATGGCATTTGTCAATAGCAACAAAAATAATGTTAAATAAATAAAGTCCCTGTTTCTTAAAAGCATAAATGATTGAAAACATTTTCTAGATTATTGCTGTAAACTTAACTAATACATTGAGTCAAGAACATTATTTAAATAAAAAAAATAGTTTCAGATTTTTTCCCGTTTTCTCCCAATTTGGTAGACCGAGATTCCAACACGCCCGGGGGCTGCTTGTGTGCGACGATTCTACCCCACCGATTCCCTCCCCCCACCCTGGGAGCAGCTGCCCAATTGCCGCTCTCTGAAGGCACCGGCCATGCTCAGATCTGGCAGGACCAGGATGCGAACCCCTGTTTCTCGGTGTGCAACTGCACCGCCTCAAAGTCGCCGCTCTTAAATTTTGAAATTAAAAAGCTTTAAACCAAAAAATTTGCCTAATAATGTATGATGAGGAGGCAACCTGTCCTCAATCCTCAATCTCCTGTCAGTGTGCTATGCAGGGCGCTATACAGTAAAAGAACTCAGTATTTAATCTTTTAACCTTTAGACCTTCTTCAAGTATGTTTTAGTCCTCTCAGGACTCCTTTACTTTAGAAAAAAGCCTATGTTCAGCAAATTTCTATAACCTTCCGACAAAGATATAGAGAGTACTGGCCATATGTAATAACCAGATGCTAAAGCCACAAAAAAAAAAAATGTAATAAAATAAATTCCTACGCTGCATTTTTCAAATAAACAACTTGTTTTTTTGGCTCGTCCCAAAAAACAGGACTCCAGACCATTAACTGTGAACGGCCTAAGCAGAAAGCTGGTCCGTTTGTATCGAGGTTTGCAGGGGGAAGGAAAAAAAGGTGACACTGACACACACAGTCACGTGATGCAGGCATGCAGCAGTATTTCACAGATTAATGTACACACTTCCATATATGGTAATATGTAGCTTTGTATAAAATTAAGTCATATGGAGAAAGAAAAAAATAGGCACCATCTGTATACTGCCTCCCACATATCTGCACGCTAAAACAAATAGTCATATTTATGAATGTATGGTCATACAATGGTTTAACACAGGGCTTTAGAAGTATGATTTAGGTCAAAGGTTCTAGTAAAAAAAGTGTCTGATGTTAAGAGTATGCATCTCTACTCTGTTCATGGCATTGCAAACATACCGTGGCAGTCTTGAGCCAAACTATGTATGAATATACACATCCATGAATATACACATACATAAATATGCACATACATGTAGCCCATTAATAAAGCATCAAGGCTACATTACCTGATTGATATAATGTTTGCATTATGTTACGGGAATGTTGCCTAAACAGGAAATATTATATTTGTTTGTAATATGTAGACTGATATTGAGCATTTCAAATAATGTGCAGAATGCATGCAGATGTACAAATATAGACAAATACATATTCAGGGAGTTAACTCATGATAAGCAGGTGCCCCAGTTTAGCTGTCACCACTAATATTTGTGTTTATTTTTACAGTGAAGGAGCCGCACGCACTCACACACGCACGCACGCACGCACGCACGCACGCACGCACGCACGCACGCACGCACGCACGCACGCATGCACGCACAGCACAGCACAGTTAAGTCTTATGTGACTGTGGCACAGACATGAACATTGGTAGAAATGGCCATTTACCAGCATCGGGGGGGGGGGGGAACAGAACATTAAATTTTGGGGGGGGGTTACTAACAGTACCACCCAATCCAATACAACATAATAATATTGGGGGGGGGGGCATTTGATGTTTCCAAACTAGGGTGCCCCCCTATGTCCATGCATACCACATGCAGTAACAGGCAGTTATAATTTGAATGCAGGTTCTTTGGGGGGGGGTAGGGAAGGGAAGGGAAGGGGCATTTTGGTGGACTGAGAGACTCAAGAAAACAAGGTCCTCTTTTCAATCCCCAAAAGTACCAGCTGATGGAAAAGAGAGAGAGAAAAAGAATGAGAGAGAGAGGAACATGGGCACTGGCTTTATGTTCTCCCTTGCAGACATTCTAAGAAAGAGGTGGATGCCGCTCCAAACATCGCCTCAGCAGATCCACTGTAATCTGCACCTCGCGTTTGTGTCCCAATTTCAGAAAGAAACCGGCAGAAGAAGAAACGTAACATCCGTCCAGGGACAGATAATCCAATTAAGGCTGTTGCAGATGTTAGAAGTGAGATAGGTGCTTGTGCCCTCTGTGACTTACGGCATGCCACGGGCCCAAAAGGCTCTTCCATGGGCTTCCAGTTAATAGGCCCTCTTCTTTTGCTTTGAGCGGGTCCACAGTGCCTTCAAAAAAGAACACTTTTGCACAGTACACAGTTTGGTTTTGAACAAAGAGGCTTAGATGTTTAGTTTTAAGAGTCAAACGTCCCTTTCAATGTCTTCATTTCTTTTTTCCAAAAAATTGGGGGCAAAATGTTTTAAATGCATTGCCCTTTCTTGATGCCGTGAATGATTTTCATCGTACTGTTCATCGGACTGAATTAAAACTACAGCCGATTATTATCACCAGCAGAGATACTGGCCTGTAGCCTTGCAAGCCCAATCTGCTGAAGAAAATGAGGGTTGGCATTAATAACTAATTGGGATGGGAGACCTTTGAAATCTAAGTTGCTGCTGGAAGAGTGACACACACACACATACGTATGCCATGGGAGAATATTGCAAAACCATTGATGTTAAGGATCCAGAATCGACATAGATTGATGGTCTTGCAGCTGTAGAGCCTTTATTGGTTCTGTCTGCCTGGAGGTATTGAGTAAATTAAATTTAAAACTGCTTCCTCAGGATACAAGTATATGAGTGCATTACAGAATAAAACTTGAACTGGGTCCAATATGATGGTGCTAAAACACTAAGACGGGGAACTAAAATGTTACAGCAAGTACTCACTTATAAATAAATACATGAAAAATGTAAAGTATAACAGCATCTCTTCTCTTAGACACCAAACACAGTGACGGGTAGCACATTTTTATATTACGCTGGGTCACTCTAATCCAAGAAGGCCGGCGGACACAGCAGAGCCGCGGTCTCTGTACACCGCCGAAACGGAGCATCGAACTGCGTCCATCTTCCCAGTCGTCTCATGCATGTTTCCCTCTGGTTTAAAACATTATTTTATTCTTGCCACGGTAAAATAGTTTTTTTTTCTTAGTTTCCCATTCTGCAATTCTAGACTAAAACAAGGTGAGCGTCATCTCTTAAATTAACCCAGAGATGAAAGAAATTTTATTTAATGTGGGGGTAGAAGTGTCTCTTCACATGACCCCTTAAACTATCAAACGAAAGCAAATAGCCATTTTAAACCATAGGCGTTCTGAAATCAGACAGCTTTTATTGATGTCACACGAATAACTGCTGGATTGTGGATAGTGATGGTAAAACAGATTTTAGTAAAAGAAAAAAAAAAAGGTTCCAAGTCATCCTTGAAAGCACACTTTTTGGGACAATTTAGTTTCCATTATAATAACTACTCAAGACAATACAAAGAGGTGCATTTTAGTTTGAATGAGATCAGGTTTCTATGGCACCTGTCCTCACCATAGAAAGCAGTTGGTTCAGTCCCCATTCAATCTGTGTCTAAGGCCCAATCTCAATGTCCGCCTTGAGCACTTGGGACTGAGCCCCCACAGACTGCTTGCCGACACATGCGTGCCCAGCGTAAATGTGTGAGTGCATGAGAGTGCATGAGAGTGCATGAGAGTGCATGAGAGTGCATGAGAGTGCAGGAGAGTGCATGTGAGTGCATGAGAGTGCATGAGAGTGCATGGGCTCGAAATGGTACAAATAAAAGGAATGAGACAGCACATTGCGGTGTTATATGTTGCCTTGACGACGCCTGTCTCGCATGCAAGATTGGTTTATGACAATAGGCGCATTGGGACTGAAAGAACTCTGCCCGTCATGTGTGTCGTTTATTTAGAATTTTTGAGACACTCCCGGCTGTGTTTCCGTTTTTATCGTCACAAACACTATGAACTGTGGGTAATGCAGGATTGCAGACTTGCGGAAAGTCTGCATAAAGGACTCAAAAAGCGACATGCCGCATTTTACGGTGGGACAGCCCTGAGCCCTCGCGGATTTATCAGGAACACACCTCAAAGATTGTGAGGGTGTGAGAGCGGACATTAAGATCGGGCCTAAGACCTGCTTCTGCTGCCCTTCTGCTCAGCAACCAGCTTTATAGAAATGGATGAAGGCTCTTGGTAGGTTTAAGGGCGGAGCAGAAATTAGGATTGCTTAGGAGGTGCTGGAACAAAAAAAAGCTAAAACAAATGGAGGAGGTGGGGTATGTGGGAGGAGATGGGGTATGTGGGAGGAGGTGGGGTATGTGGGAGGAGGTGGGGTATGTGGGAGGAGGTGGGGTATGTGGGAGGAGGTATTTGCTGAATCCTTTGTGAGATGTACAGGATCCCAGCAAAGAGATCCCGGAACATGAAGAGCCCAAAACCGAGAGGTCCCGCATTGTTTTCCAACAGGATCCAGCAGAAATTACGCACTGAGGATGCAGATTCCACCTCATTTTAAATTAAAGCCTTCAAAGTGCAACACCATTAGTCTGTCATCATTAGTAATGCATTCTGACAGAGAATTAAAGTGAGCGTTTCCCTTCACGGAAATTCAGCTAATTAACGGATTGGCCATTTGCATTCTTTCAAGCTTTAGAGAGACTGTTGTTGGTTGTTCTTATGGCCACAAATCAAAACCGAGTATTGGTTTTTCATGTCAATATTAGAAGGGCTGTCCATGCCATACCACAGTGTAAAATGTATGGATTTCAAAACATAAATGCACATACAATTAAGTTTGCACCTCGGGTGCTTGCTACTCTTACGTGTTAAATGTTAAATCAAAGGCACCATCTTCAAATGTATAAGAAACCAGTGATTTGTGACTGCTTATAATGAATCTCACATTAGTCTGAAATAATGAATTATGGTACAAACATTTGATGCAGCCGTCAGTGATAATTTAAATTGCTAAACTGAAGAGATTGTAAAGCTCCCCTCAGACACACCAAACAACGGATGTATCTGAGTGGTGAAGGAATGCATGTAGTCCTACCTGGATTAATTTAATGATATTTAAATTTTACTCAGTTATATGACTCCAAATTAATGTTTGAACCTTTCCCCCGTGCTAACAGTTGTACAAATGAGGTACTATAGCCTCTTTCTGCAAATAGTATGCTGCTATACATATCGCTATCTATATTTTTTTAGACACGGACTGCCTCTGGCTTGTGTAGCCGATACAAATACAATGTGTATCTTGCGAGGGTATTAGTTTATAGGTGAGTGACTATGGGGTGCCGATATTCTTAGTTCTATGTGTGTGTTAGGACCTTAAAACCGAAAAGTATGTAGAGGTCAAAGTCAAATAAGAATTGGGACAGTAATGTCAGTCTGCAATGGTGCAAAATGAGAGTGTAGTGAGTGTGCTATACACGAATGGTGCACAGGAAGTGGTGAGTGTGCTATACACGAATGGTGCACAGGAAGTGGTGAGTGTGCTATACACGAATGGTGCACAGGAAGTGGTGAGTGTGCTATACACGAATGGTGCACAGGAAGTGGTGAGTGTGCTATACACGAATGGTGCACAGGAAGTGGTGAGTGTGCTATACACGAATGGTGCACAGGAAGTGGTGAGTGTGCTATACACGAATGGTGCACAGGAGGTGGTGAGTGTGCTATACACGAGGTCTTATTGACGAGGCTCTGAGAACCATTCCACTTTTCTCCCTATATACCCAAAGATCAAAGGAAAACCCTGAATCATCGAAGAAAAATCCCATCACAAACGGCAGTCAGAACAATGACCCCTGTTTGTGCTATCTGTAAGTTTATCACACCACGTTAACCATTTGGTGGCACAGCTGGTTGCTGACTCATTGGCATTGTTCCAAGATCGTTATTCAGCGCCCACTGTACCACACCAACTTGTTCCCTGTGACATAGGCTTCCCTAAATAAACAAACACGATTACACTGTAAAACCCTAAGACTGTAAAAACCTAAAAACCTACATAATGCTGTTTCAATTTCAGTAGTTCTGGGAACATTCCACAGAGCTAGTAGAATTGGGCAAAAGCATCGTTCCTTTATCAGACCTGGCTAACACAGCCTGTTCTATTTTGGAGGTCAGATACGGTGCCCACTTCTGTGGACCACCCTCCAAGTTCAAGTCATCGACTGAGGATGTAATTCAGTGTTACTGTGTTGAATATTATCCTCATTTTAAATGTTTATGCTCTCAACATCTAAACAGCCTTATAGTTACATTGTGTCTCTTAAAGTCAATCTAGTCTCAGGGAGGTGGGACTAAATTAAGCTGTAAATTACACTGGAACAGTATGGAACACATGTTTGGCTAAATGGCTGTAAGTCATCAAGGGTCTGAGGTATCAAACAAGCCTCAAACCATCACTCTGCTGCCAGATATACAGTAGAAATGGATGGATTATTTTAAAGGTTATTTCTATAGAGCTTATTTTTCCATAGAGTTCAATAGGAGAATGAGGAGAAACTACACAGAAAGTGATTTCCATAGATATTCATTCAAATGCAGAGAGGTTATAGTATCACTTGTAAATAAGTTATCTTTTGGGTCACAGACATCAGGAAGTCATGGCATGCAAAGGATATGCAACCACATTTTAAATATAATGACTTTATTTAAGTTTATGTTAATTTGTCCAATTACATTTTGTGCCCTAAAATTGGAGAGGGTTATGTGCAAAAATGGCTACAATTGCTACACGGTTCACCCGTAAAGGTGAAAGTCAGCACTTTAACCTCATAGTCACTGTTCCATTTCAAATCCAATGTGCTGGAGTACAGGACCAAAACAACAAAAATGTGTCACTGCCCTAACATTTTTGGAGTGCACTGTATAAACAAATGGCTTTTGTGACAATACCCTCAGTGTTTGCACCGCATCCTGGCTAGCTACAGCATTGAGAACATACTGTATGCGCTCCAATTTTGTCCATTACACGGATATCTTGGGTTCTTTTAATCTCTCTGTTCAGGGCTGAATTGACTTTATTTCACAGTGAAACCTGCAATCAATCTCATTAAAAATCTTGTGTTTGGTAAAAAACTATGCGCTGGATAATTGCATTTCATTGTAAAGGAGATGAAATGATGGCCTTGGGATTATAATAGAAGCCACAGAAATAATGTATATGACATACCATGTGTATACAATGCAACTAGCACATGAGTAACTAGAGCAAAGGTCATATATTGCAGAGTAGGATAAATTGATTTGTCTGTCTTCTGATTGGTAGAGGAAACAGGGGGCGTTACCCTGTACTATTCCTCCTGTTCATTGGGTAATCACGTATTTCTGATGATTCTATGACACATTACTCACAAATTACCTGATTACCTTAATCTGCAAGACCCTGAGTTAGTTGGACAGCGCTTTTTACTTCAGTTCATGTTCCAGATTTTGGAGAGTTCCGGGTTTTACAGTTATCCAGCTAACTCAGTAATCCTGCTTTGTGAAACACCCCCCCGGTTTCTCAAAAATAAGTCACACTTCAGTAAAACATTTTTATATAGACTTATACAAGCTGTCACATTGGTCTGATGATAATAATAATAATAATAATAATAATAATAATAATAATAACTAGGTTAACAATTCCTAAAAAAATTGTAGGTGTAGTTGCTTCGCAGTGATATCAATTGCTGGAAATGGTATAGACAGATGGTAATATGGTATAGTGTGCAGGGTGGGAAATTATGTGCAGGGTGGGACATTATGCTAGAATAACGTTTCAGATACCTTACAGAAAATGCATGCTCATGTTTAGTAGCTCTAATAAAATAGTAGACTATTTATTAGGCTATATCATATATTACGGGTCAAACAGTCAAACACTGTGTATACATTTATTTAGATACATTTCATATTATAGATAGATATAAATGATGTATTAGCCTATCTAGTACTACAGGCCACGTTAGCTAATGTTTGCTGTTTTTCTGAACAAACACAAATAACGTTAGAGTGAGCTGTCCGGAGCTGTCACTTTTAGCCTACCTCGAGCTATAGCTTTTTTTTTGTTTTACTGTGCAACGGTGGTGGTTTTGCTAGAATTGCTTTAATTATGGTAAATCGAACACAAATTTCTGCCGGAAATCCGCCTCGGTATCGAGCCGAGTCAATATTTTAGAAATATTTAATAACATCGAGCTTTTAAAAAGGTATCAATCGCAACGGTATTATGATTATAGAGCTAGTCAGTGATGCAGTCACTTCACCAACCAACAAAAACAACGCAATGAGATAAAGCTTTGCCAAATCTACGCTAGGCTAGGCTAGGCTACTTGGCCACAGGTAAAATGCAGCAATGCACCAAAGACGAACTGGGAGTATCTCAGTTCATACGGTTTCCTGTTTCTCTTACGGTTTCCTGTTTCTCTTAGCTTAAGAGTTATCCCCGTTCCTTAGTAAAAGTTGGTCTCAGCAGCTTTGGGAATAGATTTTAAGAAGAAACTCTTAAATAGGAACTTTTTGTGCCACATAGAACTCGTAATGGTAAGATAAAATGTGTTGTAAATACAGCCCCTGAAGTTTTTAATGAAGTTTTTTTTGGTTATCTAAACACACGATAAAATTTTTTTACTTTTGATATCAAAATGAATGATGTTAAGCGGTCTAACATACCCAACATGCAGTACAGTAAACAGAACTGAAGTGGAATAAATACATTTCAGTCGGATTAATCTATCCAGCAATGCATTTATTCCATTTTAAAGCCACTTGGATATATTCTAAGTTTGTTAGGCCTATTTGTCGGTGGTATCCTATATCAGAAACATTTGCCACAGGCCACAGAGAGAGAGAGAGAGAGATAGATGAAATGGGTCATGCCACTGGGTATGAGCGCACAGCTGAGGGACTGCAATGTGTGTGCCATATCGCCATTCATCATAATGATAACTGCATCTTAGCTAGATGTTGCCATACATAAATTACAGGGTATATCTTGAGGCATCCATGAGTGACACGGGGGAACATTACATAACCCGCTACAAGCAAATTATGCCAACTTTAATTAGAGCACTGTTTAAGGGTTGGTCATGTGACTAGGATCCTTCTTTTTTTTCTTCTTTTTTGCCGTTTTGAGTTCCGTGGCAATAATGTTGCTGGAAAGGCATTCATTTATCAAAAACCCCCACAGCTCTGAGGGCCGAAAGTGGATCCCGTTCCCCTGTCATCAAAAACAGGGCAGAGGCCGGTGCTGCTATCTTCAGTGAACCTAATCAACAGAGGAGCACTCAGCTGAGGGCTTTTTTTTTCTGAAAATGGGAGCACAAATTACCCGCCACGGCGGCAAAGACCATTTCAAGCCGGCTAACACTTCATTCCCACTCCCCAGGCCCTTAATTCCTGCACTACAGGTCTAAGAGGCACAGCGTACTTATCCCCGCCCCCCGGTATATTTGTCCACAGCTTGCTTTGTTTAGGTACTTTAGGTAGAAGAATTGGCCTGGTAGTATGTAGAAACCTCTTCGTTACCATCTTAGGTGTTCAGCTTGATCACCTACCTCTGAAGGGGCCAGATAATATTGTTCACCTACACTGGCTTTATTTTTTTTGCTTTTATTTTCTTTTCAAAATGTCCAGCATGATGTGATGCACTATAAAAAATAGAGACTGATCGATTTACAAAAAATTAGAAGATTTCAGGTCTGTTAGAACGAACCAGGATGAATGTTGCCCTCCAGACTGAGTGGCTATGTTTTTTGTGTATTTAAAATGCTGAATGCTTGCTGCACCGTGAATGAGAAAAATATCACTTAATTTAGTTAATCACTCAGTAAGCATACTGAAGATACACTGAATACACAGCCCAACTGGAATAGGCAATGTGTGCGTTCCAGAGCAGCGAGACGCTCACAGAGTAAATTACCTTTTTTCCACAGCTGCTGAAAGTAGAGCCATAGGGTTCCATTAATGTTTGTCTTCTAATTAATTACTTTTTGGCTAATAATTAAAACCTATCTTTGTTTTTTTTCTTCACAAACACAACTTCAGCAAATTCAGCAATCCCTAAAACTTACTTGCCAAACTGAATTTGACAAGAAAAAGTATAATACTTGTAAGACAAAATGGACAACTGTTTATTTGATACAGGCTTTTTTTTGTCAGAGAGGCTGAATAATTTGGGAAGGGTGAGAGGGAGCAGTGAGAGACAGAGTGCACCTTTCTCCAGTAGCAGGGGGCTCTGTCAGTCGTCTGCGCCGATCTGTCTCACCCCTGTGGGGGTGCAGGCTGTCGACGACCTTGGGAGCTGACAAGGACGATGCGAGCCAATCAGTGCACCTGACACAAGCCGCAGCCAATCGCTGCTCACCCTGCACCGGGCGGACGATGCCAAGGGAAGAGGATAAGCACCAATATAAACACAAATAAATCCATGGGCAACAGCAGTGACTATTAGAGCACATCAACACCAACCATGCCATTTATTCCCCTAGAGACTTTTCCCAAAATAAAGGTCGTAGATTTAGTACTGAGTAGACAATAATACAAGTATCTATGCAACAGATGTACAAGACACCGTTCCAAAAAGGCACACAGACCATTTGACACCTTATTCTGTAGAAACACAAACAGGGCTGTTGCATGGCAACAGAATGACATTTAGAATCAGGTGACAAACAGATGTGTATAAAACAAAACTGGCGATGATACGTACTTACTGTGCAGCCCATATCTATGAGTGAGTAACACATTCACAACGGGTTATAAAAGATTCCATATCTATAATGAGTGATAACGCATGGACAATGGGTTATAAAACATTCCATATCTAAAATTAATGATAACACATTCAAAATGGGTTATAAAACATTCCATATCTAAAATTAATGATAACACATTCAAAATGGGTTATAGCACATTCTTAAATGATACAGTAGCAGGAAAATATAATCTGCATCTGTGAGAGAAGAAAATTAAAAAATCAAGTTATTGGATATGGAATCATCAAGCTTCTTGTTTAAAGAAGACTAGCATCATCAGTATCTTTCATTCCAACCAGCTGTCACAGATTCTAAAGACTATTCTAAAATTACCCCGTCTACAGTCACATTTTGGTACTCAAATGCAAGGCAGGGTCTCATGTTCTGTGTGTGGTTCTCCTTTGAAATATATCAATATTTCATAAATTTTACACAAGATGGGCAGTGATCCATTATTGTACTTTACCCAGTGGCTTGTTTCAGACAGTAATGCATGTTTGTGGGCATGAAAAAATGCATTAAGGGAGGTTGTAGTTTCAGCTGAAAAAGTTGCAGAGAAGATTTTTTTATTTTTGTTTTAGCCTGAGCAACGCAAATCTACAAAAATCTGGTATTTATCGGTACTGTAATATGGGTGAAAAACAGCATTTTATAAATATAATATTGGTAAAAATATCCTACTGCATTATAAGCATTGATAAATGTATATATGATCATATGTACATAAAAGGCCCATGTTGCATTATAAGTGCTCATAATGTGTTATAACAGCAGACCACTTGTTACTATTATATATAATGACAGATGCTTTTCATTTTATCACTTCACTTAAAGCAAGCCATGATCACATATAGTGGTTTGTATCTTACAGCACATAGTCACATATGCAAATAAATACTAGACATATCCTCCACTGGGCCACAGACTGGCCACACATCTTGGATGACCTGGTTTTAAATGTATTAACCTTGTGGTTGTAAGCAACGCTGTCATGCTGCAAACATCCACTGAGGTTTGTCGTGTCATTTGTAGAGCTAGTCTTGGCGTAGCAGTCTACAGGAAGGAGGCAGAACATCTGGAGCCGGCAGATTGTCTCTAGTTCCCGTTTCACGTTCCATAAATATTTTGCATGCCCTATGAACTGTGCACAGAATTAATGAAGAAATGGTACAACAAGGGAAACCTCAACCCTTCCAAATGAAAATATATTGCTGCATGAGGCTGAATATCCTTCCCACTTCAGTGTTCCATCTTCAGCCCCTCGCCAAGAAAGGTGAAGAACTAACGCAAGCTAACTGGTCACTTAACCCGACTCGCCGAGAACATTCCAGCGCATGCGTTAACGTGACATTACAGTTGGCCGTCCAGGTCCGAAATGAACGCTCTGTGCTGAAATGATCTGGGTGCCACTAGGAGGGGTGCAGTTTATGAAAATCATTGGAAAAAAGCTAATTTAACTTATTTCCACAGGCTTCGCTCAACATGGACGCAAAAATTTCAGGATTCCCTCTCACGCGTGCTTCACGTTATGAATGTTTGGTTTTAAATTGTAATAATAATAATAATAATAACAATAATGCCTTGCATTTATATAGCGCCTTTCTCACCAACCGGCGACTCAAAGCGCTTTACAATAATGAGGGGGAAACTCGCCTCTACCACCACCAATGTGTAGCGCCCACCTTGTACATGTTACAGACTTAGTGATTTTATTTTTAACATACAAAACAAACATTTTGAGTCCAATGTTGCCAAATTTTCTTATCAACCCAAGCATGCTTATTTTAACTGTTTGTGATTGTTTATGAGACATAATGAAGAGGAAAAAATATTGGAGATGAGGAGTGATTAGTATCGAGCTTCACAACACCGTCTCCTCCTGGGAGAAGAGTCACTCCCATTCAGCAAAATGCAATGAGCAGTTTTTCTGCAGCAAGCACAAGTCCCACCTTCATCGCACTTACGGCCCAGGTAACATCATCTGTGAAACCAGTCTATTTGATACAGCACTGCAGTTTCCTGTTGAATGCATCACACTCAAATAATTACAGCCAAAGTGCAGAACTTTACCCCCCCCACCAGCCCCGAAAATGTCACAGTTGGGTTCGGAGCCCCTTCTCACTGTCATAACAGTAAACATACTTTTGTCCTAGTCATGATTGGGCAGAATCTGCATTTTCAAACAAAAACAAAAAAATCCAAAAACAGCCCATGGTCCTCTCACATCCCCTGCATCTCCTAAGACAAATGTGACATCATCCCATATGACTCCTTAAGCCCTGAAGCCATCACATCACTCCAGTGATGCGTTAACTCAGCGCCCAGAGCTGTTCTCCAGAAAGAGTTCAGTACAGTAGCTTTGGCAGGGAACAGCCTAGCACTATCCCACCGTGACAGGGAAAACATCAGGAACTCTATTATTAATCTCAGGCATCGGCTGTATTCCAATATACAGCAATGTCACAAGATAATAAAACATTGCCCAAACCCAAAAGTCTTATAAAGTCTGGAAATTGAAAATCAAGGTTCCGCCCCGTCGAATGCCTTACGTTGATTCAGAGATGGCAGCCTCATGTCAATTCCCTTTAGCTGTGCTACATGTCCTGGAAAATAATAATAATAATAATAATAATAATAATAATAATAATAATAATAATAATAATAATAATGAACAACAAAACTGGAACTGTCTGTGCTGCAGAACATCTGATAAAAGTGATAAGAACAGAAGTCATACAGGGGGCAAGCTCTGAAACAAGCAGAGTTACAGATTTCAGGTAAGATTTTTCACATTCTAAGTGATCATACTTAACTTTTTTTTTTACCTCACATAAGGGGTGAGGTGGGGCAAGGATTTAAAAAGCAAATGCGTAGCTACATAAAACAAAACAGAGAAATAAAAACAGCTTAAACAAACATAAATAAAGTTAATAAGAGTGTGTATCTCCTGCTTAATATTCAAAGTGGCACAGCTCGACCCAACTCTGCCATCAACACACACAAAAAACTATTAATAAAAGCCACCACACAAAAACTCATTAAAGTTATAAAATTAAGTTATAATTATCATGCATTATGAAAGGTGTCCAGTAAAAGGCATACCCTGTGACACTGTGACACCACATAATGAAGGTTACTGGGAAATACTAATAATGCGTGATAATATGCAGCTAAGGATAGAAAAATACATTCCCTGCAATGACTAACAGGTGAGAATAAAGCTGAAGCAACCCTTCACAGGGCTGTTAAGAACACCGCATCTGAAGGGTGGGAGCACAAATAACTTCACAACTAGATACTCTACACCCCCATACTCCTGAACCAATGACATATGAAGTACTGTCACTGTGAGCTTGCATCACTATATGCAATGCCCGTCAGAATTATTGTCAACCCTGGAAAATATGAGCAAAGAAAATAATATTTTCTCAACAAAAAGAAAAACCTGTCAATTATTGACAACACTACAAATAGTTACAAGCAAAAGCTACTGGAAGTATATTCCCATTCATGTTTTTTTAAGCACACCTGAGTCTTTAGAAACTATAATTTGGTCAATCTCAACTTCCTGTTCCACTTGGGTGAAGGTGACACATAGGCCTAAACCCCTTAGTCATCCATCAATATGGGGACTATCAGAAACATTAAGAGAGAGAGAGAGAAGGAGAGAGGCCAAGAGAGAGAGAGAGAGAGAGAGAGAGAGAGAGAGAGAGGCCAAGAGAGAGAGGCCAAGAGAGAGAGAGAGAGAGAGAGAGAGAGAGAGAGAGAGAGAGAGAGAGGCCAAGAGAGAGAGGCCAAGAGAGGGAGAGGGAGAGAGAAAGAGAGAGAGAGAGAAAGCTAAATGCAGCTTATTTTTACTTACAGTATTGATCAATGGAGAGTGTTCTCAGCTTAGGGTCTAGATGTGGTTGCCACTCAGGCCAGTATTAGCAAAAAATGTCCAGCTGCAAGATGCAAGATGAGGCAGGCTCAAGAAGTCTCCTAGCAACTGCAGCCGGTTGCAAAGAGTGAAGCGGCCATGTGTAGAAATTGTGGAGTGCAGCATTGCTTTAGTGGAGAGTCGTTAGAGCGAGACGTTATGTTTTACGTCGATCTGTGTGAAACTCGCACTCCGTATGTCTTTAACCTGCCCTATAATTGTGTGAATCTTTGAAAGCCTCAAAGTTCTCAGGCAAAACAGAGTAGGCATTTCCGCTAAGCTTAAAATGCACATGGACACCGCAGGAGAACGTCCCAGGCTCAAATAGGAAAGATAAAGATCTGCTCCTTTACCGCAGAGGAGCACTAAGCCTGATGAGCTTAATTGCCCTAATGGTTCATCCACAGTGCAAGTCCATATCATGCCTCTGAGTTTCCACAAATAAAGAGATCATTGACAGATCTCAAATGCAAAAAATAACACTTTGCTTAGAATCTTTGGTGATGGCATTGGCCTAACTGGTCTATAGCTTAGCTTGTCCGTTATAGCACGTCGGAGACCTATTTATTGACAGTGAACCAATATTCAAATGCCTCTAAAATAAATAGTTCCAGATGAACACAGCAGTTTTTTTTTAGCATTTCTACAAAGTATCTGTATATATTATTACAGTATTTAAAACTCATGTAGAATAAAAAATGCAAAGTACACTGCATGTATTTCCCAATCCTAGTCAGTTTAGACAATCTGGAATTCAGTATACCACAGAGTCTGCATGCCTTGTTGTAAGTGAACGTGGAGAATCTGCCGTTTCTGTAATTATACAGGTTATCTGAATAACCCTGTCCTCACCTCTACACCAAACTATGAACTATACCTGTAATCATATCCTCAAACACAAAATCTCAAAACTCACCATGTAAAAACAAACAAAGTTTGTCGGTTCTGATGGTGTTACAAGTTTTTGCTTTGGATGCATTGAATGAACCCTCATGCTATGTTCACCTTTTATGACGGCTTTTATGTTTGGGGTGAAATTGACACATTTAATCTGGCACAAAACTATTGTAATAGAAACATTTTTACACTTTGTGTGTCACCTTGTGTATGTGTCTGTATATGTGCCATTTATCCCTAAATATCTCATTATAGAGCCTTACGTTTTTGAAATTTAAAACCTTTATGGGAAAGTACCACCAGAATTAGTATATAAATATTAAATATGCAATTTCATTCAACATATCCAACAATGACATTGTAAAGATTTACGACACTATTGTATTTTTGTCCAGCTAAAATACTTTCACTCTGCATGATAACAGTTGAAGTGCTCCATACTAAATCTTTTCCACACAAATCAATGCACAGCCATTTGAAAAGCATTCACACACCATTCCGCTGCATTTTTCTACACATAATGTATTGTATTACACATTTTCATATTGTAATGAAATTGTACAAAATCAAAAAAAAAATAATAATAAATGGTTCAAGAAAAATAAGGTGCATAAATGGTGTGAACAATGTATTCTGCCCTTCTGTCAATGCACGCCGCTGTATAGGTAAATTGGTTTGGAGTGCTAACGTAGCCGTATCTGACTATGGCCATTGTTACCACGGCAACCGCGGCCTGTTCTCTTGCGTGTCGACAGGGCTGCCGGGAACTAGTACAATAGCGGCCTCTCCACTCATTCTCAGGCACCGTGGTGAAAGATGTGAGGCGGTGAGCAGCACTTTGTCCATTACTCGGACCTTGACATACTCTTTTTTTTTGTATGCCATTCTTGTGTAGCCTACTGGCTGCCGCACGCGGGCAGAACGAGTGCGCCATTGAAGTCCTCTGGAGAGAGTTGGCTGTCAGGGCCGCTGTCAAACTGCCAAACTTCATTCTCGCAAACGGCTCGTGCTATCGATTGTTCCATTATAGTTCATTGCCCTTCCCTGCAGGCACCGCTCTCTGGGCAGAAGCTCTTGTGTGTTCATTTCCAAATGTGAAAAAAACAAACAAAAAAAAAAAATATATATGTGGTCTTTTTAGGTGGATTCACACCCTCTCTTTCAGTGTATTACATAGACCATGATGCATCTGAGGGCTTAAAAGGCTAGTTTAGATCATGTGAAAGATGAACCTGTTGAAGAGGGGAAAAGGAGACAGACGTAGCCTCAAATGCCAGGGGGCATTACGTACATGAAGCCCCCCTCTGTCTCTGACGTTAGAGCTTACTTGTAATTACAACCTTAGCCACACTAATAGGTTTCACACTGACCGACACCACAGGTTTAAAAAGGTTCACAATCAGCACACAAACAATTAACACAAGCTCTAAATGGAAGCATCCTCAATAATAACAGTATTTTATATTTATAATAATAATAATAACATTATTTATATAGCAGACTCCCAGCACAGAGCACAAGGTGCTTTATAGTGAGTAAAATCAACAATAATATCAAAAATAAGCACACGGTAAATGACAATAAATAATACATTAAAATAAATAATAAAAATAACCAAGAAATTTATTTAAACCCCTCTGTAAGATAATGTTCAGAGTTTAAGTAATGCGTGCAACAGTTCCAACTCTGGCTCTATGGTGGCCTTCAATAGCTATGATCAGATCATTAAAAAGTGGGATATGCCTCTGCTGAAATCAACTGAGGAAGGATTGCATTATTTATGAAGTACAGTAAAAAGGACAAAGATATTTATTGTTATATACTTCTCTGAAGAACTAAACTATATATAATATATATATATATATATATATATAAATATACTGTATATCTGTATAAAAACATATATATATAAAGTATATTACATTATAAATCTATGGAACGTGTATGTGTGTACACGCACGCACACACACACACTCACAAAAAGTAATATAACTGTAAATGTCTTTATCCATCTCACTGCACTTTATACAAAATTCAGTTTCTTCTCCAGTACAAAAAAAGTCACAAAAAAGAAAATGAAAGAGGGAAATAATTTCAATTCTTAACTGAGACTTAAAAGCCGGCGCGGGGCAGACACCGGTGGAGAAGGCTCCAACGCCCTGGGGAGATTATAGAAATCAGCAGAGCCGAGTTTCACAGCACTTCTCCTTCAATAAGTACCGAGAGGCGCATTGTATCCAACAAAGTCTATAAAAAGCAGAACAGCACAATATCAATCCGAACATTCCCTTCAATATTAGCGATTGAGCCAAAAAAGTTAACGGGAAGCACAATGCTGTTGAGACCTGGCGCTTTGCAATGTTCCTTTCTGCCCTCACCACTGCCCAAATAGCCCCTCCGCCCGTTCTCTGTTCAGGAGCGCTTAATAACCACATCATAACCTATAGTTAACGTCAGTGCCATTGTAATTCCCACATGCAGGTAGATTTTCCAGGTAAATAAGGTGTACCTCCTGCCATTTTATGTTCGTTCTGAGAGACAGAGAGGCTCTAGGCATCTGGTTGCTTCTGCATGATGTGGCAGGAAATAACTTTTGGAAACGGCTAAGATCCACATCACTCTGTCTCCTTTCCCACTGGATGTTTGCAGCTAAGCACAGTTGGGCCTGACCAGGATTTGGATGGAAGATTTTCTGGAAAACTGGGTTGCTCCTGAAAGTGCTGATCATTGGCCAGTACATTATAAACACAGTGCAACCCCAACAATATATCATGGCTATGGTTATAATGCATTTAATATATTCATATTTATTATAGTCCTGAATGTATCACATTATCACCATACCCATGAGGTATTGTTGGGGTTGCACTGTGTTTTACAGCTTCTAAGAAAGGGTAAGCAGTACGGTAAATTGTGATACCACTGCATTGCTAACTTGTGGTTATTTTTAAGCAGTATTATATAGAAACAAAATTCTAAAAATATCTACTGGGAAAGAGGAGCAGCTGTGGCTAAGCTAGAGCTAGATGGGCAACCCTGGTCCTGGAGAGTCATAAGCTCTGCCGGTGTTGGTTTTCACCTTAAAATCAGCACCCACTTCAGACCCAAGTAACCAGGGGGGTATAATACGAAGCAGGGCTACTGAGTTAGCTGGATAACTGCGCTAAGTAAAACCCGGAACAGCCCTTTTTACTTAAATCCATGTTCCAGATTTCGGAGGGTTCCGGGTTTTACACTTATCCAGCTAACTCCGTAATCCTGCTTCGTAGTATACCCCCCCCCCCCCCAGGTGAAGTAAATTAATGGCTATGATTGCTGAGTAAGAACTGAAAACCAGCAGAGCCTGTGGCTCTCCAGGATCTGGGCTGCAGGGCCCTGAGCTAAAGCAAAGAGTCCATGACCTATGGAGGTGTTCCAATGAAGGTAAAATCCAATGGAGGTTTCCATTGCTGACTGACACCAGGCCCTGGGCCTATGAGGTCATCATAGCATCACCCAGGGATGTGAACCGAAGAGTGCTGATCAAAAACAACGGGGAAGGTGGCAGGCCCATCAGAGGCCACCCCAAACGGACAGAGGACGTTTCAGTAATGGGACAGGCCTACGGATGTCACTGGGGATGATAGGTGAAGAAACGTTTTTTAAAAAAAACAGAAGATTAAAAAAAGAAATACAAGTAGATAAATCCTTTCCACCTGTCTGTTTGTTTTAGCACAGGCAGTTTTGTCCCGTCATTAATGCACATCATACAAAAAAATCCCCAGACCAGCAAAATATGATTTATGCAACCCTTCACATGAACAGTATTTCCTGATAACACTCTGTGCTATATGTGAGAAGGAGATAACACTCTGATTTCAGGCCTGCCAGACTGTCCCCCGCCCACATTCTTCGATTAGTATTAGCATTAGTATTAAATCTGCCAACTAATAAGTCTCTGAAAACATTTCCAGTGTAATGGCATGAACACGAAGACAATGTTAAATCTGAGTTAAATGTCCTATTGAAGATTTAAAAAAAAAAAACATAAGTTACACCAACCTGGTTGGTTGATAAACACCATTACATGAGTCAGAACCATGCATTGGATACGTATTTCCATATCCATTTAAAAAAAAAAAAAAGACCTGTACAAACACATATATTGTGTTTTCTTATTTTCAGTTTTGCCTGAACACACACAACACACACACACACACACACACACACACAGGCACACATGCACAAATGGGCAAGTGCACACACATACATTTTAATACTTTTATTTATGCCCACATACAAAAGTAACATCAAAAGACATACACAAAGGAGATACACGGTACATAATAATACTAGTAGACATGTGCAGGCTCATGAAAGGCATAGGTAACAGTGTAACTAACAGGTATGACATGGAACAATATCTGGCCAACTGCTTTGCCTGTGATTTTAACACCCTCGCCAGCAGTCTGTGGATGTTTAATATGTTTGATGTTGTTTGTGTGGTGTGGGTCTGCCCCACTGTCTATGTCTTTTTTGTTGTTGCTGGGACTACAACTGAAGTTCCCTAGTGGAAAATAATGCTATTCTATTATATTCTATAGAGGTAGCAGCTTGACTTCTTCTATCTGATGTTATATTAATCAGCAGGGTTCCCTCAGTAATAGAAAACGGACAGACAACATTATCGAAATAAAGGTTTGTAATTTTCTCAACCGATTGTCATCCTCTTCCTCTGCGTGTAATTTACTAAGTATGTAAGCCATTAGCTCGGCTTGCGCCGCTGGGTCCAGCTCGATTCCTTTTCCTCCCCCGACCCCTCACACATACGTCTCTTCTGCCTAATGGCGCACACGCTGAGCATGGGCATGGAAACGCTTAAGAGGATCGTGTTAAAGATGCAAACTATGTGACTATATGGCTATTAAGAGTAAGACTTTATTCTTCCAGTGTTTCGCCCCCGCTTCGTTTAAAAAGAACAGAGACAAAGAAAAGGCGCTCACATTGTGGCCTGAGCAGAATTCCTGAACACAGGCTGTTCGCCCGGAAAAAGATGATAGTCCTCCTTTTTTATTCCGTCACTGAGACTTTCAACTGGAAAACAAATTGAAAGAAGGAGAGAAAGGAATAAATAAAGAAAGAAGTGTGAAAGCTCTTGTTAGGACTGATCACTGAAATGCTGCACTTTTCAATAGGTGGCCTTAACTCCCTTACTAACATAATGAAGCATTTTTCAGCCCAAGGTCCCCTTTTTGACTCTTCTGAACAAGCCTCTGCACGGGTTTCATAACGAAGCCGAGGCTCTGATGCAGACTGTACGGCTGAACGGGGCTGAATCAAGGGCTGAATTAAGGGCTGAATGAGCAGGAACTATAGCCAGGCTCAACCATCTTATTGACACCAGGGCTACACAAGTCCAATACTGCGTGGCATTAATCTAAATGCATTCATGACTGTGCATAATGTATTGGCACTTTAGATGTTGGCTAACTGTTTGTGACATCAATCTTACTAAGTACCCATATGTCCCACTAATGCAACTGGACTGTCCAATCCATAGTGGTGATAATAACGGTATTTAACTGTCCAATCCATAGTGGTGATAATAACGGTATTTAACTGTCCAATCCATAGTGGTGATAATAACGGTATTTAACTGTCCAATCCATAGTGGTGATAATAACGGTATTTAACTGTCCAATCCATAGTGGTGATAATAACGGTATTTAACTGTCCAATCCATAGTGGTGATAATAACGGTATTTAACTGTCCAATCCATAGTGGTGATAATAACGGTATTTAACTGTCCAATCCATAGTGGTGATAATAACGGTATTTAACTGTCCAATCCATAGTGGTGATAATAACGGTATTTAACATACTTCAATGGTTAAATTTTTACTGCCTGCACCTGGGATTAATCACTGTACACTGCTGTTCTGTTCACACAAGTCAGGCAACAACCAGCCAGACATTGCCCCAATGTACTGAGCTCACCAAGTAATCAGTCAGCGGTTGACATTGGTTATTGTGAGCTACTGTAACCATTGTGAATGGCACAGATGTTTTGGCCATTTTACTGCTTCGCGATGTTCGAGATGCAGCCAGTTTTTCTGAAATTGATAGAAAGGCAGATCAGCTAGCTTCAGATATACACTCGAGAAGAGGGCAAAAATGAATAGGAAAGAGGCTACCGAGCTCTCTTCTTATTGGCTGCAACAGCAAGCACGACTCACGAGGTAATTTCTGCACATGGCGGCACGATCACGTTGCACCTTCAGTTCACCCCGAGTGATGATGGGGATCATTACTACCACGGTTTGCAGTAACAGAAAGGAACAAATTCATTGGCACTTTTTTTTCCTTCTCCCCTTTTCGTACCAAATTCAATCACGTTGATGATAGTGAGTGCTATCAGGTGCAATATAAAAGGTCATAAGATGGAGCATGTCATTACTGGTCGGGTGCTGTGACCTCACTTTCTTAGATCATGGCTTTGGACTGACCATGTTTATAACATTTTGACGGTAAGAAATTACTGGTTTTGAACGCCTCAGAGATTGTATTAAATAAAAAAAATTTATATGCGGCCAGCATGATCCAGCCTTCTATGTACTGATGGGAAGAAACCATAGTTGATACTTGGGACATCAGGATTGGCTTCTGTCTTTTTATTATTATTATTATTATTATCATTATTATAAATCCCATAGTTGTTTGTGTCTGTCACTGCCGGCAAAGAGGTTTCTTAGTGTTTGTGCATCAGTCATATTCAATTGAGCATTCCATGATCAGTCACGATGACTCAGTCATTGAAACTGATGCCGAAAACAGTTTACCCATTTACCCAGAATGCCTACATCAATTCCAGTAAATACATATAAATAGGGCAATGTTTCTTGATGCTTTCCCCTGTCCCTCGTGAATTCACTGATCAGTCATGCGGAAGAACCTATCCACACTGTTAGTACCTATCCACACTGTTAGTACCTATCCACACTGGAATTACACATCCACACTGTTAGTACCTATCCACACTGGAATTACACATCCACACTGTTAGTACCCATCCACACTGTTAGTACCTATCCACACTGGAATTACACATCCACACTGTTAGTACCCATCCACACTGTTAGTACCTATCCACACTGTTAGTACCTATCCACACTGTTAGTACCTATCCACACTGTTAGTGCCTATCCACACTGTTAGTGCCTATCCACACTGGAATTGCCTATCCACACTGGAATTACCTATCCACACTGTTAGTGCCTATCCACACTGGAATTACCCATCCACACTGTTAGTATCCATCCACACTGTTAGTACCTATCCACACTGTTAGTGCCTATCCACACTGTTAGTACCTATCCACACTGTTAGTACCTATCCACACTGGAATTACACATCCACACTGTTAGTACCCATCCACACTGTTAGTACCCATCCACACTGGAATTACCCATCCACACTGTTAGTACCTATCCACACTGGAATTACCCATCCACACTGTTAGTACCTATCCACACTGGAATTACACATCCACACTGTTAGTACCCATCCACACTGTTAGTACCCATCCACACTGGAATTACCCATCCACACTGTTAGTACCTATCCACACTGTTAGTGCCTATCCACACTGTTAGTACCTATCCACACTGGAATTACACATCCACACTGTTAGTACCCATCCACACTGTTAGTACCTATCCACACTGTTAGTTCCTATCCACATTGTTAGTGCCTATCCACACTGGAATTACACATCCACACTGGAATTACATATCCACACTGGAATTACATATCCACACTGTTAGTACCCATCCACACTGGAATTACCTATCCACAGTGTTAGTGCCTATCCACACTGGAATTACCCATCCACACTGTTAGTATCCATCCATCACTGAATATATTCACACTCAAATTTCATATGTCTTTTCTGCCAAAAGCATTGACATGATACTATAGAAGACCAGCGAGCTGAAACATTGTGATGCACGGGTAGATGCCAGGATGCAACGGCTCAATTGAACAAAAGCACACACCAAACAGACTCAAACAGAAGCTGATGACAAAATTACTATTGTCACAGTGCATTGATTTGAACTGCAAAAGAAAAATGAAAAGTGTGCGATATTGATTCGCATTATGGCGGGTTGTAATATCTTGTCCTGGCGATTGCATTGTGTAATGTCACCTGTCTAATCTCTCTTTTCCTGAGACATGTGTGTGTGAATAACTAATGATTTCGTTTTCTGTCTTTTTTCCCCACTTTTGGAGTGATATCCTTTGTGTTTCAGGTGCTTAGTCGGCCTCAGCACTGGAGGGAAAAACACAGAAAACACCGACAGGCTGGCTGCTTAATCACAGCCATGCAGGCTTTCTATCTAATACATTAAGCACTAAATCCACGTTCTGCACCATCAATTCAATTAGGGCGATATCAGTGCTTTTAGGGTGGATGCCACTCAGCTTTGATGTAGGCAGCTCCCGCTGGGGAGGTTCTGTGGAGACTCGGGGCCGACCTGAAACCAACGCACCTTTTCAGGTCCCCCTTTTACCATCTGTCCTTTTATTTTGTCTTATATGTCTGTTAGGGCTTTTTCATTGGACAGCACAGTGTAGAGAGACAGGGAGAATGGGGAGTGAGAGAGAGGGAGGGAGAAACACGCGACAAAGGTCGTGTGGTCGGATTCGAACCGCCGACGTCGCGGCTCGCGATGAGAATGTGGATAACGCTCTGCAGGTTACACCCGCAGAGAAACCCCTGATCAGCGGGTTTTAAAAGTGTCAAAACTTTTCCAATTGCAAGTTTGTGGTCAACAAAATCTTAAAACTTCCATTGGATCAGCCATATTTCCATTTGACAAGATATGGGCCATGTTTAAACACAATGTGCCCAGGCACAGATTTACAGTAAATAATAGATTTTTATAGTGATTACATACTTACTATATTGCTTTTCTCTTCTGCTGTACCACAGCTTCCCAATTCCTTTACAGAAAAAGCTGATTGCTCCCAAACGTCCTCCCACTGGAGAGTTCTTACCTCGCTTCTTTGGGGTTGAGGCCTGGTTTCTGCCCAATGTGCGTTATGTTTCTCTGTAAAGCATCTTTGTGACAGTTCTCTGTAAAAAGCGCTATACAAATACAATTTAATTGAATTGTAGTGATTGTGGGCCAGGGGGTGCCACCACTATGGATGCAACGTGTGGATTGTTAATTATATACATTTATTTTCCATCCCCTTCAAGAGTAGCCAGATCCATAGTCCAGTCCGGGATCAGGTATAAATTAAGCAGTGGCCACGGTCATAAAGACAGCCGATAATATTGTAGCCTCATGGTCAAAGGTGGACAATCCAGGGGTCAGACAGTAAAAGTCCTGCCATGTGTACTCATACATACTCAGCAGGCTGGTTTCACAAATTAGTTCTGTCTCCTGGCTGAAGAATTGTAATTAGAAAATCCAGATGATTGGAACATAATACTGGGGAGGAATTGTACTTTCTGAACCTGGTCCACCGCCATGGTGTAGGAATATGATTTGTAAATAAGGGGTTGCAAGGTTAAATCCTGGTAAAGGCTCTGCTGTTGCAGCCACTACCAAAGTACAGTGTTTACCCTCAATCACTGATGAACATATAGTTAACAGTATATATGCATGCCACTTAAAATATAAGTCGGTACATATTTTGCATTGAATAAGGATGTCTGATAAGAGTCTTGGATAGACAGTTTATCATTTGAGATATTTTGAGACAGAAAAATTTGTTCTGATTCTACCAGCTATAGATAAACCTGCAGATTCTGTTCCAAAAAAAGTATTCACAGGTCAGGAAGCTGTTTTGGTAACTAGAGCACATCCACCTGAACAGGAAGTGACACTGAAGGTGGGGTTTGCTGATTGGACAAACAGCCTCATTTGCATAACCGAAGATGTCTCTGTAAAAATGAGTGCAGAATCTCATTGACCTGACCTATCGTGCAGTGAGACTGCCAGCGATGTTCAGATGAAATAAATAACTGCTTTATTCACTCTCTGACTGATCCCTGCTCTGCCAAAAAAGATAAGTAAAAAAAAGACTACACATTACTGTAAGGTATGATGACTCGTAAGATTTTTTCATAAGTAATTACTTCACATTCTCGCTGAGCATGAATGTTAGCAGAACGACAGAAATGTCCCGGCTCATTATTTATTTAAATCCAGAGGAAGTTAGACTCCTTTTCCATTTGTGTCCATTCTGCAAAATGAAACCCATACAATGTTCCCTTTGCAAAATGACAAACTCAGCTATCACCAATAAATGTAACAACCAAGACATAGTGCCTCATTGTACAAATACTATAATCATCTTACATTGTAAATATTATTATTGGTGGTTATTAAATTTCTGTTTAGAATATATACAAGTGAACTTTAATAATGATTATATTACAAATCAGTATATTTTGCACTTTGGCATTACGAGGAGACATTTGAAAGCACAGGTGCAGATACCTCCAGGGGATTGTAGGATGCACTTGAGGTGAAAGTAAATAATAATAGTTCATTATTATTTACCTTAATAAAACTCTGTGAATCCACCACCATCTTCTGGTTCTCCTGTAAAACACACATTTTCACCCTGGCCTATGAGTAATCCCCTCCCACCCCAACACAGACACACGCACGCAATTTTACTATATTACACCACATTAAGCAGACGCTCTTATCCATTGATTTACAATTATAAGAGAGCATAAGGCCGTCCAGCTAAGGTACGTCAGCGATGGTGCTAGACTTGGGTAACTACAGTCTCAGACCATGGAGAATAAGTGCTACATCAATAAAGAATTATGCCAACCTGGAACCATAAAACAAATCATAGATTCATACAGCTAACATCCATATGAAACCATAAAGCATGACATAACAGTCTTAAATTCAATAGCAAATCCGATATTAATTCTCAAATTCCAAGATTAAGTCTAAAGATGATTCATTTGCATCTTCATTGGGGCCTTCCTCTCAGATGGGCGCCCGCACGTCACCATGACCGTCGTAGTCCGACTGAGACTTGGGCTGCGTGCAGAAAGCAAACTTAACAGGTGCTCTGCAAGGGAGGATAGATGAGAAACGAAACAAAACGGAACTGAATGGCCCTCGCAAACCAATATAGGAATTACCCCTTAGAGTTGAAACATGACCTCCCGCTTGTGTGGAGCATTGCATTGTGAGGGAACTGATGCAATATAATTAGCCTACTAATTATATTTATATAACTACTTCCTCCCCTTAAATTGTAACCGAATCCCACTTGGTGTGGCTGCCATATGTCCATCCTGGCATTTTGGGGATTCCCCCCTTGAAGCAAGGGAAGGGAATGACAGAAAGAAAGAATACATTTCGGATCCTTGGTCTGGAATCCAAAAGGAAACCAGGTTCTCTGAAAGACCGTTACTAGGTGGTGACTGAGACAACACCTTTACTGCCACTGTGAGATATATAGGTACATGGTAACATACATGCTTGCACACCCGCAAGATTATGCGTGTCCAAAAAAGGACACTGCTGCTCACCCATATCGTCCTCAATTCCTTGAGGCTCATCTAGAGTGACACACTAGCCACGCATTGGCCACCATTAATCCTAAGAACAAGGCAACTGAGAAAAACTTGCGTTCTTTGCCATATAAGGCCAGCCAATGGGCCGAATAACCAAACGCAACACTGTGTAAGACAGTTAGCGAGGGAGAAGATCTCCGCACACTCTTTATGAATAAAATATCTGGAATAAAGAAGGGAGGAGGGCATTGGGGCGTGCGATTTACACCGGGGTCTCAGGACCCAAACGAGGCTCCTGATGGACACAGCCATGTGGCAGCCAGACTCTGCAGCGATGGAGCAAACACAATTACGTACGTATTCACAAGGAAAGGAGAATCCCCCGAAGCGCAGCGTTCAGGCTTCAGACTGTCTGGATCTCTTGTCTAAGATTAAGCACGGTCTGATAAGATAACTCGATGGCCAAAGTGGACTCTGTCAGAGTTGAATTACAGTGTATAAAGCGGCAAAAGGGCACTCTGAAAGATGGGTCGGTCGGACATCCTCAGCACTGAAGGGATGCCCAGATTGCACCCGGGTCCACTGTATCAGTATGAGGGAAGAGGTGAACAACCACACAGCTCCCATAGATAACATACCTCTTCAGAATACGTCACCGTATGAGAAATGGCGAAGAAAATGTATAACTGCGACAGTAATTGCCAAGAGTACTCCAGGATTGAACCGTTATACAACCCTGTGGCCTTCGTAACATAAAGAATGTATGCCAAAGAAAGCTGCTCAGAATAGAGGCAGTCAAACAAAATGTGGGGGGAGAAAAAAACAGAAAAACATTTATAGTGTGTTTTTTGTATGATGCCTCATGTACCGGTGTGCATTGTGGACACATATGTAAGTAACATGCATGTTAGCACGCCTTACAGGAAATATAATAAACCAATGTCACACTTCATTATAGAGCCGAGAGGCTGTCGATCTGCATTGGGGAACATTCTCGTTAATATGGCGCCTGTGGTTTAGAGAAACCTGGACATTACGTAAGCCTTTAACTATTTCAGAACAGTTGCTCCGATTTTTTAAATTCCTATTTCACTTTGCCTCTCCGGAAACATTGGTTTTACAACAGCTTCCCCTAGTGGCCATAAAAATAACTGAAGGGCTGAGTAGAACAGTCCTGGCGGACACCGTATATTCCTTTAAAATATTTATTTATTTGCAACTAAAAAAAGGTTACAGCGTCTTGTGTCTAACGGCTGTATTAAACTTCGTCTGTTTCACGGTCTGTAGAAATATGCAAATTACACATTTTAACATATCTTTGACAGAACATTTGTTACATGCACACACACGCGCGCGTCCGTATGTACGTACGTACGCACGCACACACACACACACACACACACAGTGAAGCAGTGAGCCTTATTTTATATATTGCCATATTAAAACTTTAGACTTCAATGTTAGTTTTTTGATGGAGTCACCAAATAAGTTTGTCTGAGTAAGGGTTTATATTTCATATAATTTATCTCCGTTTATTTGATGGCTGCTTCATAGTTTCATATGCTGCAGCAGACCTAGATATCTACTAGAGGAGCCCTTTAGCGCTGCTAAACAGATTATTCATGCGGCTTCTATTGAGCTTAGCTCAAAAGACGGGGCCTTACATGCACTGCATATCTTACATATTGGACGGGACAGCACTAAATCGTAATCGTTTAAAATGTGTACTCTGGTGCCCCCTGCAGGAGAAAAGTGGAAAACAAGTGTTTTCATACTCCGTTTAAAAAAATACATTTCCTTTTGACCAAGTTTTGAAAATAAACAGTTTCATTGTATGTAAACTTGGTTAACTTCCATAAATTACCATTTGAATTATACTGTAAAAAATCATATCAAAATCACTGTTAAAAAATAATTTAAAAAAACTTCCCACAAGTACAAACACTCCACCAGTTGTTTACTGGTGATATTTCTGTGAAAATTCTAAAAAGGCCTCAAATAATGTTATTGTGCACAAATAAAAATCCAACTCTCGTTTCTGTCAGTCAGTTATCAAGCCAAGCACAATGCTTGCTGAAAGCATTTACATTACAAGCCAAAGGCTGGTGAACCTACAGAGAATATGGATTGTCATGCATTTTTATCATAGAGGTTGATCTGTTTTTCAACATCTTTGCAGTGATTTCACACTAGATTTTTACAATTCTGATAAAAGCTTGAAAAGTGCATTCTGTTCCAAAATAAACTATTTATGTCATAAAACCTGCTGTGAAAAAGCTAGTTACACCATTACACAAATTTACCTTTGGCAGTCAACAGTGGAATATGAAAGCAGCAGGATGCAACATTCAATTATGACCAATTTCATCATTTCATATTTGCTTCAAATACACAATGTCTTGAAGTTTCATCAATGTGATTGTCTTAATTAGGAATAAATTAGTTTTGATGTGTGGTACAGTTGCTTTCATAGAACATTTTATTACTTACAGAGTAATAGCAGTATCCTTTTGTGTTGACACACACCTATCTAGTGTAGAAAACACTTTTTGGTGAGCAGGTTGGCGGTTTCCTTTTGTCACAACATCAAAGTAAGTGGAGACGACGCCTTTGTTTTTGGTCAGACGGCATGAAGAAACATGGAGGAGGCAGGCCGCAAGACTGGACCGGACTTCTGCTTCCCGCTTCCCGCTGAAGAGACTCAGTCTGAGGGCTATCCAATCAGAGACCGGACACCTTGCTGCCCATAGCAACAAGCACACGTCCAGTGCTTCCTGACCTCTAGTTTGTCACTAAAATGTCCAGTAACACTCCAAATATGCGTGGGTATCTTATTCATTTTTATTTATTATTTTTTTGGCGAGAGTATATTACTTGCTTGCAATAATGCATTATCTTTGCCACACGGTGGTGATAAAATTCTCTCAGAGGAAGAATTTAAGTTTAAAATGGCAATATGAAGAACAGGTGAGTGGGTTATTTCAGTTGATGATGTATTTGTGTTGTTTTTGACTGTAAGTAACAATATGTATGTTAATCAAGTCAATGAGCTGATGCAGGTCTCTCTGTGAAATAAAAACAAAACAGAGAGGTTTAGAGGTTATTAAGGCACATACCCGAAATACAACAGAAGACTGTGCACCTGAGATACATTCATTAACGTTGACAGGTGAAGCTGCATAAACGTTTTTATTCGGGGTTAATGTTGTATGGGTGTGGCACAGTCATGATGTCATATTTCACTGGCGTTTTTGCTAGAGCACATGGTTCTAAAGTCGCAATGAATCCACATTTCAGGCTGGTTTACAAATCATAGTTTTGCTGTTTATTTTTTATGTTAATTCAGACAGTGTAAGGTGAAATATTAAGCTAGGTTATTATGGTATGGACACCACTGCAATGAGCACTGCATACATGACACAGCCCTGAGAAACAAACGGATTTTTCTGTTATTGGAGCATATTTAACATTGCCATTTCTTTTTTATGACTTAAAGCACAAGATTTTGGGTGAGAAAAATCTATATAAAACAATAAATAAGACTGAAAAGAGCATGCAATTCTATAAAAATTGAACTGAACATTTCCCGTAGTGGCTGTGCGTGTCTTAAGATACACAATAATTATTCCACAAAAAATGTGCTTTATTTATTTGTCTATTTTCACAAACTTTTCCATTGCTCATTCTCACCTTGTTGCCCTTTCCCCAGCGGCTACAGGGGCCAGAAACTCAACCCTGCTGTAAAAGATGAGCACAATGTCTGTGATTTCATTCACTCTTTATTTTCCCCTCCGCCAACCCTACACATCACCCCATTTTCTTCCCAGATATATGAGAGCCTAGCTGGTCACCAGGATGCTCAAGCAAAATAAATAGTGCTTTCAGTCGAGGTTTGTGACATGATTTTACTAATTACACGGCAGAGTGAGTGCACTTCAAGGTCATGTGCCAGAGCTGGAGAATATGGAATCCTTTATGGAGATGTGGCAAACAATAATGTTGTATGATTTAGTCTGCACATCATGCATCCCAAAGAAAACATGGCTAATACTAATAATAATAATAATAATGCTGAACGTTTAGAGACACTGAAAATTCACACATACAATCCAGTAAATGTATTTTTTAAATTAATTAAAAACTTTTTTTTTTTTTTACAATTATTCTCCCAAAAATACATTGTTGAAAGCATATTGAAATTTCTGCATCAAAGTGAAAATGTACTAATCTAGAGATATTAAGCTAAAGTAACCTATTGACCTAAAGTAACCCATTAACCTATAATTTCTCATTGCTGGTGTTTTTTATTTTATTTTTTACTTTGTGTTGTACACTGGTGTACATTCAGAAAGGTGTAAATGCAGGGTGTGCAGAGAACTAGCTTTTAAAAGTCTTGCTCATATTCAGCGTAACTTAGTCTGTTGCAAAGTGCATACTGATAAAATGATGCTTTCACCAGACTTATGAACATATTCCCCATATAATCAGATGTTCATGCTAACATTGCAAAACATGAGAACGTTGCATATTCTGATATGTGGCTGTGTATGCATGCATATGATCATACTTACCTGAACATGTGTGACCGTATTTAATACCTTTAAATGGCCACCAGGTGACAGCAAGCTATGTAACAGTGATGGCTACACTTGACAAAGCTATCGCTTTTCTCTTTCCAGTGCTAAACTAAAACTGGAGTTATGACTCCACAAAGTCCGATCACATAGGAGAGGGGACCTAAGAAGACTGTGAATTCTAAACTAGCCTTTTATGAGTAAAACAAGGCAAAAACTTTTGTTTTAACAACCAATTCCATTGAATTTGATGACGTTCTGCCACAGCAAAGCAATGCTTTTTCTGCTAAACTAAAAGTTGACACTGGTGTTGTCCTCATCCTTTCCTACCAACTGATTCCTGCAAGCAACCAGGCCAAATGATCTCCGGTGGTACTAAGATTCAAAGAAAAAACATACCAATTAGACTGTTAAGCCAAACTGTGATGTGGGAGTTGTGTAATTAAACCACTTTGAGGTTTGTGTACACTCTTAGACGAAAGGGTTCCAAAAGGCTTCTCTGTTTCTCCACAGAGAAACTTTATCTAATGCAAGGGCTCTTTGTCAGGGAAAATTTTTCAATAAGAGAGCTTTAAAACTGGTCACACCTAGGATAGAGGGCTCCATAAAGAACTACAAATGGTACCCCTATGAAGACAAGCCAAATAAACTTTTTTTTTAAATTATAATGTAGTACATTACATTACATCACATGTACATTATACGCGCTGGTCTGGGAATGTTGTTAGCCAGTTCTGGAATTATAGCTTATATGTGCTGGTCTGGGAATGTTGTTTAGCGAGTTCTGGAATTATAACTTATACACACTGGTCTGGGAATGTTGTTTAGCGAGTTCTGGAATTATAACTTATACACACTGGTCTGGGAATGTTGTTTAGCGAGTTCTGGAATTATAACTTATACACACTGGTCTGGGAATGTTGTTTAGCGAGTTCTGGAATTATAACTTATACACACTGGTCTGGGAATGTTGTTTAGCGAGTTCTGGAATTATAACTTATACACACTGGTCTGGGAATGTTGTTTAGCGAGTTCTGGAATTATAACTTATACACACTGGTCTGGGAATGTTGTTTAGCGAGTTCTGGAATTATAACTTATACGCGCTGGTCTGGGAATGTTGTTTAGCGAGTTCTGGAATTATAACTTATACACACTGGTCTGGGAATGTTGTTTAGCGAGTTCTGGAATTATAGCTTATATGTGCTGGTCTGGGAATGTTGTTAGCGAGTTCTGGAATTATAACTTATACGCGCTGGTCTGGGAATGTTGTTAGCGAGTTCTGGAATTATAACTTATACGCGCTGGTCTGGGAATGTTGTTAGCGAGTTCTGGAATTATAACTTATACACGCTGGTCTGGGAATGTTGTTAGCGAGTTCTGGAATTATAACTAATGTAAATCATGTGAAAACACTTGTGTTCTCCTAAGCAGTAAGCCCTGCTGAAATAAGTCGGCTAAATGAATGTGATGGTGGTTGTCCCTAACTTACAAATAATATTAGGTTTAAATGAACAGTTGGTTTTGACTTGAATCCATTATGAGTATTGTGGCCAAATGTAGGTATTTTCCCATACAATTTCTGTAACTATTGCAAAAAATTTAATTAAATTAAACAAAAAAAACAAAACAAAAAAAACATTGCAAAAGCATAATGTATGATGTGCTAAAATCATTTGAGGTTGTTCAGAAATATTGAAATTTTGAACATCGCTAGCTTCCTCGATAATATTAATATGAATGATAATTCAAAATAAATAACAGAATTGAAAAATAACATTCAAAGAACACCCAGCAAATGTGTAAATTTACATAACGTTTACTCCAACGTTGTGAAAATGTTCTGTGAATCAAACATTGTTAGCTGGGTACATACTTTGATACTTTATATACTGTACCCTACATGTCAATATTATATTGGCTAGAACGAATGGTCCTCTTAAAAATAAACATAAAAACATATATACGTGTACAAGTGGTTTTGTCCAGTTTTTTTTAAAGAAGCTATTTATTTTTAAATAATGTTTCTATTGGAAATAATACTGTATGTGGAAGGAAAATACATGATTACGTTTACTTAAATCCATGGCAGACCTTAGTTTACATGATTATGTTTACTCAAATCCATGGCAGACCTTAGTTTACATGATTATGTTTACTCAAATCCATGGCAGACCTTAGTTTACATGATTATGTTTACTCAAATCCATGGCAGACCTTAGTTTACATGATTACGTTTACTCAAATCCATGGCAGACCTTAGTTTTTAAAAATGTCATCTTAATAAAATCACCAAGTTAATATTTTTTTACATTTGTTTACATAAATATGTAAAAAAATGTCCTCAGTAATTGCAGGATGCACTACTAAGTTGATAACATAATCATGTTATAATAATAATTCCAATAATATACTTGTTTATGAATACTGAAAATAATCATGGCTATTAACAGACATTATATATAGCCTACAAACAGATAAATATAATTTTACAGAGGTTACATACATATATAGTATACACATATACATGCAGTTTAACAATATTGTCGCCAGATATAAAACTAGTCTGATCAGTATATGGACTTTTTCCAAGTGGCTTGAGGCAGGCGCCAACAAGCCCTTAACTCAATCACTTCAGCAAACTTTACAATTCAAAAAATCGATAGGAGTAATAGTTTAAAATTTCTCAGAGCAGATCTCTAGCAAATAGCCTATACTTCTCAGATGCGTGTTGACGTAAATTCCTGGGAACTTTAATTGAACAAACAAAACCGTGCGCTGCCCGCCTCATGAATAAATTAGAAGCACTTTAAATGCTTTAGAACCATGAGCCGTTTTTATTGCTACACCCTCAATCGAGTCATTGGCAGTTAATGAACCAAATTTTCAGTAACCCTCAGGAGTACCACAACACCTTTATTCACAAAAACATGGAGTGCGGTGACACCCCACGAAGGATTTTTAAAGAAAAAAAATCTCTTTCAGCCTGTCACGAGGAATAAGGTCAGGCCAGAGTAGCCTACTGCAGAGCGCCAAAGAACTCGCGTGACAAAAAGTGGAACACAAAAATCTCCGGAGCAGCCAGCTATCCCCGAGGCGTGCGCATTAAAATCCCACTCTTACATCTTTCATGTCGTTTTTGGTTTACTTCCTATGCCCCGTCTTAATCCATGTAAATTTAATCATATTGGATCGACGTGAGCTAACTGTACCGATTTTTTAAAAGTACTGAAATTCCAGAACACCCCACCTCCCCACAGCCTTAATTCATCGAGACTGGACAAGAGAGCAGCTCGAGAAGGAACTTTAAAATATATATATTTAAAATGGATGTGTTACAGTTGGTTTGACCACAAAAAATACATATGCAGGGCAGCATGCAGAGGCTTACAACATAATACAAAAAATAACCGTAAAAAGGAGCACACGAGAATATATGCATGTGTATACACTCAACAAGTAAAACATATAGGCCTAGAATAATTTATTTTCCGATTCGGTAACCATTACTTCAACCCATGTAGCACACGATCACTGACTGCATCCTCTGATCCCATTTGCCCCTGCACCGGCTTATTGATTTTGGCGTCTAAGAACATGACCTCTTTCCACTGGGAGGACGTAGGCTATGCCCTATTTAAAATCGTATTATTTTAATAACAATCTGAGCACAAGAACAAAAACATTAACAACAACAATAATATTAATAATAATAATAATATACACTATCATCTTCTCCAAGATTAACAACGAGGTCACAACAAAATGAATGGCGAAATCAAAGCAAAAGAAAATAACAATAAGTACTAATAAAATATATAAATACTAATAGAATAGTTGATCCGTTCAATTTTGCTCATTAGAAGAAAAACAGCAATTATCAAAAGCATCCCTTTAATTCAACAAATGATCTATGTTATCGTTTTCATTGGCTAACCTATGAAACAGAATGCAACAGCAAATGATTTGTACAGTGTATCACTCAATATAGCCTAGCCTACTGTAGGATTTCTAACTTACTTTAAATAAGTACCTACACTTGTGATTTCATTTCTATCGTATATCACACAATAATCAGGAGCAGTGGCGCAGTAGTGGAGAAGTGGGTATACTCTAATTTAGCAAATCGATTACTACTAATTGATACGTGCACCAGTGGAGATTAAGAAGTCAGTATACTCTATGCCCACTAAGAAATAAGTGGGTATACGCACGTATACCCTCCACCGCACTACTGATCAGGAGGTTATTGACGTCTTCACTCAGTCAAGTCGCGGTTCAGCTACAACTTTCAGTTTTCATAGCGGTTTCGATAAAGTATAAGTGACCGCCAAAGACGCACTATTTCGGGTATCGATAAGAACGATTAGGCCTATATTAGCCCTGTTGATACCCAACTTAGTGGGTTGATGGCGGTCACGTCAATTAATGAAACAAGTCATATGACAGAAAGGAAAAAATAATTCATTAAAATGTTGTTGAAAGTTACAATATTTGCGATCGCAATTGGACGGAATATGGATCCCAAATTAGTTATTGTTAAATGTAATAAAAATGACATCTGATGTAACATGGGCCGGGTATCCTATAGCTATTAGGCTACCTTTGCTTAGTCAGGACTCTTTTTAACATTCAGCGTTGGAATAGTGATATATAGCCTAACTGAACACAGCTATTTTTTCAGTTCATTCAACTCTGACGGAGTTGGCCAGGTCACATAATATCCCCACAAATTAATTCTGTTGAATTAATAAATGTATGTAGGCTTATATAAAAGTAACAAACTGCTTAAGCCAATGACTTTCTCGACAAAAAAACTGAATTAGCTCCGCTGGGGCAATTAAATCTACCTTAGCCTAATGTGCTTTTCAATAGTAACTTTAAGAGTTTAAATAGCCTATCCACAAAGTAATTTTGTCCATTCTAAAAATATCTGCCGGTCAATTTAAATCGACTAAATTAATATCTCTTTTGTAGCCTATAATAGCCTATGCATGAACAGGTAGTAGGCCTATACTTTAGTAGTAGCTACCGATTGTTTTCCGCACTGGTTTGTTAGCCAATATCGGCCAAAGAACATGGAACCTGCCAATATGTCGCCCTGAGTAGCCTAAACCTTACACTATAAACGATCAACTGGCCGCATCTACATGAATCGCCATCAATAGGCTAGCCTACTATAAACTGTGTCCGTTTCAGTGATGGAAACTGTAATGGCCTATAATCATTAAAACGCTCAACATTGAAAATGAGGAAAAGCGGAATTCAATAACGCCCTCATGACGGACAATTCACAGAACGGTATCCGGTTTAAACTCGCTTGAAGACTTGTTTTAACCTTGAAGGCAGTGGACTTTGAAGTCATCATCCTACGCTTTGCAAACTGTCTTTCCGCCCTTCTTTCTCACGCAATAACTTAATTTTATATAGGACTTCATCGCGCAGACCAGCCTCCATCGAAACAACCGGTTAATTGTCAGTTTAAATAACTCCATCAATGAAGCGAACTCAATACAAGTGGGCTGTCTCGCCAACAGACTGCATCACGTGCTCTGTGGATTGAAGAAAAGAACCGAGGTGGTGATAGTAAATATATTGCTTACCATTCATAATTATGCTGTTCCCAGTGTTCAAAATCAACGCGATTCAGTTTAATTGGAGCACAGTAAGGTAAACAAAACAACCACGCAGGCTATTACATTCGTATGAGACAGTTTTATGTGTGTTTCAGAATAAATACCATATATGGCACACGCCAACAGAATGCGTGCGTGAGTCCACTGAGGTTAAAATGGACAACATCAGAGGTAATTTATTAAAGACCTATTCACTTTTCTGTTAAATCGTATGAAGCATTAAATAGGGAAAGCACAAACATCGAAGCCTTTTAACAACTTGTATGGTTATATAATGAGTAAATTCGCGAAACAAACAAAAAAAAATTGGCATGCGTTTTCAAAGCTGGTATAAGATCTAGCAAGCACTACACGTTTGTCATTATTTGACCTGTATAGTGGTAACCCCGAACGTTTACGATGGCCTACATATATGCCTACTGATTAATACATGGCTTTCAGTTGGTTGGACTTCATAAACAACAATGTTTGTTTGCTTGGCAGTCGACCTCCAGCAGTAGGTAAGTTAAATGTGCATGACAACAAACTTTAGGTCAAATACCATACACTTTAAACATGATTACACGAATATTAAACTAACATTCGTTAATTTAACAAATTAACAAACGTGTTTGCCTTTTCTTGAAATAAAATAATAACTCTATTCAGAAATATGAATCTTGAATTTAGGACGCTTGCGTTCGATACTCGAATGGCAGTTACGGACATAATCGTTCCTCTGACTTAGACCTCTCTAATATAAAGCATTTCATTGATTTCAAGACAAAAAAGGCTCCTATTTTGGAAGAAAACTGCCTGCCACTAAAAGCTCAGGGCAGGAATTCAATAAATCACCGGTTTGTGGTTGGTCTTAGCTTTGAATAATACATTTCAGGAAGTTTTTTTTTTTTTACTTGTTCAACATTTCAAATACGTTTATGAGATAGGCTATATAAATAAATAAGTAGATAATGTCCTTTGATGTATCATTAAACTGTCAAGGAATACGTCTGAATTCCGTGCCAGCAGTCTGGGATGTTTGTAAGAGTCGAGACGCATTAAGTGGGCCAGTTTAATCACATCTACTGAATGCTATATTCTAATCGCACGTGAGAATCTTGTCTTCTGTTCGACGGACAACTCGAGTTTGCCATTGACTTTCAATAACGAATTTATGGACTTATGAACTTGACAGTAATCTTAAAGCTGATGGTTAGAAGTAGGCCTACAGTATGCATCCAAATTCTCAGGAAGCAAACAAAAACTTAAAGTAACTTATAATGCTGCAAACGTGTGTTTTAAGAGTATAGGCTACTTTTTTTCCAAGTTCAATCAACATATGAATTTATCAAAATAAACTGAATGGACTTGCTGTTAAAGTTCGTCTTTAATTGCCATTAGGGAATAGCATATAGCGTAAATCACTCACGCATACCATACCTTGCCCTTTGTAACTATGCATTGGTTAATGAACACATACTTCTTAGAAAGTCACATGTTGATGAGAAGGCTGCCTCTTCTTGGGACAAATTAATGTTCATGTCTGTGCATTAGACAGTCTTATAATAAACATAACACTGGGGCATAATGCCTTTAAAACCTTTGCATGGTGCTATTGTGCTTGACCATAGCTGCTGTATGACAGAAACCACCAAAAACTGTGCAAAGAAACAGTCCCTTAATGTGCTGTTGATCAACGTTTTCTGGCTACAAAGGTAAACATTTTATTAGAGGTCTTTTTACTATGGACCTCAGCTCCATTCTGGATGCTGTAATATTCTAAACGGAAAGACAGACCACTAAGAATAAACTTTCAAAGTTTAAACTGAAGCTCCCTCACAGGAAAATAAGTTATTCCATTCTATTCTATAACACATATGTGTTCTAATCTAATATACAGGTGCACCCCAAGTTATTGCTAGAATAACTGATCATTCACTGTAACTATATAATCCTTCTGGGGATTATATTCACAAATCAATTGCAAATCTTGAATTTGTTTTGCGACAGATGCAGGACTGAAACATGTATTATTAGTAAGAATAGGGTTCTCTGCAGAGCTACAAACGTAACTGTATTGAATCAATTACACATTCAAAATATGTATTTATTGTGCAAATGGCCACAATCTTTACCAGGACATAAGTCAGATTATATAAGAAGAACATAATTCTATTTTTAAATTATATTAATGTTTGTGGACACAATTTTATATATTTTGTTACAATAATATTAGCTTATTACACTAAACATTACTAAAATGACGTTACTGTTATGTTCACTACTAAAGTGCCACACTTTCACAATAATTACAGCTACCAACCACTATTACTACCTAGATTATTATTATTATTAGTAGTATTAGTAGTCGTATGAAAAAGATGGAAATTAGTATATCTGGTCTAAAATTAATTACGCACGAAGTGCATTTTTTAACCAATCTGCAGAACATTTTTTTCCGATTTGACTTCAGTTCCTGCCACTTCAGTACATATGTGGTGTTCTTCCAGCAAACTGGCGCACATTGATCTAATTTACCATAAGCCTATTTACTCTAGTCTCAATCAGAGGTGTTCATTGGTCCGGCATTATGGGATAGCCTACAAAGCGTGCCTGTAGTCCGGTACGTTTTCTTTCGGCCCGCCCTACCAAATTTAGCTAAACTGCGTCCTTGAAATCTTGAACGAAAGCTATACAGTACAAAAATGGAAACAGAGAGATCTATCAGATCTCATTTATGCATGGAAAGAAACCATTCTGCCTACATAATAAAATAACTATATCCAATTAATAAATAATGGATGAAACCGTGTCCAAATATCTCTCAAGGGCCAACCGTAGGCTATCATTCCGATTTTAAAAATAAAATAAAAATAAATGTGTATATATACGTTTTAGTAGGCTACTTGCCTTGTACCTTCGCTGACTTGATCTGATCGAGCCAGGCGACGGTTAAAAAGTCAACCTTTCTACTCCATTGTCTGCAGCTGACGAGTTCGTCCTGACAGAGGTTAACGTTCCGTAAAGAGGTTAAATAAACGGACAGTTGTACTTCTTGCCTTCAGACCGTGGACATATTCTAGCACATTGATGTTGTGGTCCTGAAACTTACGTTTTTTTTTCTTCGTTAATGTTTCGATCTAACCTATATGCCTAGTAATAATGCGAAGCTATTTAAATATGTTCTGTAGCCAAATGTGTTTCTTGATGTATTAAAGGGACAATTGGGGCAATATATCCAACATAAAAACCAAACTGTTGCATACACATTCACTGGTCGTTAAAATGATAAGGTAAACAGTTTATGTCAGGATAAAGCCAGTGTTCACTACTTCTACATTTCCTATAGCCGTCCAATTAAACGTCGGAACGAACTGAATTCCAATCAGTTTCCCCACAGTGATTTGGATTAATAGCCACGCCACGCCTAGAAGCAGAAGGATGAAGCGACAGAGCCACGCACGAGACACGTGGAATCTTCATAAATGACGGCCTTCTGTCAGACTACTGGCCGATCCAGGACGCTTGGAGATCCAGAACATTAATTTCACTAGATAGCAGCCTGCTGTGGGCCAACGGCCAGTGAGCCTGTGCGCAATGTGTACTGCAACAGCGGCCCATCGTTTTCTACAGAACCTTAATAATGATAATGATGCAATCACATAATAACGCATGTGTTGGAGTTAACATGTATAAGACTGATCATATACTAGAATTACATTTATTATATATATACACTATCACTAATGTGACTAATAATGTAACTAATAGTAATATAAACACAATACCTAATCAATATTATCCATAATGTAATTCATCACTAATACTGTCGCAGTTAAAATGAGTTTGGGTGTGGTAAGGGAGTTATGCCCAAGCTTTCTCTCAATCCTACTAGCCTTATTTGAGAATCAGTAGAATGTAACAAGTGGTGATTTGCTAGTGCATAATGGAAACATGAATGATTATCTACATCTATTATTTACAGCCTCATACCTTTTTTTGTCCAATTTTTGGAGTCTTACACATGTTACTGATGTGGGATTTGTACATATCTGTTATAGCGCAAAGACACCATAGTTTCCATGGACCTTAATGAGATGGCCTGCTTCTGAGAAGAGATGAGCCCTGACACGATCACCTGCAAAACAAGAATTACTTAAACAAGATCCTTAAGAGTGGCTTTCTCTGAAATCTGATTATCTTTCCTCAGATCACAATTGGGAAGCAGTAACAGACTATTCCAAACTGCTAGCTCTGACCCAGAAAGACCAAAATAAGGTATTAGTGGCCAGAAGCCTATGGCACTTATAACCCTTTAAGGTGTAAGATCACAAATGTGTGATTAGAATGTTCTTAACTGAACAATCACTACTAGTGGAGTTCTAGAAGTTAGAACACTGACTGAGCACTAGAATTTTGAGGGAAAAAACCCCAAAAAACTGCTACTCTTCAAAGGGTTTAATGAGGTGATTCTAGAATAAGTATTAAGTAGGTAAGTAGGGAGGGAAATAAATAAGAGAAAAACACTCAAAATGTCATAACCACAAACAGGAATACATGCAACAAATAATAAAACTGTACTTTTTCACGACATAGCCTACATATTCATACACAGAGGTACAATACTAGACCCCCAAAATAAATAATATCTACAAATTCCATCTATAAGGAATATATATGAAATTTCCATAGAAAATGGCAGGTATATTCCTTAACAATCAGAGACATAATATGAATACTGAGATGTATAGATCAAACTAACTGCAATGCGCCTTCTAAATTTTAGTTTTAAGATTGTTGGTTTAATGATAAAAAAACAATTTTATCAAAAAAAGTTATGAAGCACCAATCTTGATCTGAAAACATATGTTGACTGAAATTAATTGTATAAAAAAAAAAAAAACAGGACTATTGTCTGGAAATCCTGTGTAGTGTATTCTAAGCAGTCCTATAGTGAGAGCTCATTATGCACTTGGAACTCAATTCGTACAACAAAAGACAAATCCTAGATTTGTAGTTACACACAAAAAAAGACACTATATTGGAAATGACATTAAATTGGAAAAATTTGCACAACTTGTCTAAACAATGCTTGTATATTTCCAAGCCCTTTTCAGATGAGTGGAGCATGCATCTATAATCTCACTGCCAGACTCCTGTGAATACGATTTCAGGACTGCGGGAGCTTAGGGGATCTATTGTTCAATTAATGCTCACTTTATTCAATACCAAATCTGCCTGCAATGGCGACACAGAGTCTGAGCAGGAATGTTAACCTCCGCTAATGTTTGTAATGGAACGCAGCACAGTGTTATTAGGCAGAGTAAATCATTAATGCTTGAAAAACAAAGGCCAGCTAAATTGCTTTATCCGCAGACAGCAATCATGTTATTATGCCCTTGTAAGCAATGTAAGATACCCAAGTATCATTTGGAATTGCACTATTAGAGTCTACCATGGCACACAGGCTCTCAAATGATAAATAAAAGACTAAAAGTCAGTTCAATATTACCGCAAATTGTCCACAACTTTCACAAATGCATTATACAAGTGTTAGTTTCTTCACTCCTTACAACAATCTTGTGGTGACTAACAGTAATAACAAACCATATAAGTGTAAAAACTTAATAATTCACTGAGAGTTAGGGGAGAGGGAGAGGGAGAGAGAGGGAGGGAGAGGGAGAAGGAGAGAGAGAGAGAAAAAACAAGGATGGGGTTGGTTAATTGTATTTAGTTTCCCTGTTGTTGGTCAGACCGACAAAGAAGAGTCTGTGAGAAAAATATGAGCCAGTTTGCAAGTAAAGTTACTTCAGGAAAATTAATGTTGCTTTATTGTTGCACACAAACTATGCCTTTTAACTTGTTTACCACCAGAGGGCACTACAGCCCTCAAGATGCACACATGCCACACATTCTGTCTGACAAAAAGACACACAAAAACGAGACAATGTGTCTTATTCAACAGCAAGGCACAGCTTATTTGGGGAAAAGTATCTGCTCACAGTATTTCCAGGTGACAGGAACCTCAAAGCCACAGCCAGACGCTGTTTACCAGGTTGGAGCCAATACTTCACTGAGAATCCCCATTGGTGTAGACGCTGTAAAGGTCACGCCGGGGCGTATAAAGATCAAATGAATCACGTGACTTTGACGGACCGAACCGTCCGCCCAGGGTGCTGTGTGAGGAAGGAGGACAGGAATGTTCCGGTGACATTATAGTAAGACTGGCGATATACACAGAGAAATACGAGCTAAGTCGCTAATCTCTCCCAATCAGGGTCACAGGGGAACCCTACGGAACAGTGAAAAGGCCAAACGGAATTCGTGGCAAATCTGGACTCATGTCGGTTAAGGCCTCGAACCTGAGCTTGCATATCCGCACGATGTCACCCTTTTCAAAACGAAACAACTATTTCTTTATCGCTGTTTTTTCACTTACCAAAAAACATAGCTTTACAAAACGGGACTGTGTCACAGGAGTAATAGTTGAATGTACCTGCCATTTCACTATTTGCATAGATCTTTTCAGCTTTACGTATATGTGTAACTGCACTTATGATACGTATATGCATTTATTATATGTGCTGCTTACTAAGGGAGGGGTGTGTGTGTTATGAAACTTAGGATGTCTCTGTCTGTATAATGTATGTTCTCGTGGGCACAGTGAGGCTAATTCCTAGCAATAGAGAAGTTGATGTGGCAATAAATCTTTTTATTGAATCGTGAACAATGTTTCCATTCAACATCTATAAGATTTTTGCATTTGCCTAAAGCGATTAATCATCTGCATCCAAAAAACCTACTCTGAATGTTGGACAGCTTTATAAATATTTCATCAGCTAATCACAGCACTTAAACGCACAGAATCGTGTTTTCTGTACGTCTCCGCACCGTGCGTGAGACAGGTGTAACTGAAATCACAAGCACTGCTAAAGTATTTATCCGGTGGCCTCTCCATGCACACAGATACCTGAGCTGTTGCTATAGGGACGATCAGATGCTCGACAGCGTCCTTCAGCTAAGTCTATCCTTTATGAAGCCAGCATATGAGCCCTATTCCTGCATTCCACAATCCTGTCTTTTGTCTTTAAAGAACACCTTGGAATTATACTCTCCTAAAATTCAGCATTTTATTCTGTATTTATCTGGCATTTATTATGCATTTGTAGAAACTATTTTCTGGAAAAAATTGCATGTATATCCCAAAGTGAAAACTGTATGCCTCCCCCCTGCCCCACCACACACAGAGACACACACACACACACACACACACACACACACACACACACACACACACGCATGAAGTGACCCTCGGATGGCTTGTTATGTTCTACTAAACACTTTTTCTCTGTTTTTTATTAGTGTATCTTCTCATCAAATCCCTGAAGTCCGTTAAATCATAAGGACTTTCTCAAATGTAGGTCTAATATGTTTTCCATAAATAATAAATATTACCAGCTGAACAATTTTCCACTTGCGGGGTCAGTTAGGAGACATAAATCTATATGATTCTGTATTTTCTAAGTAAATTGTATTAGATTTTAAAAGACTCCAGTTTTAACAGAAACAAGTTATTAACTGTTTATCATTTTTACAATTTTATGTATTAATAATAATAATAATAATAATAATAATGTGGCAAATCATTTTAAAGGATTTCAGAAAGAATATAGTCCTATATAAAAAAAACACTTACACGTTTAATTTAAGCGAGTGCCTATAACCAATATAGTTTGCCTACAATAATCCTATAAAAGAGGAATAAGCAATCAACCGAATTTATCGATGGCACATATTCTCAAGGCTTTGCTGAAGTTATATTTGTCCTAGTTAAGAGGAGTTGTATTTATACGTTAGTTACCCATTTCTAACGTATATGGATTATACATAAATATCTGTCTTCTTTAAATAATCAGTCCAGAAAAAGACAATAACCGCCAAATAACAATTTCATCAAACCATGTAATGACCGGCTTGTAAAACCTGAAATACACGTCTATCTATGTAGACTTACATAAACATTTATCGCATAACCGGTCGCTGATATTTAACAAAAAGTTCCTCTTAAGAAGAGTGATATTTTCAGTAGCCTAATTTCATTTAACAAATGTGACTCAGGTGATAATAAAATTATTAGATCTGATATATAGCTAGCCTAGCATTTATTTAAACTCTTAGTCAGTGGCTTCTGTATTCGTGTCAATATATGATCACATGATGTCTAATTTATTGAGCACATTCATATGTAGGCTACTTCAGCAAAATAAAAAATCAACAGAATCTTACATTTGAATTCTAGTATCCACTGTAGCTCGGGCACCAGGTGGAACGGACACTTACCGTTTTTCAGATTGGCCTACAAATTGATCCTATTTCAAGGTCATCGGTAACTTGGCCTGCATTCCAACAGAAACACAAATTGGTTATGTTATGTGCACGTTGACTACATTCGAAGTGGTTTACGTTTTCAAATAACAATAATGTAATCAAATTGCTCTAAGCTCGTTAACTATATCCCATCAAAAGTAAAACGTAGAGGACAATTATGACGACAAATAAATATTGCAAGATAAAAGGGCGGTTTCCAATTACATTTATAAAAAGGAAAAAAATGCCAAGCAGACTTTAATAAAGGAAGTTGAATCAATGTGTCATGCTAGAAGAATATATAGTATAGCTATACTATATAAAACATCGATTTCACGGTTCAATTATAGAAAATACATATTCTACCTTAATTATTAAAATTAACGAACGAAAAAGGCCAGAACAACTCTGCGTGAATAGGGTGGTAGGTCTACTATGCAGCTGAATAATTTAAAAGCTCAATGATAATAAGCGGTGCGTTCTGTATGCAGAATCAAGCAAGCTGTAAAGATGAAGAAATAACAGAGATCGGAGCTTGTGGGCGTACAGATTGATCTTCCGTCGTTTATTTAATGATGACAAGTTGCAGCGACGCAGACAGCCAATAGGAGGCACTGCAGCGTGTTCAGCGAAAGCCCTTTCACTTTCCGTGGAATCCGGAGACTAAAATACCGCTATCTGTATTTTGATTTGCTCCCTAATTGACCCAAATAAAGCCTTTTGCCGACAAGATTCGTCAAACCCCGAGGCACGCTATCAAACCGAGCAGTGAATTAATTGCAAGTAATTCTCTTTCTTGAGTATGTTAATCTCATTTGCTATGATTCAATCGCAGAATGATCTTTCCTTTTTAAGCATTTGACTTGACTTTTATTTTTCTCCCTGTAACCTACCATTAATGGGGACGCCTACGTCGCGGCGCATTTGGATGTCCCGTGGCAGTTCGAAGGCTTTTAATCACGAGAAACAGTGAAATGGTCGGTCGGAACAGGCAAGACGCACAAAAAGGAATCGTCTACTGCACTTGGAAGTGATCACGTCGCCAAGTAACCGGAAGGGGTGCCGCGAGTCTTTTGGAATTTAAATTCAATAGAATAGATATGCCCGACAAAGCGTCAGATCGCCGGAATTCAACATCGCCGCGGGTTTCGTCGTTTTTCATCGAACATTTGCTCGGCTCTAGCAGAAATGAGGACACGAAGGGTGAGATTCGGGATAATATCGCAGGAGATTGCCGCAAAAAAAATACTTCTCACAGCGGACAAGTCGTTAGCCTTTGCAACCAAGTACGCTGCCAAGTGTCGGGCGATGGACTCAAGTTACACAGCCGTCCCCAGAGCGACTCGTTAGAATGGTACAAAACAACAATCAACTGCAAAGCTTTAGGTAGGCCCATGAGTAAGTAAGAGTTATTGTTTGAATTGTATAATTTTTTCAAGAGTACATTATCCTTCGCCAAGAAATGAATGCCCAGAATGTAGCGTATAGCCGATAGACTATCTTAGGTGTTTTGCATATGCGCCTATTAACTACTAACTACTACTATAGCCTTGTATAGCCTATGGATCGGATTAGAACAAACAAACATAGAAATGTTACTGGATTAAGATTTATGAACGTGGGTGAATAATGAATGGGAGGCAAGCGTGTATGCTCAAAGTTAACTAAAATAATGGCGCTTAAATTTGAGAATTGATCTTCAGTTGGCAAATCACAAACTTAATTGTACATGTCTATATTAACTTGTTTTTGGCTACGGTTTGAGAGAGCGTCACATTGTTACCTCCAAATAATTAAGATACTTGACAAGTTTCCGCAGGACTTGTGCTTCCTTAGGTTAAACTAACAAACGCACCAAGGGCATGCTGATGTTCTTTTATCAAACCAACATTGTGGCTCAATACCATGGCTTCCCAAACACGTTCGAGGCTTGGGTTGTCAAAAAGTGTTTTTAACCCTTAAACTTTGAAGCAAGTTAAGTCATCTGTGGAACACCCTATCACAAAAAAATAGGCATGGAATTTAGACTGCCTAACTACGCTAACAATTATTAAATGTCATGCGATTAAAATGCAAGATCACGTGGGACAATAATTTTAACTAGCCTACAATTAGACTGCTGGATATTTGTCTTTCAAATAACATCTACTTCGCTATTATTAGTTAATTTATTTAATTATTAAAATATTTTCGGACTAAATGTTGCCAAATGTTTATTAAATGCTGACTAAATGTTTATTTTCTAGGTCCAAAGAAGGATATAGGCCTACACAGTTCAAAATGTTCGGATGATCCCTGCAATGTTCTGACAACCAGTGAACGAGATTCCCCGGTTTGTTCTGAGCCCGCGGAAGTTAATAATGAAATAGACAAGCGAATAGAAAGGAGTCTGACAGGTGAAAACGACGGGGATACTCGACACACTTTCGAAGAACGAGCCGAACAAGAGACGCTAGATCACGGCTCGGGGCGTAAGAAGAAGACCCGTACCGTCTTCAGCAGGAGTCAGGTTTTCCAGCTGGAGTCGACGTTCGACATGAAACGATACCTGAGCACCTCCGAGCGAGCGGTACTTGCTGCCTCGCTTCACCTCACGGAGACTCAGGTCAAGATCTGGTTCCAGAACAGAAGGAATAAGTGGAAAAGACAATTAGCGGCAGACTTGGTGGCAGAGAACATATCCCATTCAGCCCAGAGGATAGTCAGGGTACCGATTTTATACCACGAGAGCTCGACACAAAGCGCACTGGGTTTCGGGTTGCCACACGTGTCGCCTCCAGTACCTGGATTTTCCAGTACTGTGAACTATCCCATGTGTTCTTTATCTCATTCCATGCCTTTATTGAGATCACAATTGACTGGCCTTGTATACTGTTAGGCCTAAAGAGCACAATGACTACAACTGAGGAATATTTGGCACTTATTATAATAATAATAATAATTATTATTATTATTAATAATATGTTTTTAATAAAATAAGTGCAATATCTTACGCGGCCACAGATAACTTGCATCAAAATAATACAAAGTGTAGCCATGAAGACCATATACATAAGTAAAAGTAGTAATGAAAAAACTTTCTATTTTTGTTTATCTTTCTTACTTTTGTACGCTATAAGCTCTACTCATGCAGGCACATTGGTTTTCTAATGAGCATGTGTAAAGACCGAGAACATCTGTACGTTATGATGAGAAAGTACATTGTTTTGCAATGGAATTCTGTCGAAATACTGTTTTAAAACTTTGTCACTTTTCCCACAGTATAAATTTGAATAGTATCCAATAAAAAAAGACAATACTTCCGATGTTTGTCTGCTCTGTTTCCGGTCCAACTCCCACGCGGACGGTTCTTTTCTCTGAAGAATATTCGACCCCATTAGTCGCTCTCAGCCGTGGTGATCGACGCGTTCTAAAACTTCCTGTCTGCAACATTTCCTAGTATGCAAGTGTTGGTACCATTACATTAAACTAATGACAGTACATCAACCACACCTGTGTTGTTTGGAAAATATGATAACTTTAGGGAATTCTTAAGTGTCTCGTTTTTAAACTTCAGTCTACTGTGCTTATTTTTCAGTCACTTATTTCAGTGATTTTTAGACAAGCAGTCACACAGTTAAAATAATAAATATCCTTCATATCTTTCCCTGTCAATATTTACAAGTGAATATACTCATTTTCATAAATGGAAATAGCACATATCGATGCCAATTATATGCGCATCGCATCTGCACTATAGTTTATATATATTAAATTAACCTATAGTTCACCTGGAATATTTGACTTAAAGTTGATTTGCACGCAGCTTGAATATGTGCTCAATTAGCAGCATAGAATATATAAATATATAAAATAAATGTATATAACCGCCTGAACACTCATAAACGCCTGGGCATTTAATGCATAAAGTCATGTATTGCGGCGAGTAGGCTATACAGAGAAAGGCTAGTAGTCACAAAACAAAACTAGCATTGAACTACATCAAAAAGCTAAAGTATGCAGGACTAATTTAAGGCAATACCTTATTACGATTTCACACAGCTGGAGACAAAAAATAAAGAATTGTCTTATTATTATTATTATTATTATTATTATCATCATCACTCTGACCATAGTCTCATATAAACTCGGTAAGAGCGTATTTAACACTGAACCTGTTATTGTGTTAGTGGGGGATTATAAGGCACATATTATCTTCACACACCGGTGGATGTTACAGTAACATTTTTGACTATCATCTAAGAGAATAGCATATACGTTGCATATTATCACAAATAGTAAAGTAGCAAAAATAGCTTTACGTAATTGTTCTAAGGGCAGACTGCACCGATTAATAATATTGAGAAACTTGAGAATCAATGACAAATTTTAAAAAATCCAAAAACAAAGATAAGTCAAGCAGGAAATGGTAAGAATTTTTTTAAAATAATGGTAAGAATATATAGCCTATAAAACCATTGTCCCGTGTATACATTTCTTGTAAAACAATAACATCACGGTATCGGCCTTTATTTATTTAAAAAAATAATAATTCAAAAACAGCCGTTGGCTTGCTCTTGTGGGGGTTTAGGCTGGGGTTTTTTTTTCTGTGAAGCGTATTGTGACAACTGGTTGTGAAATGCGCTATATAAATCAATATTGATTTGATTTGATTTATTTATTGCGGAGGTTAATCTGAACAAGCAGCTAAATAAAGCTGGAGGGGATTTGGTTGAACACGAAGGATAAAGAGCATCCTACTTTCTAAGAATGTCTGCTTTGGGTTTAAATACCGCTTAAACATAAACAAAGTGCTGCATTTGGGCTGATAGAATAGCACGCCAATCGTTTGCTACGCATTTACAACTACAATTGAGGTGCACATCGGCGCATTCAAGCGCATCTTAGACAACGTAATAACTTGACACAACCAAAACGTAAAGGGTTGGAATGTTCTAAGTAACAATATCTCGACTACTACTACTACTACTACTACTAATAATAATAATAATAATAATAATAATAATAAGATTCAAGTATAGCCTATAATGGTCGGAAACTTTATGGTATAAAACTCGTGTGGATTTTAAAATGTATTTATGCACTATATTACATGATAATAAATATATATTTCAATAACATGTAAGCTTAGATAACGCAGGGGACTATTAGACAGTGTAATAAAAAAATAAAAAAACTCAGTTAATTTAGGCTACTATTGATTAACCTATATTAAGACGTGCATTTAGCGTCCACCGCAATTTCATGCAAGCACCCCACACACTGCCAATGAATTCAACGGAAATCAATAGTAATAAACACTATAAAAAAAACGACTCATCAATACAAGATTGTTCGCAAATACCTTGTAAATTGTGTTTAAACACAGGTAATAAAATAGGGAGACGAATGTCAATTGAATTCACCCTCAGTTAATTGCTAGCCAAAGCTGCTAGCTCTCCAAAGCCTACAGAAAACTTGGCTGGAGCCATAAGTATTGTTAATGGTCCAATTACCGCATTTCCAGAAAATGCGTGCAGGAAAATTTTCGCGTTTCCCGTGCGGTATAACGTTTTGTTTTTTCAACATGAAAGACTGCATTAATTATGATTGTGCACAAATTATAGTGATTTGTAATTTAGTAAATTAGCTCATTTCTACCAGCTGCGCGAGGCCAGTAACATTCAACTCCCGCCCTCTCGTTTAATTGGCTGCCATATTCTGTTTACCATTTGACCATTTGATGCCTGCGAAAGCACGCTCTTCCGGTTCACAGAGTAACTGTCAGCTACGGCTACGGTCCCATTCGCGGAGCGATGGTGCTTGGAGAGTCAAGACGTAGCAGCTGTCTGGGAACGCGGTGATAAATTCGGAGCGCAGGAATTGTCTTAAAATATCGGCGAATATGAACAAGGAAGAAGTGCCATGCCGACCAGCTTCCTTGAAATTCACAATTGACAATATATTAAATCTAAAGCATAGCAGCAAGGCATTTTCAGGCTGCCATCATAAACTTACGACCGCAGCGGGCAGCAAAAATGATTCTCAAGACCAACTCGAGGATCACGAGATTACACGCAGGCACGAGACCGACTACAGGCTACACAAGACAGGTAGGCTGTGATTTTTTTCCCCCACGTCAGCTTTAGTATTGTGTCTTTCTCGAACTGCGATTTATTATCTAGACAGCTAAGCAGCGTAAAATAATATTGCTTGATTAAAACGAAGAAGCATATCATCGCTACTCTGCGATTATGTTACTAATATATGTTTACCATGCATCAACGTTCGGCAATATTACATTTGCGCAACATTTACGTGTTGCCGTTTCATTTCACAGAACAAATTAACACGCACTGCTATAACGCAACTGCCCATGCTCTGCAAGTCTGCAGGGAGGATACTCTGAAGACCATTGAACCGTGTCCAAGGACAGATGTCGGGGACAGTGGCGACGACGGACCGTCGAAGAACAAAATCAGCAAGAAAAACAAAGTGATGGCGAAAAAGAAAACCCGCACCATCTTTTCCAAAAGACAGATTTTCCAACTGGAATCTACATTTGACATGAAACGATACCTTAGCAGCGCAGAGCGGGCTTGTCTGGCGAATTCCTTACAACTTACGGAGACTCAGGTCAAAATATGGTTCCAGAACCGCAGGAATAAATTGAAACGACAAATATCCACGGAACTCGAAGGACCTAGCGCAGTCGATCATTTTGTTGACGCGGGGAAGTCGGTGCAACTTCCGACTCTTTATAAAGAGGGCAACATATTAGGGAGATGCTTGTTACCGATGCCTCTACCCATTGTGTACCCTGGAAGCAGTACGCCTTACCTCTGTTTCTCTAACGCCAGTAAATATTTTAGCATTTTCGATGGAGATGTATGACTGCGTATACCTGTCTGAAAAGTCCCTCTGAACCTACTCCATTGATCGGCTACGATCGGTACACGAAACGTTTTTGTTTGTTTGTTTCTAGGTTCCACTGTTAATCCGCGATGTAGCGTGCCTGGTACATTTTTAACACTGAAAGGTGAAGCCAAGAAGGTACCTGTCATGTGGAAAGGATTTTTTTTTGTTTCCTGTTACAAATTAATTGTAGGAGATGAACAATATTGATCAACCCCATATGCCACTATACTTTTCCGTGTTTCTATTAGTTAGCATATACTCAGTGTGGCCATCTGGTTGCAGTCTGAACCAATAGCTTGTAATCTGTACTAAGATAATGGACTATACTGTATTTATTTAAAATAGCATATCATACCATGTTCACAATGGTTTCTGTTTGTTTACGCAGAAATTATTATTATTATTTCATTTTTATTAAATAACTGAACACCGCCAAAGATAGTTTGATCTTTGCATGCATTTACATCATTCGATTTTTTAAATGATACTTTAAAAATAATGCAACTTAGTATTTAAATGAATGTACAAAAAGTAAAAAAAAAAAAATTGAAGCATGTCTTTTAAATTGTATTTTAAATAGAAGCATAGTTTTCTCCTTGCGTCCTATGCCCAGGTAACACTATTTACACTGTCTTGAAAATATTAAACCATTTGTTTTTCAAATGTATAGAAGCTAATGACTATACATTTATTGTAGCCTGGCCGAGCCTACTTGTTAATTTATACATGCCGCAAAATGCACGTCTAATGTACAGATGAGCCGTGTTTTCTAATTTAATTAAGTTACGTTTGCCATTTATTCATAATATCTGCGTCTTGGAATGAAAGAATATGAAAGATACAAATGCCGACTTAAATCTCAACTTTATGAATCCATAAAAGTAGGCCACTAACACTCGGCACATTGAGATGCCCACAATCTCAAAACCTGTCGGCGAGGGAAATAGATGTTATAAATCATCTGTAGGTTATGGGTCACATGTCTGCAAGTAGCGTCTAGAGAAGTGTCATTAAGCCTACGCGCAAGGACCTTTCATATGCGTTTAATTATGCATTTGTTTATGCGCCCAAATCTGTGGATACGCATGTGTGCCAGCATGTAATGGAGAGGAGTACATGCTGTTATCAGGTTAAAAACAGAAATGCAAGCATGCAATATGTTCCCAAAAGTCTCAGAATTAAGAAGAGTGCAACGCAACATTTCGTATTGTATTCCGGAACGAACGAAGAGCGCAGTATGGAATTGCACGGCAGTGGATTTGGTTATAATCTGTTCCATGAGGTATAGCAGTTGATGTGCTAATAGCTCTATTCGACCCAAGCGCTGCATGATATATTTAGCAGAACAAAAACAATAATTTAAAATCAAAATAAAATAAATCTTGATGCTGAAGTGAATTATTCCACAGTTAGCCTAATTAGCGATGATCGACCGTTTTATCTTGGTTGCAGATATTACACATTTAATTGGCACCAATAACAAACTGGTTCCAAAATATATTGGAAATATACAACATTGGTTTCTTATACGGGAACTTGAGTGCTCGGTTTTAAAAGGCAGAATATATTGCGTAATCTACATATATTAAATATGAAAAAATTAGACGACTAATATTTATATTGGTGACATTTACATTTAGACCTAAGCAGATCAGCCAAAACGTCGGTAAGAACTTAGTATTTCAAATTCCACTGTTAAACATCAGAGACCCTATGCGAAACATCAGATATCATTCTTAATGTCGAATATGGGTCACGTTTGGTTTTACACCAAATACGGTAAAAGGCCTTGTTCCAAAGTTGCAATGCACGTGAAAAAAACGAAGCTTTATAGCATGTGACTCGTCACAAAAAAAAAACGACACGACATATGACGCATGTAACCGAATTCATAAACTCACAGAAAAAATGTGACGGTGGAATAGTGCGTGAGTGGCTACTTTAAAATAGTTCCGTAGACCTACATCAACACTAAGCCTTTCTGGGTCAGCCCCTTATGGAACCCCTTGTTGTCTCTTTGGTTTGGTTCCTACATGGTTCATTCAAGCACTAAGTATAAGTTACATTGTTTAATTTTTTTTGTATGTGTATTAAACCTACTAATCTCTGCTTTAAACGATGTTACATAAGCCTATGTATTAATTTGGTCCACGTAGATTTCTGTGGAACCCACTGGCACAAAACCAAAAACATAAATTTTTCTATTCTGTGTTCTCAAATAGGCTATTAAATGTAACAATTTCATAAGGTCAGTGATAACGACACGGTGTATAATTGAACTTCCAACAATATACTCAACGAGTATTAGTAGTCTATAATGCATTTCCTAAAGCAGTTAAAGTAAAAGTAATAAAAAATGAAGGATGTTCAAAGGGGGTTAGAGAAAGGCATTCCAGTTAGAAGCAGAATGCACAGTGGAGTAGATTCACAGGGTAAATTCAGGCCATATTAGAGTTTAATAACAATTAACTATTCAACAAGGAGGTCACCATGAGTCTTCTCACCACTACACTGTCCTTTGTTCATGGATAGTGGGAGGGCCGACTGGATCTGTGACTAAAAGACACCGACCGGGGAACCCAAATTCAGTTTTGTCTAAATGTACAGTCGTAACCCGGCCTAGGACAAGATGTTGCATTATTAAGATTTAGGAAGTTACTGGGAACATATAAAATTCTCGTTGCACTGCAGAACGTGTGGAGCCTAGTCATGCCTACGATTAAATCGATATTCCTGAGGACAGTCTGTGGAAAACTACTCAGAATAAAGCCATCTAAGAACAGCACACGCAATTTAAAAATCAACCTTTATATTCCATTTGTGCTTTAATTGCAATTAATGGAAATGGCATTGCACTTGAAACTCTATGGGCTATATATATTTTTGGAATATTGCAAATGTTCACCTTGCTGGGCTATTTGAGAGGGGAAATATGCACTAATTCATAAGTGATGAATTCAACTGGGACGTAAAATAATTTTCACACGGCATATCATTTTCAGGGAAAAGCCATACAAAAACAGCCGTGACAAAAGATAAGAAAATAATTTAAATCACAAGTCTCCTTGACTTCACAATACAGAAAACTGGAGAGTAGAAGCATCTCTCCGTGTGGTAACCAATTTGCAAGGGAATATTTGATATATCACAATGTAAGGCAGCCCGTGGCTCTTACATTTTTTTGGTCTTTCAGAAATTCACCAGCCTGCTCAAAAAAATAAACTATGACTTTCAAATGAGCTCTTTATGTTTTAAATGAAGTGGTAATTCTAAATTGGGAAGGAATGGTTGGTATAGCCTTCAGTTCAGTGGCTATTCCCCTGGCTTCCAAACGATTCCTGAGCCACACATTTCAGAGCCTCGACGTCTGTGGTGTATTGCCAAAAGAATAGTTTCTACATGCAGAGTCATGGTGGGCAAAACCACTACAATGTTTCAAGGCTTTTCTGGTACAAATGCTCATATCATGTTCAAAATAACACAATGGAACCTTTAAATGGGCATAATGCTTGCACTAAATAATGGTGTTTAACTCTTGTTGTGCTGGGCCAAATACTAAAGTTGATTCAAGTGTGTACAAAATATAAAGATGTTTTTTTTCTTATGGGCCCCGGATTTGTACCTATAAAAGGTACAAATGTATAACTTCCCTTATAATAAAATTTTCTGAAATAAACCAAATACACTGAACCAGAAGAAAGCGCACCCATGACCCTCTTAAAGATGTATGTCATTTTCTTCATAGAAAATGACCTGAAGATGGAGAGGACCCAATCTTACCATTACTTGCATTAGGAGAGACCCACAATATATGAACACATTGGCATTCATTGGAACTGGGGTAACTGAGAAAAACATACCTCAATTGAGAACATGACCTTTAACCTTTGTGAAACATTTTTTGAAGTTTTCCTTAATGACAGCTAATCTTCTATATTAGATACTGCAATTGTAATTGTAGCAATGGCAATACAATTAGCCAGCTATTTCAATGTCTAATAGTCTCAATTACAAAATGTGTTTACATTTTTTTTTTAGATAAACTCACTTCAATATCTAGAAATAATGCTATGTTGTTGGGTAGTAGTTTACTAGCACACAAGCTATTCAGTTATGCTCTGCACACCAAAACATAAGTCCAATTTTCATAAACCCCCCCCCTCAGATCACGGGTCTTTGACTTCATTGCTGAACAAGGTCATGTGAGTTGGTGGCCTATGGTGAATAAAACATTTTTAAAATTAAAAGTGAATTATTGAAGACTTTCACCTTATTTTTGTACAAATAGACCTATTAAAATAAGAGCCCGTTTAAATAAGGGTTATTTTGTTTCTCTTTTCCCCCCTCAAAGCAGAGCAGATGCATCAGCTGAGAGGCGTCTCCAGGGTTTGTGCAGCATAATGCATAACCCAAGACATTTCTCAGTAACTCCTTTGATGCGTTTCCATGGGATGCCTTTTCACAATAATCCCCCCAGGAGGAAAACCTTCAGTGGGGGAGGAACCTGGTGTGGAAAGTTGTGATCTGCCAGTTAAGACATACGGAGCCAGACAGGTGGTCACTGTGTGGTTTCACTGAAGGCTCAGTCTGACTGTATCTCTTCTTTACCGATTTGCTGACCTTCAGAGGAGTTTGTGCAATAATGTGTCCTTAGTGTTCACTTTAGAAAGTTATAAAGTTTCCTACATCCCACACAGATTACACAATCACCCAGCATGCACTATGGAAGCTCAGACATCGAATACTGGAGTCAATTGAATATATAACTGACTGCTCTTATAAAAATGAACATTTCAACTATTAAGATCCTTCGACCTTTGAAAAACAACTCTTGAGAGGAGATTTGACACTGGCCCTTGGACACCAGAGAGGAAACGGCCAAGATCAATGAGAATCCCCCCCCCCCCTCCCCCCCGCCTTTGGAGCTCTATGGAAAAAGCATATTTCTCCCAGAAACAATGTATTTGCAAGGACAGGCCTATATCAGGCCAGTATTACTCAGTAACTTATCTAATTGTTATCTGCTGTAAGTCATTCTGTCCGACTGGATTGTATCTTTTTTACCCTGTTCGGTTTAGCAGTTATAATCCCAAGCAGGCAAGCACCAGGGGGCCCGTTGCGAAGGGCACACAGAGGGGGGTGTGATGGGGGAGGGGGGTCTCCCCAATACAGCGTAGACAAATTCCTTGAGGATTTAAAAAAATAATGTTTCAATTATTGGATGCATACCATGCACATTTCAAAAAAGCGTATTTCAGAATGCATATTCCTATCCTATCCACTACAAGAACTGAGCCACACCTAAACTCGTAACCTTCAAAACATGTCCTGCCCAAACTCCTCTGCCTCTGGGTACAAAAATGTATATTTACATTTATGTCATCTAATGACTCTGACCAGACACAATCCAATCTCATCAAAACAAATATAGACAGAGCTTTGCTACACAAAAGAAAATCAAACTGCACTTTGTGCATGCCGGTTTATAAATATGCAACCGCATTGTGGAAAACGCCTACTTTAACACGCTGTAAAAAGATATCCATATTCTTTGTCCAGATTAGTATTTTAAATTGCTGCGGTTGCTCTTTTATGTTTTGGAAAGTGCAGGGTGTCAATGTTCCTCGTCACACTGACTGCCACCTCATGCAGAGAAATGAAGGGCATTTGGCAACTTCACAACTGAGAAGTTTTAAAAGTAAGTAAGAAAGTGGAAAGTGTTTTGAACTCTTCAGCCTTACTGCTGGATTTCATTCATTTGGAGATGAGAAGAGCGCAATACATAAAATGCTGAAGTTAATTCATGAGCTGAAAAATAAGAGTAAAAAATGACATCAAATTATTTTAATGTAATTAAAATTACATTAGTTTTAATTATTCTAATAATACATACTCTGGGGCTGCTGGTGCTGTCATACTGTTTAGAATGACACGGTTCTTGTGATTGGATGGACCCCAGTCTGGGACTGAATCTGAAAAGTGGTAGTCCAATACCTACCCACGTAATGTACAGCAAATTGCTCAACATTCTGTAAACTAACATGCACCGTTTGAGTATCTGGTAAAATGAATTAATATAATGTACACATTCATGCATTTTCACAATTGGAATTGTAATCTTTTGTTTGATTACATGTATATGACAACATGATTCAACCTGATCTTTACACGTGAATACCAGATTTAAGAAGGGCATCTGTTTTTTCAGCGCTTTTTGTGGAGTTCAGAGGCTGTAGATGATAATGATAATTTGTGGGATCAAGAGAAGAAATACAATCCTTTCCTCATGACTATGGAGCTTAAAAAGAGCACGTAGTTATTCACTATGGATTAATATATATCACTAACTACATCACCCATAATGCACTGTGCAATATGTTCCAACATGCAGGCGTATAAAAGAATGTACTGTCCTTTAGATATCTCTCAACTAAAAAACAACATAACTACACATTACAGTGTTTAAGTGAAAGACGCCATAAGGGTAATTCAGTCTTTTGGATACACACATATATAATGTTCCTGTAATTGGGATCACATGGTCTGTTTGTGCTTCTGGTCTTATCATGTGGTTTGGGATTTAAAGAAAAGGAAAGATTATGTCACCAGCAGGCTCAAACTCCTTGAAGCTATGGCAGTTTTGTAAGCTGAAATTACAACCAACGTTCAGCGATTAAAGGGAAACGATAACGGCTTTTGACTTGGGAGATTATGAAAGCCGACTACAAAAACCTCAAAATCATACAAAACTCTTCCATGTGTTCTTTCTCAGCCATACTCACCATGTAAAGATGCATATTGCATAGAAAAATGAACACGGTTCTGAATCAGCTGTTTTTCTGTATTCCTTTTGTCCAGAGGCGTCTTCAGAAATCTTAAGAGTGTGATGTCGCATCTGCTACATTAACAGTTGGTTACATTCAGAAACAAATGAGCACGAAAAAACATAATGTTACAACAATGTTCTGAAGACATTTGGGCAAAAACACTACAATGGTGAACAACATATTCAGCTACATGTGAGACAGCCAGAGATGCACGTGTACATATATGTACAACATATAATAACATATAATACACAACATATTATATTATATATTATATACATTACGCATATTATTCATATAATAAGAGTAAGCTACGGTCCCTAGCCCTCACATACAGTGAAATACTTGGCATGTTAAAACAACACGTCATTTACATGTAAAATGCTGCAATTCAGAGGAATTCCCGGATTTTGTTCCATTATTATTATTATTAAATCTGATTGTTTATGTTGATGTGTTTAAGCCCTAATCTGCAAATAAGTTATACACGGGCCTACAACAGATTAGTCACCACGTGCTTAGAAAACCTGAAAGGTGGCACACAAAAAGAATTTAAAAATGTATCTATTTCAATCAGTCTGCTGTCCAAACATAATTTCTGTGCATGACGTCAATCTAAAATCCTCTGACACAAACGCACTGGCGCATCTGCAGTCCGGGTGGCGGGCATGACCGCTCCCGATTTAGACAGCGGCAGCCAGGGTTTCCGTGGAGAAGGTGGCACGTTCTCCACGGCTCCAATATTGAGTTTCCTCCTCCGAGTCTCTTAACCCCCATTAACGTCCCTGATCTGTTAATGGTCAGGGTGCGGGTGTGAGCCGGCAGACTTCCTGTCTCTGCCGGCGAGCGGTGGCGTGCGAGCGCCAGGATACCTTCTGTCGCCTGGCAAACCGCGCTCAGACCACAAGGTCCAGATGACCTTCAGCCTCTCTCCCAGTTGTTTTTGGGAGTTGTTTTGCATCAGTGATTGTGAAGAGAGAGAGAGAGAGAGAGAGAGAGAGAGAGATAGAGAGAAAAATCTATTGAAGGCCTTTACCTGATCAAAGACCTTGGATATAAAGACACACCATCTGCAGGCATTTAGAGATATCCATGACTAGAGTGCATAATGGATGTTTTGTACCACTTATTGATTAATGTCGCTGGTAGCTATAAAAGACATGGCATTCTATTAAAGTGCAGTTTTGAATTTCGTGAAGTTACTCTGCACTGTTCCAAATTTCGTCTGTGTTTTTTCTTCTATTTTTTTCTCCCAGCTCAAGGCTTTCAGAAACTGTCAACACGTCTCTGAAGTTTGACCAATAATATGCTTGGCTGAGCACATGGTTCCAATTCAATGCTAAAATGGCACATTTTTCTGTGTGTCATCTAGGATCACAACTGCCCAGAATAAGAAACTGTGATTTTTGCAACACTTAAAATCCCTGTTTAATTTTTATTAACAAAGTTGATAGTCGACCTGATTTTTATTAATGACGAAATAACAGCTAAACCTATACAGTAAACCCAATTTATTATTATTTTTAAACCTCAATGTTTAGCAAAACTAAAGACATTCAAAAACCTCCCATTGGGTTATCTGTAAATAAACTTTGTATACAGGCAATTACAATTTTCAGCGTAGAAGCAACATTTTAAAATTTACATCCTTTGATGCACGTGCTTTACAAAGCAGTTTTTTCCCCAGTAAAATATAGAATACTGCAGCACAGTTTATGATAATTTGACATTTTATCAAACACGACTCCAGTGCACTTTTCCACTGCGTGTATGGTAATGTGCGATCTTATCGTCTAGTTTAAATTCTAATAGGTTGTTTGGGTGCAGGAGAAAGCGCCTTCTAAAGTGCCCTTTCACAGCCATTGGAGACGGCTCATGTTTCTGGACATTCTGTCAGGGCCTTAACGGGCCGCTTCCCATACGGCCTTCGGCTCCTGCGCCAATCTGTGCATGACTGACAGTGTGCAGAGCGATGAAGCGTGTCCGTTAGGTTACAATCAGAGACGGTGTGAGGGCTTGAAAAAGGTGTCTGCACACACACTCACGCCCACACCCCCACACATGCACACCCACACACAATTATAAGATCTGAACCTGTCAATTCATGCAACATACATTCTGGGTCTGTGTGACTGTACTGGTGGAAAGAGCTTTGGCAGCCCAATAAGACTGAACCACATGTGTATAGAAGTTCTCACACAGGCAGCAGGACAGCCTGTCCTTAGGGCAAAGGTGCGAGAACACTATGGTACGAGTGTAACTCTATTATGCCAAAACTGTATTTGGCATAAAAAACAGAGTTCAAGCCATATTATGGTGCCAAAAAGAGAGGGGGGCGGGGGGCGGGGGGCTTAAATCCTTGCCAAGCCTTTGAGGGACATAAAAATCAGTTTTGGACGTGAAGTAGAGGTAACATTTTAAATGTAATGTGGAACAGGCTTGTAGTGTAATATTGAAATGAAAAGATCAGCACAAATGAGTAACGCTTTGGTAGTACTGAGCTAGGGAGCGAAGAAGAGACACACCCAAATGAATTAATTAATTCTGAGACGATTTTAATCGATCATTTGCGTCTCACACATTCAGAGTACTGAGTGGTTTACAGGGAAACCAAACAGACAGCTGTTGCCAGCAGCAGCCCGATAAGTGCTTGCTGGCTGGGTCACAATTAAGGGCAAAACTCACTGCGGCTAGATTGTCTCGGTGCTGAAAACATATGTGATATATAATTAAGGCGGGGTGCCATGTCTGGACTCCCTTTGGGATGGAAAAATAAAGCGAGATGAGCTGGATGTGTCTCGATCCTACGGCAAGCTCCCGATGAATTCAGCGGAGCAGGACGTGTTCCCGTCCCTTTTCATTACAGATGAGAAGACGGTGAACCTGCTGCTGGGTACGAGGAGATCTGAATGCCACTGTAAGGCATTCAAGGCTCAATGCTTCCACCTGATCAGTCCCCATTAACCTACACCACACACCCTGTCAGGCTGAGGGGCCGGGGGGCTGTTACCAGTTACAAACCCGTACACTTCAATCCGCCTTCATTTCAAACCAGAAGAGATGGGATTTAAAAAACTGATATTGCAGGAGCTAAATAGATTGATTGTACTGTGTATGGAAACCAGAGGTGCACAGATACCAGTCCTGGAGGACAGGTGTGTGTTAGTTTCCTAACTGCTGTACACTGTACACTAGTGCTGCTCATTTCTGCATCGACAGACAGACAGACAGACAGACACACACACACGCACGCACGCACGCACGCAAGCAGCCCTGTCACAGTGCATCAGCTCTATGTGTTCTAAGAGTCTGGGCCCCACAGAGCACAACCCCCCTTCCCTCCAAACTCCACCCCTGCCCCACCCTCACCCCATCCTAAGCTCTAAAGGGGGAGCTCTGTGCTGTAGGCCTACAGTTTTTTAAAGTCAAATGATACAGCGCTCTGGCTTGATTGCGTGATTATTAGGGGTCCAGTGAGTTGGATCTAACCCCCCTGCTCTCTCTGAGTCACACTACTGAGGTTACTGTCTCCACCAATGAGACTGACGGCTCCATAGAAACGGGCTGGTAGGCCACTGTCTCCACCAATGAGACTGAAGGCTCCATAGAAACGGGCTGGTAGGCCACTGTCTCCACCAATGAGACTGACGGCTCCATAGAAACGGGCTGGTAGGCCACTGTCTCCACCAATGAGACTGACGGCTCCATAGAAACGGGCTGATAGGCCACTGTCTCCACCAATGAGACTGACGGCTCCATAGAAACGGGCTGGTAGGCCACTGTCTCCACCAATGAGACTGACGGCTCCATAGAAACGGGGTGATAGGCCACTGACTCCACCAATGAGACTGACGGCTCCATAAAAACGGGCCTATGTAAACCTGAGCCGAAATCAGAGCGTCAAGATGGCTTCAAAAAGTGCCCTTGATTGCTGTGTGCCCACCAAGAAGCTGTTATTAAAAGTGTTTGAATATTTACACTTATAAATCTACTTGTTATATGATGCACAAAACAAATAATCTAAGGGTTAAATTTGAGCAGTTGGTTTTTATATGAAAAAAATAATTTTGAGTTGCTGTTCAAGAATATTATTTTAAGAATATCTGCACATTAGTGATATTTTTTCCTCAAGAAAACATGCCTTGTGGCTCTAATCATTGGCACGCCTTAACCAAAAGTCTTAGTTGGTATTACAATCACATTATTTTGTGGAAATATTCAATAAAAAAATGCAATTCAGTATTTTATTGTGCTTATGATTATCAAATAAAATGTTTTTCATGACCATGAAAACAGAACAACACCCCCCTCCTCCCTAAACACACAATCCAACCACACTTTCTTCATGAAGACACACACACATCTACATCAGACCATTAATAATTAAAGTAATTAATCAGAGGCATAGTATCTCCTAAACTTCTCCTCACACTGCTTCCATTTTTACCTTGATGCATTTCTAAAAGCCTCCATTCCCCCAGCACGTCCTCTAATTGCAGCTTGTTAGCCGTGTGTCTGATGTGGCTAGCTGCGCGGAGTGTTAATTGGATGTGCATTGAGTCTGGCTGGGAAAACTCTTGGGGCAGTGAGCGCTATTCCGGGTTGGTGGGAGACTAACAGAAACCCCCCCCAAGCATCAATTAGGTCAACTGCATCTGCTGTGGTCTGAATGCATCTGACTGCAGGCTCTGTTCAGAGTCGATCCATAGCAGCATTGAGGCAAATGTACAGTCCGGTGGATCGGCGTGAACTTCAGAACACAGACGCGCGCAATCAAGCGCATGGGTAATATTATTGGACTGGTGCTGAGAGTTGACTCAGTGATTAAGTTAGTGAGACGTATAGCTACTTGCGCTTATGCCCCCCAATCGATTTAAAGGACTCAAGCCAAGATAACGACAAACAAATCAAACGGGTAACACGAGCCATCATCGGCAAAGAAGTTGAGCCTACAAGGAATACTGAGTCAATGATGAAGGAAATAGACATTTCACCCAACTGCTACAGGTAAACCGTTTGTGCAAAGTTCATGCAATTTAAACCCCATAACAGATTGAAAACGTACTCAGCGATGTTTGGCCTTCGTTGCCTACACATCACAAACACTACAGTGTGCACTGTTGTGGGAAGTCTCTGGCCTCTACTTCCTGTTTATTGTGGAAATGGGAAAATGCTTGGGGAGAAGAGGGCCCAGGCAATAATGGAAGATGATACACAATTCACCTTCTGCACCAACATAGCTTTAGCTATCGTTCTTTTTCTTGTTTTGTTTTCCATCTATAAAGCCGAAAGATGAGTACTAAACTGACTCAAAGCTTGAAAAAAAAGCAAGCCAGTTTAATCCAACAGAGAGGACTAAGTTTAATTCATTTCAGGACAGTGCCAAACTCCTAACTCGTGTAAACAAAATCAAAATTAACAACAACAGCTAAATGACAATTATTAGTGCACAGCGCACACTGTTGACATACTAGACAGAGGCTTGGACTACAAAATGCAGTGTTACGTCTCGGAGACGGTCCCTTTCCCCGTGTTGTGGCTGGCGTAATGAACTCCGTGTCATCACGGGCTCATACAGATGGACTTAGTGTTTCCAGCTCAGGCCCTGGGCCCAGTGAGGTGAAGAAAAGTCAAACCCCTGAGTGACTGGAGGTCACGACTCCGCCGACTCGGCCAACGTCCCGCCCCCAGGCTGGCTGGCTCATAACGGGACAAAGGCTACCAGATGTCAGCAGGCTGTGAGCCCACGTATAGGTCCTCTCCAAACAGACCATTCAGTTCAAACGCGTGCACCTAAACAGACCGATACGCTCCGTGATATGTCTGTCACAACACATGCACTTCAACTCATTCTCTTTTTTGCAGAGCAGTGTATTTGCGAGACGGGATTTGGGCGCTGCTAGATTGATCTCTTCATGGACCACAGATATGAATTAGGTCTGAAATTATGGACAACTGGGGCCAATCTGATTATTCGTGATTTCAAACCAATTTCTGCTGGGAATTTAGTCATTTCTGATAAAGACCTAGTGAAAACACTGTAGTGTCTCTGATGTTGGCATGGGCCAATCAGAGGTCTGCATTCCACATTTAGCATACGCACTGGCCCCTCAGGACTGGAGCCGTGCACCCCAACCCTGACGTATGGCACTGGATATACTTCAATTCACCGCCTATCTTTCAAAATAAGAGTTTATCTTGCATTAAAAAGCTGCACTTTTTAAATTAGAATGCTAGCTAAATTTAAGGATCTGTCAGTCAACATACATAGTATATTTGCTCTCAGCCAAACTGTGTGGTCCAATCCACGCCAAACTGTCCCACTGTCGATTTGCGGCAGCTGACGAAGATGAATGAGAAATGAAATGCAGACAGACGGCCTGAACGATGCTGAGATCTAACGACTCTGAACATGTTGTCAAACTACCATCCACCCGATGATTAAAACAACATTTGTTCTTAGCTTTTGGAGTCGTGATGATAAACAAATGGGTTGCTCTTTTTTTTATTGGAATACAAACATGTTCTTCTTTTTTTAAAATAAATTTTGGTGAAAATACTATGGAAATGTTACTATATGTCCACAGAATGTATGGTGTGATGACAGGTGTGAGAGTTTTACTTGATTTTATGATTTTTGCACATTGTAATAATGAAACAATGTGGCAGACAATTTCAGAAGTTTGTTTGATTTTGTATTACCAACAAATGGTAGTGTTGTGGGCAGAAAATGCACGCACACACACACAGAAAAAGTGATTGTTTTAGCCCAACAAACCCTGACATTTTACAATAAAAACTACAAGCAAATTTCGGAAAATGGCAAGAGATCCTCAAAGTCTTCAAAAAAATCAATCGGCAGCGAGTGAGAGACGGACACAGAGTTTTCCCATGAGCCTCCTTGGGTCCTGCGGGAGGCCTTGTAACAGGAGCTCCATGACAGCGCACATTACAACATAAACAACATCCTATTCGTTAAGATCCGAAAGCCGAGAGGAACCCAGGGCGTTTCAACTCTCCCAGAAGAATTTCAGATGGGCTCATTGATCCATTAATTTAGTAGACTTCTGAGGCCTGGGGAGATGAATGGAGCTGTGCTAAATTGAAAGGGGGCTAAGGGCTTAAAGAGAGGGAAAAAGCAGATGAGGTGAGCGTCTCCCGACGTATAAATAAAGCTGTATAGGTCATCCCGCTCTGCGAGGACCCTGTGCAATCTGTCGCAAGAACGTGCTAAGTGAGACCCAAGAGCGATCCATTTAGTCTGCAGGAAGCTGCCAAATCAACATGACATCATCTCCCCCCTGCGAGCTGTTCTCAGCGTTTCAGCGGCAGGACTGCAGAGGGATCTATAAGATTTCCAAACACATGTACAATTCTGGCGATGTAATAAAGCTTGCTTTAGTTTTTTTGGTTTGATTTTTTTTTTTTGTCCCTATATATTTTGGCTGAGACTTATATGAAGAGTGTTTTTTTCCAAAAGCACTCAGTCCAATTTTGAGAAAATCTAAATTTTCAAAACCATGTCTTAATATATAAATGCCTGAGGATAATGGTGTAAAAGTAAACGGCAAATATATATTTATGTGAAATGTGCTTAGTTTAGTTTAACACAAAAGTGCGCCGAGTTTTTGGAAAAACACTCTTCATATGTAAAGAGTATGTGTTCGTGTGAGTCTTGATTAGAAAATATTACATGATCAATATTCATTGACAAATACAATATTTTAACTTTCACCAAGTGCTACTGAATCTATTAAGGCAAAGAACATTACAATTTTTACAGTTTAAATGACCTGATTCTACATTCTGACATTGTGAGACACGCACACACAAACACAAACATATTATTAATATATCTAAAATACGACTTTCAGCCTCAAATGAATAAAAAGAGTGGCAGGATATGCAGACTTAGAGCATAGCAGAAGCCATCTTGACCCATTCCCTTGTATGACTTCTTGTTTCCTGTCTTCTTTATAGCAAAACCTGCTTAGCCGATTTCTTCCCGTGACACCAAATATGACTCAGGTGTAATTATTATTCTGCCAATAGAAAATAAACCGGCCACAAACTTTCCATTTGGCCAACATGAAAAGGCCTTCCTCAATCCCAAAGCATCTGTCCCAAATCTGGAAATCCTTTTGGGCAGTGGATATCCTCTGCCACATTATCGGACGAATGGGTTTAGCATGCTTACATGGTATTAAGAGATAACGGGAGGCGAAGTGGTATTGTCGCCAGAGGTCATAGTTCAGAGTTCTGGGGGGGGGAAAAATCACAGTATGGGGGAGCCCACACCCAAGCCCTCGGACAGATAGACAGACAGACATACAGACAAACTCTCCCTCACTGCCGTCACCATTTTAAGACACATACAGGCGAGGAAGACCAAAAAAAAAAACTGAAAAAAGAAAATCGATGTACAAGCTGAAGAAGACAGAAACGTGAGACGACTAATGGACAGAGAATTAAGGTGACAGAGCTTAGGGGATAAAATTCATATTAATATGGACATTTAGTTTCCACCACCCCCCCTGGCCTGCCCCCACCCCCTCCTTCTCATAGCAGGTCACTTTGACAGCTTATCCATTGTTAATGGACGTGTATCGACAGGGCAGTGTGAAACCACAGCGAATATTACATGTCGCCTGGTGGCGTGGAGTCTATAGTTTTATAGATTTCTGTTTCAGTGCCGCTATGCTACGCACAGAAAGTGGTTCTCCTCTCCTCCGTTTGATCAATAATTTGTTTTTAGTAGAACATTACCGGCACATTAAGACAATGTGTGAGGGATACGGAAGAGGAATGAGCGAGAGCTCTTTAATTAATAAACATGCTACGAGGTACGAAGTGCTACACGTTCACTACAGTAGCGCTCTGGGGGTCAGCTAGCTGCCCAGTGCGTGCTCAAATAGACTCTCCCTGCAACTAAGTACCTACTAAAATTATACCTCACAGCAGGGATTCTCAACCATTTCCTCACGGGGGCCAGACTCTTTTATAAAATGGTGCTGATGAGCCAAACACGTCCCATGTACTATTTATAAAGCTATAAAGAAATAAGATGCATTGTATGCGTGTGCGAATAAAGTAGGAGCCTTTTTAAAATGTTAAGAGTTATTTCCTATCGTTCTGTCAATAGTGCGGTGTGCGCTGCCGATGCCTCTTACAGAAATAGAATATACTGCAATATATTGGAACTATGTAAATATATTTCAGAAGAATGTATAAAAAATACATTTTAACACTTGAAAGCAGTGATAATTTATCTTTTTTTGATAAAATACATTAATTTCAGTATATTTCAGCATGTTGACCATGGTCATAATATTTGAAGCATCGGAATAATATATTTGTTTCCTCTTAATGACTCAAGGGCCAAGAGTATGTATTACAGTGTTCTGCATTTCGCCCATGAGCCACCATTGTAATGGCCCTGTGCTGGACTATATAACGGAAAAGGGCTGAAACAAGAGCACAATCCATTTCCATTTAAAATGTATATTAAGTTATGCACTTTCTCCCACAATTTAATCACTCATTAATAGTCCATCTGAAAACAGAACGCTGATTGATTGAAGACAGAGGCTCTCTTTTATTAACTTGCGGTTACATTTGAGATGTTTGGTTTATAAGACTGCCATCATCATAACACTATTTCACTGATGAAGGCAGAATGCCAAAATGGCTGAGCCTTCAGCCTCATCTTGCCTGGAAATCACAGTGCGGATATTTTATGGATGTACTCAACTTGTGGATATTTTATGAATATACTCATCTTGTGGATATTTTATGAATATACTCATCTTGTGGATATTTCATGAATATACTCATCTTGTGGATATTTTATGAATATACTCATCATGTGGATATTTTATGGATGTACTCATTGAGAAGATAAAACTTGGACTACTTTTCTAAACCAGCTTGTATATATGAGACAGATTTTTCAGTGCTTCACAGTGTGCAATATACTGCAGAACATCCAGATTTTTCTCAAGATAAACCCGGACCTAATCTGATCTAATTAGAAAGAGTAACAGGTCACCCCAAAGGTGACCATCAAACTTTTGTGTCTCGGAACATTGAGGCTGGACGGGTAATAATCTAAAATACATAATAATGTCAGTTTTTTTTTTTTTTTATGTGTCTGTGTGACCAGTGCATATTGGTACCAAATAAAGAATCTTTTTTCTTTCCTTCACTACTAATAAGCCACCACGAGTGCTGAGAATTCGCTGTTATCGGGTTAAACAACTAGCTGTATAATCAGAGCGGACTGAAGCACTGCAGTGATCCAATGCACAATCTTTTCTTGCAGGGCACTCTGGGTAATGACATCAAAGGCAAGAAAGTAGACACGTTCATTAAATATGACTTGCTCATACTTTTATAAAAATGTAATCAACTGACAAAAATAATTCTATCAACTATGTAACAGTTTACATTGACTTTACATGGAAAGCAATAAGGATGAATGGAGCAGCTTCTAAAATTTGTTTTTATACTTTATATTAAAAAGAACACAGACAGACAGACAGACAGACACACACACACACAGTGTGGTTCTTTACTGTTGAATATTTGGAATGTATAATCACATCACATTATAATATGGTGAAACCAGGTGTAAAAATACATGAATATTATTTTCCAATCCATTTTCCAGGAAAAAATGCAAATTGAGTCAAACTGCTGAGATAGACTTTTTTCTTTTGATTGACATTATTGAGTGCACAGGCAACTCATTATGACGACCTCTGACCTCTTCCTACTGGAGGCCACAGAAGGCCTCCCTTATTGTCACGGGAATCCAAGATGAAAAGCTGATTGATTCCCATGTGAGAAAAAGACCGTCTTTCCTGTACATCAGTGAGTGATCAAAGCATTCAAATATGGTTTATTTCAGCCATATGCCAATTTAACAACATCTAAGACAATGGCTGATATATAACTTATACATGTCTTTTTCTTCGTAAATTACATATTGTAAAAACACAGACGCTAGGTAAAAGCAAATCCAGCAAATAATAAAAAAAATTTAAAATATACACCACACATGTAATTTAAGAATATTTTGCGTGTTCTGGAGGTCAATACAATTTGCAGAATTGCATTGGACTAAATGCTGCAGCTGGGTCAGTGTGCCAAGGTAGAAACATTAAGCTGATTACAATGCATCTCTGAGACACACTTAAGCAGCTAAACCAATGACACTAAACACCTGTGACAGTAAAGTGTGGTTAAAATACTACAAACAGCAGTTAAACAGTCCTACGGGATACCTACTGTATTTATAATTCAATCTGTGTTTTATTGCGGGAAAAGTAAATAAAATCTACTAGTCTAGTGTTGACTCCTCAGAATTGAATGGCTAAAGGACTTCTGATTGGCTTACGTATGTCTAAGATGGCCGCAATACTAGCCGCCCCCTCCATTGGTTTTTTTTAAGTTTGTTTTTCAACAAATTTCAATTCCTCAATGGGCGCCTGAAACCTCTTGTCATGTTAAATAGTTTCTTCAGAGAGCAGAATAAATTCAGAAATTCAGGTCATAAAGTTCCCATATCCCATCTCAAAGGACAGTGTTCCAGTGTAGATGCGTGGCATACTGAGTAGCACTGTCACCACACAGCAAGAAGGTCCCGGGTTTGAATCCAGGCCAGAGGCCTTTCTCTGTGTAACTTGCATGTTTTCCCCATGCCCACGTGGGTTTACTCCCACAGTCATGCAGTCAAGACATGCAGGTTAGGCTAATTGGACTCTAAATTTCCCGCACGTGTGTCTGTGTGAATGGTGTGTGGGCCCTGCGATGGATTGGCCACCTGTCCAGGGTGTATTCCTGCCTCTCGCCAAATGTATGCCGGGATATTCTCCAGCCCCGACACGACCCTTACCAGGAATAAGCGGGTTAGATAATAGATGGATGGAAAACCAGGGAGGCCTTCAGGACCATGGACAGTGGCGGCCTCACCTATAGGCAAGTGTAGCTGACGAGTCAGGAGCTTCACCTATCATGAAGTATGTTGGTAGGAAGAAACAGAGCACCCCTGGTGGTGATTGGTAGATACTTTCTAGCTATACTTCCCAGAGCCCTTAATCACAGAAGAAAGTATAGCTATAAGGTATCCACCAATCACTGCTGGCTTTGTTCCATTTGGTTTTGTTCTCAATCTGCACACATGGCATAGTTTACATGGTTTATCAAAATTCATAATGTATATTAGAGGATCTGCTATACCAGCCATCTAACAACAACATTCAACCTCTCTTGACACAAATGGAATCGATGGCTCTGGAAGCCAATGGCGGTAAATCATTTGTAAATCTCTGTAGAACTCATGTCATGGGAGATATAAGCCAAGTTGTGCACTCTGTCCAATCTCAGCGTGTCCCACTGTTGCCTGGAATCAAAGTAGGACAAAAGCATCAATGGGCCAAGACCCTTAATTGGACGCACTTGGCAACATGCTCTATGTTAGAGAAACAAACCCACAGAACCTATCCATGCGCTTGTCAAAAACCTCCCCCCTTCCATTATTACTTAATGAACACTATGAACCAATCAAATTAGTTTGTGGCGCCACAGTAATGATATAAATGACTGGGCTGGGGTGGAACTTCAGATGAGAAATCATTAATGACCCCCCCTGTGACAATGTGCGTTATCTCTGTAGTTCTGTCATCCAGCATCAGTGTGTCTCTCCATGTGGAAGGATATTTACAGGGGCAGTCTCACATATGGGACATGGGCTTGTGCTCAAACGGCTGTGATAAATCTGCGTGACGCATGCGCTAGACAGCCTTAGTAGAGAAGAACGATGAGAAGGCGAGCATTGTGTGCGTCTTAGCCTAGTATCAAGACAATTTTTTTTTTTTTTTTTTTTTTTTTTTTTTTCAGAATTATTATTGCATTTGGTTTGTATCTTAATGTGTGTGTGTGTGGTGTGTGTGTGTGTGTGTGCACGTGTGTTTGTGTGTGCATGCGTATGTGTGTTTCGGTGTGCGTGCATGTGTGTATGTGTGTGTGTGTGCAGCAGTTGAATCAAATCAATATATATATACTTTTTTTTTTCCCCCCAGAGATTCAGAACGATCATGCATTGGGGTCATGTCTTAATATGCATGTGCGTGTTTGTGTGTGCATGTGTGAGTGTGTGAGTGAGCGTGTGTGTGCGTGTGTGCTCAGCAGTTAAATCGTGTCAATCTGAGCATGAGCAATCAGACATCCTACAGAATGGAATTCTGGCCTCTGGCGTGATCCTCAGATACAAAAGCTGACCATTACATTACATAAGCTTCCAGGAGGGCATGCTGGGTAGCAGGGATGTTTCAAACGTCAAAGGAATGCGGAGTTTTATGACTGAACATCATTGCACAGGTTATTCTCATGCCCAAACATATAACATGACCAATGATTGGTCACGGCATTTTGTTTGCACCAATCATTGGTTGTCCTATTACCTTTGCGTGTGCTAAAAGGTTTTGCACACGCTAAAGGTTTTATTAAATCGTGCCCTGAGTTTTAACTTCAGTTATTTTCTCTAGCACAAAACTACATGGTAGAAGCCCCCTGACAAATATCTTGTGACAGCAAAATGTTTCCCATCGACTGAAAGTCTTGTTCCAACAGGAAGCGGAAACCTGACTGACTCCAGTGCTATGGAACCATAGAAGGTTGTCATGAGTCTGATTCCATCAGGGTGAACAGCAATGCGTGATTCAGGCTAATATTACACAGAGTAAAACAGCTGTGAATAATTACACTCATCATTTCTGACAGCTCCATATCTGAGGGAGACAAAACAGCTCAGTATCCATTCATAATCATGATCAAGAAAGTGGATGAGGAGTAGGAGTGGCCACAGTGTAAAACACACACACACACACACACACACACGTATGCACGCACACAAAATAAAGCTGTGTGGCTTGGTATACATAATAGGCTATATATATGCACTTATTAGCCAGTCAGAATAGAGTATTCATCAAAACCATTGTATAAATGCATATACAATTCAGATTATGTATTTATAGATTAAATATGGTGTAATATGGTTAAACCACAGGATAAATATATCTGTAACTCATTATACCCCTTTTTACTTTCCAGAAGCATCCTGTCCATTGAGTGCGCAGGACCTGCCATAATGTGCCATATGGACCAAGACGATATTTTAGCGACACTTCACTGCATCAGACTAAATATCCCTAAACTGACGATATTTTAGCCACACTTCACAGTATCAGACTAAATATCCCTGAACTGACGATATTTTAGCCACACTTCACAGTATCAGACTAAATATCCCTGAACTGACGATATTTTAGCCACACTTCACTGTATCAGACTAAATATCCCTGAACTGATGATATTTTAGTCACACTTCACTGTATCAGACTAAATATCCCTGAACTGACGATATTTTAGCCACACTTCACTGTATCAGACTAAATATTCCTGAACTGATTTGCAGGATACATGGTAGCAATGAGTGAGCAAAGACCACATTTACAATATCGATGCCGCTTAACCATCCGTTAAATTAGTGGCGAATGAAAGGGATGAGTCAGCCGTCACCTCGCGTAAACTCTTCCAAGAACCAGCTGCAGAGACTCGAGCAAAGACACTTCTACCTGTCAAAAACCGTCTCGTCAAATAAAGCGCTCAAAAGCATTCCACGGGTTAGTACACGCCACGAGAACGGTACGATGATTATGGCATGTCAGCAAGGCAGGGATCTCATCCGGAGCCAACGTTAGGGCTCGTGAATCAGCACCACGTCATTCCTCTGCATTGCACAGCCAAACCGCCATCACTCCCTTTGACTTTATTAAGAAAACAGACACACCGAAGATTTGCATTGCATTATAAAAGTACCAGTGCGCCTAATTTGCCAATAATACTTAAGCCAGTGTTTAAGCCAGCTTCTATTCACCGCAGTCCCCCTTCCCCGTACCCCGTATACGGGTGTGAATTTAGCAAAGCTAAAGGGAAAGTGAAGAAATCTATAGAGTCCCAGCTACTCAAGCAACATTGCCAGAAATATTCATAGAGTCGGGCCAGCATGGAATTAGGTGGGTCAGAATGACCTACATAGGTGTGCATTCACAATCGGGTGTGGTGGTGGAGCCCAGGTAAATGGGTGGGCCAGGATAACATTTAGGAGGCCCCCCCTGGCTCACCCGTGCCTACGTGGTCGAGACGACTGAGCGGGTGTTCCTAAATTCAGCACATCCACTATCTGATTCTGTATATAACGGCAGTAGAAGGCAGTCTTGGTGAATGCACTTCCAGGGCTTGTGTTGTGTGTTTACAGAGCGGGATCAGTACAGCCGTGGAGCATGCACAAACACACAGACACACACACACACACACCACACACAAACCACACACACACACACACACACAAACACACACACACACACAGATAGACAGATAGACATACACAAACACACAGACACACACACAAATACAGACAGACACACGCATGCGTGCACAGAGACACAGACAAAAACACACGCGCACACACACACAGACAAACAAATACACACACAAACACAAACACACACACACACCACACACACAAATACAGATAGACAGATAGACATACACATGCACAAACACACACACGCACACAAATACAGACAGACACCCGCACAAACACACAGACACACACACAAATACAGACACACGCATGTGCACACAGAGACACACACACACACAGACAAAAACACACGCACACACACACAAACAAAAACACACACAAACACAAACACACAAAGACAAACACACACACACACACACGCACACACACACAAACTGTAGGCTTTTATGCCCGGTTCCGGCTGGCTTCATCACACATTCAGAGCCCTTTTCTCTTTTATTGCCTCCTGCGCTTATCCCTGTCAGTTTCAATCAAACACACCTCCCTTCCCCTCCAGCAACTGCGCCTCACGCGGCTCCACTTGCTAGCGGCCATGATTCGGGAGTTTTAAAGTGCCCTCTAATAGCCCCCATAATTGTAGATGGGGGGAAAAAATACTGTTTCCTGAAAAAAAAATAAGATGAATAAATAAAAAGGTTGTGTCCGCAGAACCACATACAGGGGGTGGGCATGTGTTCCATAATGAACATAGATTGGATGTTAAAATATTTATTTTGTGGAGAAAAGTGGTCAGCTAAATGGTGCTTGTTTTGGAAGCTGGACTGATCGTAAAAAAATAAAAATAAAAATCACATCTCAAGCGGCTCTGGAAGATCCCAGGGCTTCTGCACCTGCAGCGCTCAAATTCCGTGTGATGTCATCGGAGCTCGGAAAGTTCCGTGAGCTTCGCAGTGCCTCTAAGTTCAGAACTGTGCAGACAGAGCGCGAGGTCGCCCGCTTAGTCAACAAACAGCCGTGGAAAATGCGCTAAACAGTTCTCTGTTCAAACGTTGTTCATCTATATTGCCGTTACCTGCAATCTTGCACTAAAAGTGACCGCTATTGTTATAAACAATGTTCCTTATGGATGTTCTACTCAAACAGAAGTAAGAAACGAAGGCCTAACATTAACTTATGGCTATACTTGCATTGATCTAAAATACATTTACTATATGCATATTCATAATAATAAAATAGCCAACATTACTTGGCCATGAAACCATGTAGTTTGACCCCGATGCTCCAACTAGGCCTCTGAGCCATAAGGTTCTAGGACCAGCACTAAACACAAAGCTAATTGGCTCAGGTCAGTAATCTGAAAAATTAAGACTAACATTGGGCCTGGGGTAAGCTTTAGTATTCACTGTCCCATAAAGTTTTATACATATCCAGTGTCTATTCACCTGTGGAGCTTAATTCCATGTTAAATACTCTTGAGTCATTACACAACATATGACAAGAGTGCTCTGATGATGATGATGATCATCATGATGATGTATTATATACTACACAAAAGGCGAGTGTGTGTGCGTGGTGTGTGTATGTGTGCGTATTAATATACTATATATATAAATTAATAAATAAAATATTATAATCAATAGAATATTTCAGTCAAGTCATAATAAATTAATGATGCTACTGCACTTCGCAACAATTAAGCCTGCATACATCACACAAAGTGAGTGTCAGCTCGTTCATTCTGTAATTTATTATTGAGTGCTGGGGCGTACAATAGCACCGTATTTTAAATGTAAAATGTGGAGTACAGGAATAAAAACATGACACACAAAAGTAAATGGCAGGAAAAATTCTGGTAGAACTGATATGTCTTCCACCTACTGTGGGTTTACTACACAACTGTGTGTTTGGTAAACAAAGTAAGTTAGACCTGTACGCATTTCTCTAAGCCTGCATTAACAGCTTTTTACATTGTTTTTGAAGGATCGCCATCTATTTCAGATGTAATTATATATCATTTAACAGAGGGAGCTGACTTCAGATAAATATGCTTAGCTTTAGTGGTAACAAGCAGAAGTCTATTCAGTTTTTGGAGGACCCCCAAAAATGGCTTTTAAGCACATTCCCAGATAGCACCTGAGGACATCCGGAACCTTAAAAGTAGTCAAAACCAACTCATCATGTCTGACGATGACTGTACTCTTCATTCAACTGTATCCTGGAATGATCAGCATTAGAAAGTATTCATTAATTTAAATGTGAATTCTCTCTCTCTCCCTCTCTATATATACACACATAAACATGCATACAGCGCAGTTTAAAATTGTTTTTATTTAACCTCTATTTAACCAGGGAGACTCATTGAGATTGAAAATCTCTTTTAGAAGAGTGATCTGGCCAAAATAAGCAGCAGCGCAAGTCATTTACAAAAGTTTCACACAGACAGACAACAAACAACAAAATATTAGGCATCAAGTAAAATCACGATCATAGAAATGAGAGAATAGGCCAATAAAAAGATAGACAGGCCATTGAGTTTGCCTCAAAATCCTTCATCAATGATTTAAAAACACCAAGTGGGACAAGCTCTTCAAATTTCAGATCACTTTGCAGGGTATTCCATGAAGAGAGAGCAGAATGGATAAATGGCCTTTTCCGCATGACCGGTCATTGGGGACAGACAGTAAGAATAAGTCCTATGAACGTAGACAATAACCACGGACACATTTTTTTTTTTGCACAATATAACTACATACGTAAATAAGCAGTGAGTGGAATAGCTTTATAAATAAAGACATACCAGTGATTAAGTGTACGGGTAGCCAGAGCAGGCCAGCCAACCCGAGAATATAAAGTGTGATTGTGTGTGAGAGCTTTACAAAGACAAATAAATATTTGGACAGTGGCAGAATATTTGTTTTTGTATTTTGGCTCTTTACTGCAACACATTGGATTTGAAATGAAACACTGAATATGAGGTTAAAGTGCAGACTGTCAACTTTAATTTAAGGGTATCTGTAGATATGCTTTACAGAGGCTATAGGAGAAGGGTATTTGCAGTAGTGTGTCCATGGTAATAAGAAGACACTGGCCTGGACGTGCTTTTTCATAGACATGAATGGCACCGCTGGCTGCACTTAAATTGAAGCTGTCCTTGCACAGAACAGACATGCCTCCCAGATAACCGCTTCCCCGTGTATATCTGCACATGATGGGCCACTATTGTCCCTGTAAGGCCATTTTAGGGCCATCAGAGTACACAAGCTAAACGATTTTGCAAAGCCACCTTACGTGACAAATTGTAAACAGAAACATCCAATGCTGGGATTAAATGTAACCCACCTAAATCCAATTAACCAACCAGGGAGTTAAAATTAAGTCTGTTCCACACAAATAATAGTCTAACATGAGAATATGGATGCATGACATGATACTAAGTCTGCATTATATTTCTAGCATTATGTTTTGAAGTTTTTTTTGTCTCAGTTGTCAGACACAGTTATTCTCAGATTTAACACACACACACACACACACACACACACTTCTTCTCAGGCTTCAGTTTGCTGTATGCACGTCTGTTACCCCACTCCATCTGAAGGCCTTAATAAAGTAATAACTCCTTTGCATTTTACATGACTCTGGGGCTTCTGCACTCGCCTGTCGGCTCCCCTCACATCACCCGAGTAAACTGGAACAGTTCTAGGCTGCAGGTTTCCCTCCTCCGCCGGCAGATAGAGTCCAGATAGCATGCCACAATTACACTGGCCAACAAATATTTTGTAGACAGCAGGAACAGGAGAACAACATGAAGAAATCTTTTAACGCTTCATTAAACTCATGTCCTGGCAGATTGCACTCGCTGTTTGGCTTCACAAATGCAGTAAAATTACCACAGCACATCAACACAGAAAATACATTTAGTAGAAGAGTCTGGATGCAATGCAATCGTTTGCCTGGTAATTCCTCTTATGGAAAGAAAAATGTAGTTGGTTTGGTTTCAGGTGAGATAAGATATCGCCTGATTACTGCTTGACTGATAAAATAAAATCACAAAAATGAATTTCAATCTGAGCAATTAAAACCAAAAGGTTAAGAAAAAGGTAGGATTACATCCTAATTTTATTACCGCCATATCATCCTATTCTGTGTAGTAAACAAAAATGGAAATTAACTACATAAATTAAGACATACACAAGCAAATACCTGGTGAATTCAATTTAAATCATCTGTACTTGGCTTTGAAATAAATTTACAGACACCCTGCGATTAACTATCACATTAGCTCATCTTACTGATTTTACTCTACTGAGCAGTTAGCTACTAGCTAAGTGGTTCTACGAGATCCTCACTCCAACGTTTTAAACAGCAGTCTTATATCTAGTGTTATTTTTAAAACTTTAAAGTGAGCTTAATGATAATCTGACCATGCTGGTGTCTTACTTGTAATTAAAAGTGTTAGCAAACTATGTGGCTAGCTCCTAGAGATAAATCAAAGTCGAGGTAATGTTACTAGCTATCAAGCTAATGTTATAGTACTCCAGGGACAAATTCTATATCACATGAAACTTGGGTAAAAAAAAACAGTTTGACTACATCTCTCTGCCACAGTTTGGGCATTTCTGCAGTTATAAGTAGCAGTTATAAGCTAACCAATCAGTATGAATATTATAAGCTAACCAATCAGTATGAATATTATAAGCTAACCAATCAGTGTGAATATTTGTGCTGACAAAAGTTGGGCTGACTTATTCACACTAAGCCATACTATCCGACAATTACCTAAGACAAAATAGTGAAATGTCAGTCAAAATGTAAGTTCTTATACAGGAACATTATGATCAGCTAAAAACATTTCTCTTAGCATGGCATTTATTTTTCACATAAACAAAAAAAAACATTTGTGTAATCTCAAAAAAAGGAGCTTCACGCCACAGCCAATTCAATTATAAATGCCAAGGGCACATGAGTCTAAAAGGACAGTGACAGCCCGGAATAGTCTTCACACTGCTTGGTGGGTAAGCAGAAAAAAAGCTTTGCAGCGGTATGGGCCATTTCAGTGCACTGGAGTCTCCAAAATGGACTTCACAGAGCAACTCATGACTTAAATATCCAAAGTTGCTCTTTTTTACTCTGAAGGGGACAGGGAGTCTTTTAGTCGATTAGTGTCTGTGGGAGGCATTAAATACTAAAGAGCACTATATTCGAAGGAGCTGAGCACAAGCTTGCATTTGTTTTTCTCATTTTTTTTATTTTTTTTAAACTTAATGCACATTTAATGAGGCTGGCTACCCTGCCTGGAGCAAAACAGAGGCAAATCACATCATTCAGAGTGACAGGCTGTAGAGTGAGCTATGAATTATTGCTTATTAAAAGGGCTAATTACGCCTGCCATTCCTGCGCAAGATTTATTAGACAAAGGTACAATTTGGGCTGATTGTATGAAGATGAAACATACCACAGAAAGGATAAGGAACCGTTTTCGCTTGACAGACATACAGCTGTCTTTATAGAAAAACAGAAAAAAGGCTTTAGCCAAAAATAAATAAATAAGCACAGGTGCTTATCCAGTCCACACTCAATTTATGTCCATACAGATGTAATCAAGAAACACAATACAACCAACCGCATCTAAGTGTCAATTTCTGGTTAAAATTACTTGGTCAAATCCTTGTTTTCTTGTAGTAATCAATGACTCTACATTGAATATAAAACTTGTACTGAACCTTTGAATGATTAATATGCTAGGTTAGCATATAGCAGTTGTCCAATAGTTTTATTATACTGGCAAAGACTGTGGCTAGACTCACATGGGCTAATGACACAAAGGAACGTTTCGCGACAGGAGCGTTAAAGCACTAAATTTACCTCACGATATAAAATCAGTTACATCTAATCTTACATCCCTCAGCCAAGCATAAACATACCAAATGCATTGTGAAGCACGGTTACTTCAACAAGCGCATTTCAGGTCTGCGTACCAACTACCGTCACAACTGCTTTCACTCAGCGGCTAAACTGACTTGCAGTGAGAAATTCAAAATTCAGAAGAATAAATATTGGATGTGATCCTTTTATTGGCAAGGTCTTGTAGTATTGCTTGTTAAGAAAAAAGACTAATGTGCCGTAGTGAACAGCATCACTCATGGGGCTAAAGCTTGGAGGGCTTCATTTTAAAGCCCTGCTTGAATTTCATCTAAACAAAAAAAAAAAACCAACAGGGTCTTTTTCTGGTCAAATACTGTAAAAGCTTTCAAACCTGTGTCTCGTGTCTTCAACCTAATCAATAATAAAGAGATTTAATAATGTGAATGTTTTGAAATACATTTATTGATGTGTTCAAAATGTACTTCTGCCATATTTCAGATATGTGGGTCAAGAGGTAAAATTTACAATGATATTTATACGATTCTGGCCAAATGACTGTTTAATTATAAACTTCTTAGTTCACCTGAAAATGATTACACCATTGTAGAGACGTCAAATAAAATCTATGCCCAGTAAAATCTCAAATATATCAAAAATTATATACTGGGAATTTGGGGGAATGAATCACAATTTCAGGGTTTATTAATTGTGAGTAAATAATTACTCACAATTGTTTTATGTCCTTAAAAGCGCAACAACCAACTTACTGGAATATCATTCTTCAGCATTATATTATCATATCAATGTCTCTTTCTTCCTCTCACTCTCTCTCTCTCACACACACACGCACACAAGAACGCATACACACACACACACACACACCCTAACCCGAACACACACACACACACAACAGAAAGGTAGAGTAGTTTGCGGTGTAGTACATCATATGCTCCTCTTTAGCTCCCCATAACATGGGCCGGGGTCTTTCGTTGCTGAATGAAGAAGTTTCGGTCCCAAAGGTCAAGCAGTCACTCGTATATCTTATGTCCTTCCTGCTCATTTCTGTTAATGTTTTAGTGTTGGCATCATTTCTCAGCGGCTCGGGCTTCCGCAAATAAATCACGGCGAGCCACAAACAACTTCTATAAATCCTGAAGAGTTCTACCTGCGCGACACACAAAAGGGGTTTTGGGTTACGCCTACGGGCCGCGTTTTCAAGAGATCGGATAACAAAGACTTTCTGTCTGAGGAAGTGTAGAACACATCCCTGCATAAATCTCTAAGATGGGGCTTGTTTTGGCTAGCGTGACTTCATACATGTTCTTGTTGAACCCGTGTCGCGCACATTGATCACAGTTAGTCTTTTATGATTTATTATCGTCGATCAGTGATTTGTGAAAGTCAAGGCAAATATATTTGAGGTTCTAAAAATCCCAGCTGGGGCAAAAAAAAATCCAACTTGCACAGTATCGCAATGATAGTTTTTGAATGATCTTTAATGTATAGATTAAATTTTCACATGTATCAATACCTGAAATATATATATATATATATGTATTATACATCTGTGCCCAGGTGACTATTTAAAAAAATAAAGACAAATTAGAAGTTTAAGTCCTGTTTGACCTGTTATTTGAGTCTGTGTTGAAAAAACGACTACTTTCATGAGCGACTACTTTCATGTCTTTTCGTTGTTTTAATTAAAAATGAACCTGATGCGCAACTATCCCGTTACTTAACTTATGTTTTATTATCCCTGACAGCCCTCAAGCAACCTTTGTAATCATGCTTCAATTACAGTAAATGTGATAAGATTTATTGACAAGTGACAGTTGTGTTATACAAGGGAGAGTACATTTTTTTAGTACGGTCAGGAGCTGAAATTGCATCCTCATTTTAAACAGAATAATTTGACATGCGGTAGATTCAGATAAGGCTGTACAATACTTCTTTAGTTCTTGCTCAACAAACATGAAGTCAGCTCTTCGTCAACGGTCGCCAGTGCATTGTCCCAAAATAATGTAGAAGTATGTTTCAGTGATTATGATCTACTGGTGATTACTTTTAGCAAACAATGCCAGTATTTTGTTGAACTTTATACACATGCCTTTAAACCAAAAAGTCACAATGAATTTACCAACAACAGAACTTTTACTTACAACATGCTGTGAAAAAACAGAACAAAAAACACTTCAGGTTATTGTGAGTTGTGAGAATCAAGCAATAGTTTAAACAAACCAAATGTTTCACCGTTGACAACAGTTGTAATTTTGGCATAATATTGCAGCAACTGAATTTTATACATGTATGCATGTATGTATAACATACACACACAAATAAGATTAATGACAGATTAATGCAACCATGAAAAGCAATGTCCTTCTTACATTTGGGACGTCTTTGTTGTCAAGAAAGTGCATGTCATTCACCTGCAGATAATGTCAATATCGTCCTTCTTCAATTAAATCATTTTTTGGACTGGGAGTTGCTTAGAACCAGAAAAACAAAGGTATTCCAAAGGATCTTAGCATTGAACAGGGAAATCTCCACAGGCCATTTAAACAATTATGTTGGAATTTTTCATTGGAAGTGATGAGCGATGACGGCAATGTTCACGTTATCAGCCCTTTCTGATCTGGGTTAGTCAATACTGGCACTCTCTAACAACACAAATTGCTCTAATCTCTCTAATGAAGCAATAATGACACATGACAAGTTTGACAGCTAAAATTACCCATTGAAAAGTAAGATTAATGTTCAAAGAAAAAAATACATTTTAGTTTAAAAGTTCAGTACAACAGTATATTTTGCTGTGTTAGAGAATTATTTCATGAAAGAAATGAAAGGTACTCCTGAGGAGGCCATTGGACTGTAGTCTGGAGTGCAGCCGACTCAACTCCTATATGAATCCCGCTGTGTGGCCAGGTCCTGGCCCTGTCCTGGCCCTGTCCTGGCCATGTTCTGGCCCTGTCCTGGCCATGTTCTGGCCCTGTCCTGGCCCTGTTCTGTACTGTGATCCCTTCTCTATCGGTAACCCTCTGCTTCCCCCACCACACATCTGAGTAAAGTGAAAAAATGAAAAGGATAAAATCCACATGCAGCTTTCTCTTCCCCCTTCAAATCCTCAAACCCATCAAACCACAGAAATCACGTCAGAGCGTCAAACTTATTCGTTGTTTAAATCTGCATGCCCAAATAGATCCTGAACACGCAAACTTATTCAAAGCTGAAGGGCCGATATGCATTCCAAATTAGTGTCAAACGGGGCTCGGAACCTTTTTGGCATCCATTTGGCACTCGGGCCCCTTAGAAACCAGTGCCAGACATCGCCACGGAGCCTCGCACGACTTAGCCACACGTAAAGCTCCGTATGCTGTGTGAACTACATCGCTGCACTCCCCCGACACCCAATAAACACTTGGTTTTGGACAGAAGCAGTCCCATAGAAATGGTCGGTTTTTTTGATCGTTCCCCCATTCTGATCGCCGTTGATTTCGGAAGAGTACCAGCACTTTGAAATAGAGGCCTGTGGCCAGAGGCCAGCCGCGTGCAAACGGCCAAAGGGTGAACACGAGGGCGGGGGTCACTGGTAACATTTACAAATTGTACGTGTGATCAAAGTACGGGGTGGGGGGGTTCCCCGACTCTCGACTTTCTAGGAGTGGACTCGGGAATGGAATGCATTAAGAGCGGCTTCCTCTGGTGCCACTGCCATATCCCCGGTCTTCCCCTTGCCAATCTGTGACTCATTTTTTAAGCCTGGTGCCCAAATGCCCCGTGGGCCAAAGCGATACGAGCCAAGACGAGGCCCTTTCGCCAGGGAACCCGGAGCCTCGCAACACATCACAGTCATTTAAACTGACGCGTTGTTTCTCCTCCGCAGGGCTTTGAAACAAACACCACTCACCCGTCGCAAACATATTGTGTATGACATAGTTTGGAAGTTACACCTTTTTCATCTTTTCAAAACAGCGTCTCGAGTTGCCCGTTCGATACGCCGCTCGAGTTTTAAAAGCGACCGCAGAAAAATTACAAAAATTATCTTCCATTGTATTCGTTTCATGCGATCCGTCTTATTTTAAAGAATCCGCTGGCTTACAAACACGGTATTGTTTATCATAAACCAACGCAACAATCAGACGGACGTGTTTGCATTCCACATGCGGTTCCTAACAGTTGGGAACATAGTTCTGCAAGACCAGAGCTGTTCCTCTGTCCAACTCATCCTACAGGGTGAAAGTTTGTAGATTGCCTTCCTAAATCTAAGTTTATGTGGACAAATTTTATAGGCCTAGTCATGGATGTTTTCCAAGGAGAAAATCCGTCTCGTTTTCCAGATGTTTCCTGAATTTCTGAATAGTATGAAAAGGTCTTTGGACCACAGAGTAGTTTTAAGATACTGTGGTGAAAAAACCAAGCACACTCTGACTTCAGCGTGAAATGCCTCTAGTGTGTTTCAACTTTCTACATCCAATGACATATTCAAAGTTGGCACCACCTCTGCTTTTAACAAAGTCTAGAAACACGGTCTGCGGCTCTCCGGCCTACACAAAGGCTTGGCTCTCCTTCCTTTGGAGCCATTAATGTGGTTAGGCACGCAATAACAGCACAGTTATGTTTAGGTAAATAAAAGGGTCGCGGATCGCTGGGATTCCATTGGCCGCAAAGCTAATCCCTGCAGTTTGTTGAGCGACGGTGTCGACTCACGGGTGAATATTAGCGGCCTAATTGACCGCCGGCTGGGCCGGTAAGTGTTGCCCTTTTCCCCCCGAATTACAGTCTTCAAAAGGACCACTTCCTGTGTGCTTCCCCTCGGATGTCGTCTGGGGGACCCACCTCCGCCATCTCCGCTGGTGGGGCCCACAGAGACGAGGTGAGAGGGGTCTCCACGGCCCGCTGCCTGCAGTGACAATTAGTTGTAATTGCTGAACGGGCGAGGCCTTTGAAGACCCTTAGTTTATCCCTGGGCACTGGTGCTGATGAATGCAAGGGCTTCTTTGACTTGCCTTCTCAAAGGAAGATTAATATTTGCAAAAGGAGATTTCTCAGTGAATGGACTCTGCGATTATTCGATTTGAAGGAAAAGTCTTAATGCCGTCTTTGCATAGTTTTTGGCTTGTGGCTTTTGTCTTATTTTTTTTAGCCTCCTGAAACAATAGAACTATATCTGGCAAATTGCGAGATCAGTATTAACAATCCCCTTTTTCACACAATTGGGAAAAGAAACTGGCTAAATTGATCATCACAAATGAGAAACAGTGCATAATAAAAATTATAAAAACTTAAGTTTAACCTTAATACAGGATTTAGTATGGAATACACTATCACAAACACTGAATGATTTACGCTTTAGCAGCTGAAATAAACAACTAAGAACAACATGCAAAGTACATGAAGGTTAGATGAAACCTGGAAATACGCACCTCTGTACGTTTATTAAGCTGAAGGGCCAAAAACCCTTTTCTCACAGGGGTAGAGCCATCCCACATGCATTACATCTCCACGGTGACACTTCCATAAACACACCCTCTTTTGAAGTTAATGCACAAATTGATTCAAGGTGATGAATTTGTAATCAGTTATGATGGATGGGGCGGAGGAAGGGAACGGAAAGGTTTGTGTCAATTTGACTTTCCCTGGGCACAAGCAGGCTTCGCTTTTATCCATTATCATTTCGCTTCCTATTACTCAGAGAAAATAAAGGGAATAAAGGCAACTGCTATGTCTAAGTGCTATTGAACCAGATGCCGGACCATTACACGTTCAAAGACCAGGGGAGAGGTACCATATTGCTTATGGCTACTCTGGTCCGACCGTGGGACAGAGGGCAGATCGTATGTTAAATGATTACGGTAATGAATAGGTGAATAATGACAAGAGAAGAGGTTTCCCAGCTTCGGGCCGAGATCCCGCGGAGTAAAACAGAACCATGTGGGGGGCGAGCCTTGAATATCACAAACAGTCTCAGGTTTTCTTTTTGGCTCCGCTGAGCTAAATCATAAACATGCTGTAGTAACACTGTGGGCTATCGGGTAATAATGGACCCCCCCCCCACCGTGTGATTACATCCCAATCAGTACCAGAATGCCCCTATAGGTGTCACAGATCCAATTTTTCTACTCTCGTTACCATCAAGCTTCACCTTTATTTTCTGAATGTTCTGTTCTTTTATTTCTTCTCATCCAGCATTTCTGCCATGATCCCTCAACATTACTGAACTGTAATTATTCAACAACCATAGTTATTAAACAACCATTTTTACGATTGGACACAAGTAATACCAATGACAACTTTGTGCAAAGAACACAAGTATCTTGTACTATTTATTGGAGACGGCACCAAATACAGGAAATGCAAAATAAAACAGATACACCATCCTCACAAGTAGTATTTTATTAAATGAGTCCGTGTGGAATACTTACCCACATCCTATTGAAACTCCCCGTAAACAACTCCCTGCACACAAGATTATTAAAACTTACTGTAATATTGCAAACTGAAACTTATTTTCATCTATTTTTTCTTTATTGCATTTTTCGAAGTTGCTCTGGATAAGAGCGTCTGCTAAATACCAATATGACTTGCAAATGCAGATGTTTTCAGTGACTTTTTATAATTTTATAATCTCAGTTATGACATTAAAATCTTTGTTATGACCTTGCAATTGTATTATTGAGCATTGAGCTCAGTTTCAGCCAGTGAAATACTGGGATCATCATGTCACAAACAGCCTGCTCCAGTATTAAGAGTTAAATATGTGAGAACATTTAATCCTTGGATAAAGGCATAATGCAATACAAATATGAAATGTTGCATTGATAAATTTAAATGGAAAATTACAAGCGGTATTGCCATCAGTCAATGTTATGAAGAGTAGGTGTAACAAATTACAATGAAAGAAACACACTTATACACATCTAAGTATTTATTAACTGGACCACATTTTGCTTGAGGAAGAAAAAAGGGATAAACGAACAAGAGAACATTTCTGAGGAGGTCTTAAAAGTTTTGAAAACTCCTTCAGATTAAGAAAATATAGTGTTCAGTGTTAAATAAACTCTTACAGTGTACATATGGTTCCAATTGGACTCGTATGTACTGTGTTAAGAGTTGAATTAACACTGGACATTTTACTGTGTATGTTTAAATTCAAGTTCTCTTAATCACAGTGATTTAATGACTTAATAGGCTTCACTCTTGTTCTGCAGCATTATGAACAAATCTGTTCATCCTATGGACTCATTTCACCAATGAAGAGAGAGATTTTTAAATATAACAACTGTATGATCGGCATCCATTAAAGTTCATCTACTTTCAGACCTGAAGGGAAACCCTCTCTATACGATCCACACAAACTTAGAAAGAGCTTATTCAATTCTCTGTAACCAAGGTTCTCCGGTTATTTTATTTCATATTTACCCACTTCACAGAACACAATAAACAAATAATGTTGACAATAAAAGATCTGGCACTATTGTAATTGACATTATGAAATACTAAAATTACAGGTAATTCAATAAAAACAATAGCTATTTGAGTGGAATGCACGAACAGTACAGCAGAACTATATTTATAGCCTGAGAAGTTTAAAGTTTATGATTTAAGATTACAGAATGGGGTCTCCAAAACAATAATCCTCTTACCGCAATTGTTGCTTAGATAAATCCACTTCAGCCCATTCATCGTTGTTTAACTGACTCATGCCACACTCAGTGCACATGCCACAGTCTTAGTCATTTAAAAAACGCTACTGAAAAAAAGGACCCGTGGACGTGGACTCACCACGCTAATGCAGACAATCTCGAAGAGAACAGCCATGCAAAACAGTCCTGAGAAACAGTTTACAAAACTAGCATACGAGCCTGCAATTTAACAACATTAACTACATGGCTTTCAGATTGCACTGTAAATTAGAAATTTAGAGTTGTCAAGAAAAGTACTTCCAAATTTTGAAAATGTACGACAGCGATGTTGTTTCTTTGGAAGCACTAAGTTGATGGCCCTTACTGTACGAGGCTGATATATAAAAATCTATTGTGTCCACCCAAACAATGTATCTGTGTGTGAGTCTGCTTGCCGTAGCTTGTAAAATTACACCAGTTACACTAACACAATAACTATGTGAGTACAGTTGAATTCTTTAGAAAATGTAACTGTACTGTGTAAGGCAGACCGAAATTAAATTTACTCTCAGCAATTTCTGTTCCACTAAAGACTCGTTCTTACAGCGCGACACATCAAAAGGTTGAAAAAGGTCATGACTATTTGATGAGACAAACCTTGACCTTTTGAATATTTAATTTTCATTATAGTAACATGGTCGTCTGCCTCTCGCTTCAAGGATATGAAATCTCTTTCAAAAAATACTGCATATATCCTCAGCAAACGTTTCTCCAGAAAACCAGCTGTGGTTTTGCACCTCTACCTGTATTACATCAAATGTAATTTGAAACCAGTTCCAGTATTACAATATTGCACGTTGCTTTATTATAGTGTAACCTAATATATTGTAAAGAATACATTCATGCAAAGGGGCACGTAAACTAGCAGTAGTTGCCCACAATTATAAACTATGTTACTGCAGCACTTTGCCTCAAGGAACGCAGGCTTACTAGGGAGTAAATGTGAAGAACAGCACACTGTGAAACCTCAAGAACAACACCAGAACGAATACCACACGCCTCTGAGTCTTTGAATACAAGCACACCTTTCAACATGGGCAATCAAATTCATCACAAAAGCAACAAAGAAAAGTAATTGATGTGCTGTCGGTCATAATACACAACGTCAATAGATATCTAGAGAGGACTGGAGGGGTTTCAATTGTTTCAGTGGAGAAAAGGGAATTTTGGTATCGCTACAATGAATGAAATTATTTTACCTGTAGGGAATACTGGAAGAAATATGCAATACAAATATACAAATAGACATGCACGTACACACAGACACACACACATGTATGCACACATATATATACAGTACATAGCAAATACGGAAAAAGAGAGAACTATATGTTTTCAATGTCAAGCTCAAACCGGACAAACGAAAAAAAGTTTGACCTTCAAATGCAAAAAAATTGTTTTATTGCCTACATTTAATTAAAATAGAACGAACGACGCAAGCTTCACCTTATCTTCATCAGGGTCGTATGTTCAAGACAGGTATAGACACAGGTGACTCATATTGTGTTTCTTCATCTTGCTGTAACCACCATCTCTTTGATAGACACATTTGTGCATAAGGCTTTCTTTATTTTGTATACATATAAAATACATTCCCTTTCTCTCTGGTTAAGAAATACATACGATTCATAAGCAGAGACACTTGTTCAGGAAACATACAAAGCTTAAACCGTATTTGCTTATGCATGGTCACATATCACCCATTAATACAAATTGATATTTACCAAAAGTTATTTTAACCTGTGACCTTCAGGTCACGTGATCAGTTTCCCACCTCCACAGACACACTGTGCATCAAGTACAGCCCAGTATTTCAAGGTCTTTTTTTTTTTATTAACGAATTGGGCCCAAGAGGTCTCTGATCGTGGTCCTTTTTGTCTGTGTTTATAGCAGAAATGGCATCATTTCAGGCACTTGAAACCCAACGCACCGGCGCTCGGAGGCACTAATGGACTCGTCAGAGGCTCAGAGCGATGTCACTTTTCGGTGTAGTAAACCGTCTGCGGTGTACGGGGATGAAGGGCCGTTTATCAGCACAGCGCAGGGGCGGCCTTTACATTCAAATTGGATTTTATCTTCACTTAAAATTAAAAGTCAAGTGAAAATACTGAGACATGTTGTTATTGTGTATGTGTGTGTGTGTGTGTGTGTGTCTGTGTTTGTGTGTGATTTTATGATCACATCACTGTCAAGATCCCTTTTCCAGATTAGATACATTACTATTACTTATTATTTCAATAAATTCAATATAGGGAGTAGCAAGTAGCAACTACGCCAGAACTGCAGTTTCATTAAAATATTTCATGTGAATGGTGTTGATGTCTATTGGCTAATAAATTCAGAGCAAATCCAAATTTTTGTGGCAAGAAGTACCCTGATGCACAAGTACTCCAGATTCTGTCCTATCACTGGAGCCACTAACCCCCTAGCCAACTCTTTCAATGATGAGAGCCAACCGAGAGAGGCAGTGGCGTCCATTTTAAGGTCGTTGGTATGAAGCGGTTGGTAAAGGATTAGGGGAGACACTATAGCCGCCAGGCTGCTGAACCAGAACAATGAACAATACAAACCACCGCTACCTACTTTCACACTGTGGAATGCCTGTAACGTGACAAAAAAGAATGATTACACTAATATACGACTCGCGGCTGAAGAGCGTAAATTAAACGCGTGACATTAGTTTAGAGAGTGTGCATTCATATCAGACTGTCAGCTAACTGTGGGATTTTAGTGGCAGATTATTGTTCACAAACTGTACTGCTAACAACGATGTGACGTGAAAACATTAGAGGAACCAGTAATGGCCCCAGACATACCCCAGAGATCACTGCGCATAGTGTAAAATAAATATCAGACTTTATTTACACTGGAATACAAATGCACATAAACATTTAAGCTAACCACAACAGTTTACCACAACATCTGCAATATCCCTAGAATGCAAAAACAGAATGGCTGCTAGCTCATTTTTTACGACATGCAGCATAGCAACAACCAGTTGGACGCATCTGGAAAAAATGGTGGTATAAATACTAAACGTCACCAGTTCTGAGGCATATCAATACAAGTGTGATGTACAAAACACAAGTGTGTGCGTACAAATACATGTGATTGGCTTCTTCCCATTACCAGCCAGGGAGTTTTTCCTAGCCACTGTCGCCCTAGACGCACTCTTGGGGTTCAGGCCCGGGTCTCTGTGAAGCTGCTTTGTGACAATGCCCTTTGTAAAAAGCGCTATAGAAATAAAATAAAATTGAATTGAATTATTGATAATTTACCCATTTCATCCATTCTTTAAAACTGAATTTGTGCTACCACGAGCTGTTCAGTGCAATGTCCGCAGTACACATACAGTGCCCTCCACTATTATTGGCACCCCTGGTAAAAATGAGTAAAACTACTCCTACAAGCAGTACTATTAGTGCCGTTGTACCCTTGAGCAAGGTACTTAACCTGACTTGCTTCAGTATATATCCAGCTGTATGAATGGATAAATATAATAAGAAGTTGTGAAAGTCGCTCTGGATAAGAGCGTCTGCTAAATGCCTGTAATGTAGTGTAATGTATAACGTCTCTGCATTTGAATTAATCTCTATGGAAATTGGGGGGTGGGACTAGATTTAGCTGTAAATTACACTGGAACAGTATGGAACACATGGTTCACTTATCCTGACTTATTTTTCCATAGAGTTCAATAGGACAATTTGTCAGGAGAAACAACCCTTAAAGTGATTCATCCATATCTACGGCATATCTGGCAGCAGAGTGATGGTTTGAGGCTTGTTTGATACCTCAAACCCTTGATGACTTAGACATTTTACCAACCAACCGTGCAGACTGTCATTACAATTGGTAATTTATGGCAGCTGAGTTTGTGAGCAATGCATACCGTTTGAAAAATTGCTGTGGATGCTTCTGGTCAGGAAAACAGTGAATCAGAAGTTATTAAAGCAAGAAAAAATGGAAAACTTCACTCCTTCCTCTCAAAAAACTTTTTTGAAGATTTATGTGAAGAAACGACATACACTGAAGATATGTTCGAAATAAACAATTCTCCTAAATGAACAAAAAATTTAAAACCTGCCACACAATCAAATTCAGACACTTTAATTTTCGATTTCTGCAATAACCACCCAGCCATGGCTGGAAAAAAGCCACGTTTGTGCATTTGGAGGCATCGGTGTGGCTTACTCTCTGAGCAAACTCACTAAATAAAAAATAAATACAATCTGATCTCCCTTCTATGCGTACAAGTTTTCATGCAGCGCGCGTTGCCATGGGGATGACCAAACGCATATCGCATGCATGCGTGAGCCGCGGCACCTCGGAGCGCAGTGCAGAAATGCGCCCGGTTTAAAATGCTAATTTTGCATTTTTAATGCCGGACAGGCGGGAGTGACTCTAAACCACTCACGGGAAACTGCGAGAAGACATGCAAAACCCCTCTCTCAGTCCCACTTTACTCTGATTTACTTATTCATTCCTCCCTTACACTCGCGACCCCCCCTTTATTTATATAACGGGGAAGATCTGGGCCGTTAGACTTTTCCCTCATGAAGGCAGGGCAATGAGTTAGCTAGTATTCGGCTTCTTCTGACGCTTTCTTATTCATCACACACACCATGTCCTTAATAAGACCTGATGCAAACTTAAACTAACACAGATCAATTTTAACAATACTCTCCGTGTGTGCATGTTTCCATGGTTTCCTGTGTGTTATCCCGTTTACTGCAGTACGCTACAGTAAATACACACACAGGCTGTAGGCTACTTTGGTAGTAGCCTACTTGGGACATGCATGTCCACGTATTAAAATATGTGGAGCCTTTCAATGACTATCTGCTTTTGATACATTTTTGAAGAATGGCTACTTATGGTTTTCAAATAATGGACATTATTCAACCCCCAAACCCTCCATAAAGAACAAATAATTCCACTTGCAGATTCGCAGCCCCTCTGTGGCAGTGACAAGCACGGCAATTGAACGTATCTGTGACTTTCGCGCTTGATTCCTGGATTATCCTCCCTGTTATTCTAGGTGTATGGTAGCTAATGCGAGATTATCACTAAATGGGGATCTGTGAAATCGGCCGGAAGACTCAGGGTCTCTTTCTCGCGGAAATATGCGGGATGTAAAGTCAAGGCGGTGAGCTAATGACCCGCCTGGAGCTCCACGAGGTTTAGCCCCGACGTTGCAGCTGGAGACGTGTATGGTAGCAGCAGGGACGGTCCCTCGGGGTTTCCCTCACTCAGCTCTTCACACCGAACACGCCTGCGTGTGCCGGCCTGCGAGCGGCGAACAGGCCGGCCGTGTGGGCAGAAAAAAGGGGGACATAAAAACATTAAAAAAGAAATACTCAACAGGCACGGTTAGATAACGGAAGCTGAGGGGTTGAGTGATTGACAGGCGAGTCAGTTGGTCGGTGGGTTTTGAGAGTGCGAGAGAGAGGGGAACGGACACCGCACTTAGCGTGGATCCATCTCCCAGTCGCAGCCAATAAAGTTCCCTTTTTGTACGACTGTCAGTGGACCACAAATCAAACCAAACTCCCAGCAGAACATAAGAGCTTGCGTTATCCCAGCTGAACTTGAGGGCTTTCATTATCCGCACATCACCATGTCCGTAGCCCTGTTTCACAAATGTGTCGTTCGTTTTTGGTTGGGTGGACCACACATGTACGAATCAACAGCTTACGAGCTATTGAATCAGTGTGTTTGGAAGAAAAAGAAAAAGTTAATTTGTTAATACTAAATATTATCAATAAAATTTTAATACTTTAAAATATTTTTTCATCAGAGAGAAGCGTTTGTTTCAAGATAGTTAGATACATACATTAAAACATCCTACTATTACAGTTAAGTAGTGATAATTTACCGCAGCCCTGGGTATTTTGCAATGCTTTTGTCAGATGTTGCTCTAGGCGATCCGATCTAAGCTTTGTTGCCAGCAGCCCACTGCAGGCCCAACCAGTGCATGCCCAAGACTCGGCGGCAGCAGCAGCCCCCCAGCCCTCACTCTCCACCCCATAATCCTTTGCAAGGCCTGCAGCGCTGTTCCCCACGCCACGCCTGACTGGAGCGATAACCTAGCTTGTCTTTTACATTAAAGGCTGATGAACTAACGGCCTCTTGGTGTGAGGCTGGAGTTATCCTAACCTGCATCTCCCAGGCATTCCTTTCTGTGGGGGGAGGGAGGAAGGGAGGGGTGGGTTTGTATTTTTTTTTTAAACCTGAGAAACTGCCATTTATATTAAAAAAAATAAAAAACATTTCTGGAGCAGTGTGGCTTTTCACGTTTGCAACTTCCACCGCAAGCTATTTTGCATGCAATTGGATCTAATTGACATTTGCAGACCACAGGTAGGTCATTCTCCTCTTTTTAAAAGTATGATCAACTGATTTAATGACCTGTTTCTGCAGTCTTGCTAAGTTTAGCCCCTTATTTATGGTTCAGTGAAAAGCTCCTCCATTTCTACATCCTACGCTGAACAGGCTGGGCCGTGTGACTGCATATTCATTCTGGGGCCTCCGTCTGATTGGATCTTTTGCGTAAATCTCTCTCTCTCTCTCTCTCTCTCTCTCTCTCGAGCTGGCATGCATTCTTTGTGGTATCTTGTGGAACTGAAGCAAAGAGCTCGGTCAAACATTAAAAACAATTGGACAGTCAAGGCATTGTCAACAACATGCTGATGTTTATGATAATTGCTATGGCAAACTCAATCCAAAGAAAACAGGACATGTGTATTGTGTTGATATACCAGCTAGCTAGTTTGTTTTAATGGTTTCTGAACTCACCAAATCTTTGGTGAACAAAAAAATTATCATTGTTTTTAATTATTAGAGAAAGATGAGGTATTTTGACGCTCTTACTGATTATATCTTATTTAATGAGCAATTAGAATCATTTTTCTGGGATTCCAAGACTTTTATCCCAAAGCATACTCTTAAGCATGGCAGTGTGTGACATGTGTTTTTAGAATAACCACTTTTTAAAAATAGACCAAAATTTCTAAAATTGATCAATGAAAACTGGCAACTGCTGTTTTCAACCAAGGGCGTATGAGCGTATGAGCATGCATATAGCTGTCAACACACATATTCTACAAGTCCACAAGAAAACCTGTAAAAAAGGAGTAAAGGCTTACAGATGAGCTCTTGAGATTCAGGTACGAGCTTTTTTGAGGAAGAGGATGAGATCTGGAACAACACAATCACTACTTTTACCGAAATAAATCCTCCGTGTTTCTTAGGTAATTAGCTTCTGCTCGGTCCTGTCATGTCCATAAGTGCAGAAAAACAAGAGCTGAGCCATGTCCATGAGGTCATTGCTCGCCGAGGCCGGGATTACTACTCCAAACGGAGCCATGAGAAGCATGTATTGATCTGGTCTGACAGTCGCTGCCACATTAAGCCTCGCTGAGTCCGCTACTCCAACGCTTAAAGCTGTTATCTGGTATATCATCGGCTATCTTTAAACAGCATCAAAATGGCTTCGCACTGTACGCAATTCATCCTCGCGTTATTAGCTCGGTGCACCCCAACGGCAGATCACTTTAAACCGCTAATGCTACATTATAGAGGTCATTATGAAGTGGATTTCAGTTTAATTATCGTGTGAAGCCTGTTAAGACTACAATGCATGTTAAATCTGTACTCGGTGCTTGGACGGGCAAAACAAATCAAAGTTTAAAAGACTTAACATCCTGGCTACCAAGCTGCAGGCCAGATAAGGAGCAAAGGAAGCTAGGCTATATGATAAACATACGATTTGTCCAATTCAGGAATGTTACCTGTTCATTTGGTTATTTCTAACAGCATCCCAACCAAAAACTGTCGGGGCCAAGTTCACACATCGCACAGGTCAAGGTCTTAGACGGCCTATAAGTGGACTGCTTCCAGCACAAATCACATATTCTCCCAATATACGGTGGCAGAAAATGGCACTACTTTGAATGGTCTTTTCGCTTTACTGGTGATTTTAAGCAACTGAAGCTGCCAGCACACAGGAACTTACACTACAATACACTGTGGTCACGCACAGGCTGTCAAAGTGAAATTAAGCTGTAAATGGGGGTGAAAATCTTTAATATTATTAACGTGACTGGGTTAAATTCGCATCGTGATGAGAATCTAAAATTAAATGCGAGTGCATTAAAGAGCTATTGTAACATGACTGAGTCAGTGTCAACCGCCAAATAGTCTCACTGACTGCGTTGACTGATAACAGGAAAAACTCAATTGGCCGGAAATGATAGTCTAAAACGCCACTGCTATACGCTGCCACATTGTGATTCTTAAAATATTTCGTACTTGTATACCCGTAAAAGCACGAAAGGTACGCCACTTGCTACAGAGAGCCGATGTGTCACATTCGGTTGAAGGTAGTCCAGCCACACGATTCGTTCAGACAATGGACGTAGCCTACCCTCCGGAGCTTTCGCCTCACATATGATCACGGTGACTTCGCTTAATTCAGTCGGCGCTCTGGCTGGATTTGTGTAAACATGCAAGGGGGAAATTATCTTTAGACAATTCTCAGCTGAGAGTTGTAGAGAGCAGTTGACATCTGACATTAACTCTTCCGTTGCATGTAGCATCAGTGAAACATTAAACAGTTTTCCAGCGTTGTCCGACGCCTCCGAATAACTGAAGTCCTGTTCTCCCTAAACAACCGTACTTTTATCCCATTACAATGAAAGGATCTCAAGATGTGTTTTTATTGGCGTTATTCGCCCTTTCTTTGTTCGTCTCGTTTGCTCAGTGACATTCGCAGAATCAAAGGGCGTCTTCACGCCCATCTCTAAACTGGCAATGTGAATTAATATCCGATCGCGCTGGCGAGAACATCCAGTGGGAGCTTCGGGTTTGCTTAGGGTGTTATTATATGGCTGAGCTAGATTGTGAAGTTTTGTCGGAGTGAGTTATCTCAGTGTGGTTAAAATCGGCGCGTTCACTGATGCATTCACATAAGCAAGCATGACAGCTAAAGTAGCTGTGTGTATCGGCGGGGATGTTCCCATGCAGGCCAGCTACAAGCCCCAAGGCTTTCCCCCCATCTCCCCTCTTTCTTTCCGACTTCTAAGTGGTTTAACCACAAGGTATCCCTCCTTGCACCGCGCACTAAGCCCGGCGCGCGAGCGAGGCACTTATTTCAATTGCAGTTTATGTTTTATTCCTTCCATAATTTCGAAGTGTCTAGACTGAAGTGCTGCGTGCTGAAAAACTCGGGCTCATGCGCGAGGGCTCGCCAACGGGGGCGCGAGGACGCGAGAGAAACGCGTTTCTCAACCTGGTTCTGATCCTGGGGAAGGCGACGGACGCTCTCCTGGCAGAGAACCTCCAATTCTTTTGGAGTGAATGGAATGCTGGGATACCTATGACAAATTAATGTCCAGATTGATTCACAAGTTGCAGTACAAATGGGTCCAGTATCTCGCCAATCGTCAATCTTTTGGTAGGAATGCGCACCGTCCAGTGTGTCATTAATATTTTTAAAAAGTGGTTATTCTAAAAACACTTGTGACACTGCCGTGCTTAACAGTACGCCTTGGGATAAATGTCTTGGCATCCCATACTTTTAGGGTCACTCGACTATAGATAAGAAAAAATAGGCCGACTAATTTTATCAGATTTGTTCCCTATTGCCTCCTATGATACCAAGCAGTTTTTTTTATTTGTGTATAAATTGCATTGTTTACGATGCATCTCCTTCAAACCTTATATCTTCTAGAGATTCTATAATTTACAAAACGGACAAATCATCTTGATAAGCATCATTTAATTTACGGTTACAGTAATGCAATATTTTATGGCCGAATGCTTGAAATTATGAACTAGTTTCCTTCTACATTATATAAGAACATAACAATGGTGTGACGAAGACGAGGCTGGAACAGCACTTGCCCCAGGGCAGTATCTAATTGAACTAAATTTACTTGACTACCTTTTTGAAAAGCTAAAAGCATTGTATAATGAAAAAAAAAACAGTTTTATTCAATTGGTACTCCATTACAAAGCACTTTGAGCAGTATGTTGCAAAAGACACTATAAAGCTCTATTTATTGAACCCTTAGAGGGCTTGTGCATGTGTGTGTGTGTGTGTGCGTGCATGTATGTGTATGTGCGAATGTTTGCAAAGCTTTACTGTGTGAACTTTAATGTTTAATTTAATTAAATTTGAAATCAAAACTGAAAATCTTGAACAAAGTAGTTTTACTGCTATAAACACATCACAGTTTTGAATAAAGAAGTACTGTATTGCCCTTATTTACTTTTCTAAGCGTAATGCCACAGAATGTCACATTGCATTATGAATAAAAATAAAAATCTAACTTAGCACTACATTATCCTTGATTCATTATTCAAACTTTGTAGCCTTTTTCTCATTTATATCCCCGGCACACCAGGGGTAACGGTATAATTCAGCTGAATCTGGGTTGCTGCTTTTTAGAATTGGGCGTTTCACTCAACCAAATGATCCAATTGTGGCTCTTCTTTAAGCAACTGTATTCATTATATTTTTTCAGTTGGCCCTTTTGAAATTATTACATGTAAAATTGGAGGCTGCAGAATCTTTTTTTAGCCTCGCATGAAGCCTGGGGATTCTGGACATTCTACGCAGATATGCTATGCCCCGTTGTGCTAATGATGCAACAGCATAGTTTTATTTTATTTTTTATTTATCCTTTAGTTACATCAGTGAGACTAAAAAACACTTTTACAAGAGACTTGTTCATGAGGGAGCAGTCACACACTAATTACCTTTACACACATGCTGTAAGTTATTTAAACACACAGCAGTAGAGTCTCACAGTATAGGCAGAGAACGTAAACAGGTTAGCAGACTGATTTAAAGTCATTTATTTTCCTCAGTTACTATACTGCAGATCTTGGCTCTGAATTCCTTCAGCAAAAAGAGTCGGTCAACATTCAGCTCGTTCAGTAACATGCTCCAAATACGCAGCTTAATAAGCGAAAGCGGTTTTCCTAATGCCAGTACAGGGGTGGGGGCTTTTTAAAAGGCATCCTTCACCAGTCTAGAATTTAAAGGAATTCCTCGTAAGGAGGCGGTTAAGGTAAGAAAGGAGTACGGCTGCTTTATGTAAGAACAGGTACCAGTGGTGGGGGCTACATGTAGTGAATATCCCTTTCCCACATAAAACCTGGGAATGACACGGATGTTGAACACGGCTTCGACCCACGTGGGACCCATTCACACCATACTATGGTCCCAGGTCCTCGCCATTCACACAAGACCCGGGTCGGCAAGTTTACTTCTGTACACTTTCCAGTTCCCCCCCCCCCCAACTAATACAGCTAGTTAGGTAGCCAGCTGGTTACCGGGCTGGTCCAGCCCACTCTTATGATTTGGAGTTTGAACTCATTCTGCCCTCTACATGTAATGGTGTCTGGAGCCACACTGACTCACTCTAGAGCAGGGGTCCTCAACCTTATCCAGAAAGAGCCGGTGTGGACGCAGGCTTTTGTTCCAGCCAAGCAGTAACACACCTGACTCTACTAATCAACCACTAGAGTCGTTGCTAAAGACCTTGATTAGTAGAACCAGGTGTGTAACTGCTTGGCTGGAACAAAAGCCTGCACCAAAACCAGTCCTTACTAGATAAGTTGTAGGACTCCTGTATGCTCTAAAGAAAGAAGCACATCAGCTTGTTTTACCCAACAGGAATGGCAGGATGTCAACACCAAGCGGAATTTAAATCCATTTTTAATACGCTCAAGTTCTTCTCATAAGAAGACTAAAAATTCAAACCAGCAAGTCTGAGAACTTTGTGAGCAGTCAAGTTCATTATCCATTTATCACCAGCTTGTCACTGCACACCCTGAGGAGGTTAATCACCACTCTTTCCAGTTAATATATACAATATATTTCAATAGATTTTTTAAAGGGTAACGTTAGTAGCAAATTCTAATTGAGAAAATATACTGGACTCATATAAACTGCTAATTTTACAGTCCAGTAAGTTTATTTAACACTGGGAATTGTACAGTGTGGTTTTGAACTACAGTTTTGATATCCTTTATCCAAAGCGGGGCCTGGGAATACCAGATATATAATTATAAAGTAGACACAGAAGAGGAACTCTCCAATATATTCTCTTCTAAAATACCCAAAAGACACTACAGTACTTAAACCACACTAATACACAACATTGATATTTGCTTGTGAAAAATGAAATAGGACAATTTTATCTGAGATTGTCGGCATGCTCGTATCATTCTGGGTATTGAAGTAGCACAAGTGCTGACTTTTCCAATTGGCCTGAGTATGTAATTTCAACCTGCAATTGATCAGCTACATGGATCAAACTGAATGTCCTTTCAGATCATTCAAAGCAAACCCACGGATTTGGTATATTATCCGATAAAGCATTCACAATAAACAACAGAACATAGATCAATGATTTTAAAGTAAATTATTTCAATAAAGGTTACTTTATGAAGGAGGGGGGGTGTATAAAACTATCATTTATTTCAATAGCTTTAAAAGATCATTTCTGGGGTGAGAAATGGCAGCATACCGCTCAATGAATCAGTCTATGAAGGGCAGGAAATCACTGTGATTTACAGCCACTTCAGAAAAGTACCCAGAAAATGCTGAAAAGAGGCGAGAGGTACATGGTTTCGTACTTACAGTAAATTAGTTTTAGGGGGGTGGGTGGAGTGGAGTGCATTTTGCCCCTCTGAATGTCTGAGCGTGTGCAGTCAGCTGAATCGTACAAAATGGCGCGGTTTGGAAAGGAGCAGCCTCTCTGTTAAAGCTCCCTCAGGGGCGGTGCCGTGTGTGATGAGGCGGCTCGTCCTGATTCCAGACCGCTGGGAAAAAGAGAAGTGTTGACAAAGCAAGCAAAACAAACGGGGAAGAACTACGCAAAACATAAACAAACTCTGCCCTCGACAAAAGACTTGCCCGTCAAATTAGTTCCGGGGTCAGGTCTAATCTACGGGCCTCTTTTCCTTTCTTATAATGCGTGGCGACCCGTCAGATCGTCACGGTTCTGAAGAGACAATCGTATAAAACAATGCAAACGTAATGAGGAATACCACTGAAATTCCGGTCAGCTGTCCCGACGGCCATTTTGATGAACGAGTTTAGCTGCCTTCTGTGTTTTTCCAAGAAAATTTATTTTGCAAACGAGCACTGCCCTACATCACTTTTTCTTTTGTGTTCAGGCTACTTACATTAAGAGACATTACCTTAACCTAGCTCAACCTGCAGTTATAGTTGAGGAGTTTTCAACAATGGAATCTCTCTTTCTCCCTCTCCCTCTCTCTCTCTCTCTCTCTCTCTCTCTCCCTCTCTCTCCCTCTCTCTCCCTCTCTCTCTCTCTCTCTCTCTCTCTCTCTCTCTCTCTCTCTCTCTCTCTCTCTCTCTCTCTCTCTCTCTCTCTCTCTCTCTCTCTCTCTCTCTCTCTCTCGCCTAGCTGCTACATCATTATTCAATGGATTTGCTCGACTTTACTCAGGATTGTGTAACAAAGAAAGTGGCTTATTATCGCCTGCTGAAGTAGTTGTCTGCACATGTACAGTCACGGTAATTGGGCCCCGTTGAACAAGCAGACCGGATTGGAGACGACACTAAACCATTATCAGAAAATCAAGTGCTGTTTTTGCAATTATGCCAGTTTGGCTGAGCACGGTGAATCAGGCCTTTTGTTTCTCGGGGAAAGTTAATTTACCCACAAACCGTACGACTTTTACAATCTCTAAACCGCACAATGAGACAGTTCTTTGTTGGGGCAACTTTGGGCAAGTTGCTGGTTCTACTTCAGTGTGCCGTTTCTGAACGTGTATTGTGTCAAATGATAAAGATGGAAGCACATCAAACTATTCTGTTTTCATTTAGCTGAGTTCAAGTTCATTCCTCTGACAAACCAAATCATCTCATCTTATTTGGACAAAAATAAAAGACTGAGATTTCAAAACACATCTTGGTTTTTTATTTCAAAAACTGCAAGTGAGTTTAAATTCCGCAACACGAGAACGGCACGTACAACGATGTAGAACAAATAAGTGCAAATCAGTAACAAAGTTAGCAAACACCTGAAGCTACCACAGAAGCAAATATATATATATATATTTTTACAATAAACCTTTGAGGAAATATGGACCTCTGTTCTCGCCTCCACTTGCATATTTAATGCAAACATCAGAACTGGAAGCAGTGCAGCTAGCAAGAGTAGTTCTTTATTTTGTGCGTTCACAATTAGAGGTGAAGCAGGTGAGGCAGGAGGAAGGAGATGAAACTGCATATTCTCACCGCAGAGAGAAGTAACAGAGCAGAATCAGTGAGCTGAGATGAAGCATAACTAGCGACTGGCTACCTGCGAGTCCCCTGACAGTAACTCAACATGGCAGCCCGGAGCAGCGCCATGCAAGTTTCTCAGCCTCCCCAAGTAACTGGTGACCTTCGACCCCGTCTCACATGGGTAGCCTGGGAGGGGGAACGGGTCAGTCCACGACAAGTTTGCTCTGAACTTTGAAACATGTGACCTCCTCCCACACAGTCTGCTCACTCACACACACACGCACACGCACACACACACGCACGCACACGCACACACACACACACACACACACACACACACACACACAGAGAGCACACCAGAAGCCCTCGGATTTGCACTTTGATCACCTCACACTATGCTCAGTTTACCTTCTGGGGCTGTCCAGTTATGTGGGCTTGAACCAACATAAAATAAATAAATAAATAAATATCTACGTCTTTCAGCTATGAGCCAAAGATGAATAGACCCATGTTGCTCAAAGATTATACCCGCCCCTCCCCATCTCACATTGTTAAATGGAATGCTTGTGATATAGGCCTATTGCATTTTTAAAATATGGTAAGAAATTAATTCCCAGTTGCGCCTGTAGCATCTCTACAGTGATGATTACGCCCACCATTCATGTCAGAATCAGTGGAGATCCTGTTCAGGCAGGATGACGGACTCCACACTTTTCACACAGAAGTGAAACGACTATCAAATGAATACAAATACCGCTGTGTACACAGCTAGCATTCCTCAATACAGCATCTACGGCAAGCGCAAGCGGCCAGTGTGCGCAAACAACTCCTCACGAGCAACAGAGGGTGGCAAGCGGAACGAACCCGGCGGTCCCCTCAAAGGTTGTGCCAATCGCCCTTCTCGCCGCCCCCATGAAGCCGCATTTCGAGCGACGCGCATTATTTTGGGGGTAAGCCGTCTGTCAGTTAAGTAAACAGTCGCCGCACACAAGCCCGTCAGGCCTCCAACCTTCAGGAAGCCGACGGCCTCCCAGTGACGGTTTTCGGTTTTGCCGTACGAATCAATTTGTCTCCACTGATGGAAAATAATTGCAAAGCAAACAAATTATCCCCGCCACATTGAACTGGCTTTCAGTCTAGGGATGCAGCGGCGGCAGCTGAATCGCTGGGCTTTAACACACGGCTTCTTCTTTCATTTCTCTCCCGCCCCCCGCCCCCCACCATTATGCCTTCTAACAAGTGAATTATGCCTCGGCTGGAAACGGGGAAAGAGGGCAAGAGATTTTAAAGTAGTGGCGCTTACATTATGCATTATGAGTGTTGAAACGTGTTACGTTACGTAGCCGAGCGAACTCGGATTGAAAGTGACAACTTGCAGCGCCGGTGCGAAACCAGCAGACAGCAGCTACTCGGGAATATCCTATCAGTGATGCGTTCCACTGAAACAGCTAGTGCTACCGCCCCAAAGTGTTCTCTCACCCAACTCTAATCGGTGCCATTTCAGGTTCAGCTACAACTCATTTTGACTAACTCTTCAGGGCCAATCCAGTGCAGAGTGACCCAGTAGGTCTTCTGTATCTATCGTTTTCTGAAGGTCAAAGTGCAAAAACCTGTAATCACTTAAACACACAGTTAGACCATGAGCGAGAGATTGCTCCACAGACATGGGCCTTCAGTTTGAGGCCGTCATGCAGACACAGAATAAGAACACCGTACAAACACGTCCTAGATGCTCACAAGATGGACTCGTAACCGCTAAACTGAGATATAACTGTAATTATACTTTCCGAACTGAAAAGAGAAGGAAAAACGTGAAACGCATTTGCGAAATAGCCCAGGTTCAGCTCTTGTAACACGCTCTGCCCTGTGAGTGCTGCGTGTAGGCCCGGAAACGGCAGCACGAACGTCCTACATTCGCTGCACTGGGAGATGACAGATGGACCTGAAGGTTGTAATCCAAGCCCCACTTTAGCAGCCCTAATGCCGAATTTAATTCTTCGAGTCACGGCCCTCTTACGCACCGCCATCCGTGACCAGAGCATGAGCCGCGTTCCGTTTTAAACCAGCCCGTCGTGGCGCAAAAAAAGAGAAGTTAAATACAGACGAATATTAATATTTCATACCGCCCGACCAACCGCTCTACAGTTGAACATACACTCTCTGAGATGGGTTTTCAGGTTTTGCATAAATCAGTTGGCCAGAAGCCACCGGCATCAAGCGTAAATTAACACATAGTGCATTTACGATTTATAGATTAAGAGAACATCCGTGTTCATCCTCTGTGTAAATTGTAATTATTTGATATGATAGATATTCTGGCTTGTGGGTCTCCCCACAGCACTGGGCTAAATTTATCCGTTGGTCATATATAGAGTAATCATGTCAAGTATGGAGCAATCAGACGGTAAGGCAGATAAACAGAACCTTAGATAATACCTATAATACCTATGCGTGTAGGAAAATATGCAGCCAGTAATTTAATCTATTCCTAGCCATGTTGTTTAATCACAATGCTAGATGGCAGCTCACACCGAATTTAGGCTTCAATTATTTAGATAAATATTATTGAACATGCCACATATATTACTGAAACGGGACAACAGTAGACATAATCTGATGTAGATATTAGTAGACATTATGAAAGGTATAAAAACATCTACCAGATACATTCAATTATGATGGATTGGGATTCAACCAGCTTAATCTTGTATGTACACATATGAAATATAAATATCGTCTATCAGATGAGTATTGGTCAGTGTTTGGAAACTGTCCAATCTCTAACAATCGCGTGCCAGGTCAGACATACAGAGATTTAAAAAGAGTCGTTTAATCTACAAATGTGTGCGTTTGTCCGTTTGCGTGCATGCATGTGTAAGTATGGTACACTAAAATTGTTACTAATATAATCACAGTAAACAGCGATTACATTCAGAGCATGCAGAAAAAACATTAAACAATGGAATAAAATTACAAATCAATTACTGCACCTCACAAGAACAATCTCTCCATTATCAAAGATTTTATGCTAATCATATTTCACAAATATATTTCAAAAATAAAAACTTTTTAAAACTTTTTAAATTTTATTTCCATCATAAATATCAAACCAAATTTCCGATGCTTTGTTGCCACCAGAACTGCATTAGGGAAGTTATAACCCCTCCAATCTGTCTTCCTCTTTTTTACTATGTGTAGCTTTATGCAGAATCCGTGTCATGTCTGCGTTTCTTCTAGGGAGTGACGGTTCATTGCTTGTCTTTTCTGGTGAGAGGAGACACTGGTTGACAGGTTCGAGGTTGGGCCTCGCCAGAACGACCAAGCACCCCGCGGATTCTGCATTACATTAACATGCCACTGGGTTTCCACGACACGTTGCAATTTAAAAAGTCCAAACTGAGTTTATTCTGAAATGTTAAATTAGGAGAAATTAGGGAAAGTCCCCAGTGGTTTGCAGACGGGGCTTTTATGAATCGCCTTGGTATCAGTGAAGAAATCAGCCTTTAGAAAAGTGTGATTACAGCTATTTAGGCTCCAGTTTCTTAAAGCAACAGACACCTTGAAATTCACCTGCTGACCATTTTTAATGAGTGCCATTTAGACAAACAGTTTCAAAATTTCACCAATTAACTAACCATTGTGTGTTGATTCTGGAAAAAAATTTGATACATTGGGGTGAAAACGCTTTCTTTTTTGTTTTTACATATTCTGCTGTTTATGTTCCTTTGAAATACTTCAGCTCTTTTAACACTGTCCTGAAAAGCAATTAGCGACAAAGGCCCGATTTCACGGGGCACAAAGAGCCACTGAAGCAAAATTTATTAAACTCCTTTCATAAATGAGCCAAAGCATTTTAATCAGTTAAGCAGCGAGCGCATTCCCAATGGAAGCCTAAAGAACCCCAAATAAAACTGCCACCACAGCAGCTTCAATCTCACACGGTTTCCATGGGCATCTACGGGAGAGACGGGACGATAAGACCAAATCTGAACCGTTTTCATCAGTCAGTTTGCCATTTACTGCTCCACAGCTCAAAAAAGCTATTAGAGGAAACTACTCACGTGAAAAGAAACAACTTTTATCACAATTTATCACAACTTACGCACGCTTAGCTTTTTTCAATATTTCAATGCCAACGCGAGTGCTTTATCATACATGGCTAGACTGCAATATGACTGAATGACTTTGACCTGCATGAAAACAGTATTTCCTCAGGTAATTAAGCATAGATGAAGAAATGTAAAACGACTGAAAGGGAAGCCATGTGAAAATTCTGTACACCAAGAAACCAACACCTTTATGCTGTTGGTGTCGTGGATGTTTGACTAAATCCACCAAGTGTAGCGTAACGGTTGGGAAAGTGTGCTTGTCGCTGAAGTTGTAGGTTGGATTCCCAGGTTGGGTACTGCCATTGTGCTCTTTAGCGAGGTACTTAACCTGAACTGCTTCAGTAAATATCCAGCTGTATAAATGGATTGTATGTAAAGAATGTCACCTGCCCTCCAGGACTGGAATTGCCCACCACTGTACTAGAGTACCGATAATCACCTTACCTTTCCTCCATGTGAGGGCGCCAGAGAGCTGATTCTCGTTTGTCTGGATCTGTCTGTCACAAAGTTGAGGGCCAGTGAGGGCCACTCCGTTTCAAGATTATTACATTTATTTACTAAGCAAAGTATTGAACATGAACAAGTATTATTTACACATATAGTAGGTACACATGCACATCCTGTACATATATTCAAGGTGACCCTCAGACAACAAGAAAATTAAGAATGAGGTCACGCTCCAACAGCAAGCAAGCGTTAATTGTCCCTCTGGGTTGTAAGATCGGTGAATGTACAATCTTTTTTACAAGCAATTAAATGTTTCCTCAGAGAGCAAAAAGGTGATAGGTAACTGTTAAATGACACACTTAAGGCTCGGCTAGCTGGTCTGGGAAGAATGCCTCAGAAGGCTCAGGATATAACTACACTGTCTCTGGGAATACAAGATAAGGTGGGAAACTATTTTTGCCAATGATTATTGAGTTTTTTTCTTTCTTCTTTTTTCTTTTCTTCCAATGCTCATTATTGAGTTTGGTTTTTGGAAGATTTGGTGTAGTATAATATTGTATAACAACCATTACATGCCAAGAGGAGAGACTATCCAAACTGGTGTGATATGGGATTATGGTGTAACACAATTAAATTTTCTGTAAAAGAATAAATAAAAACAGCAGTGCCACTGAAGCAGGCAAAACAAATACAATGCATATAATTAACTTCACATTGCAAACAGGTTGGTAGCCCAAGTACTAAAGAAGAGAGAGTGTATATATGTTGTCATGCATGTGTGTGTGTGTGTGTGTGTGTGTGTGTTTGCGTGTGTGTATGTGTGTGTGTGCAAGGAATTTGACACTTGAAAGCAGATAGCATTTTTTCCCCCTGTGGTTTTGGTGGGTAAGAAAGCTTTTAATGAAAAACACATTTTGGAGTTTTATCACCCTGGGAGATCTCGGAAAATCACGGCTCTGTATAGGTATTACACTTTCACAGCATTCCAGATTAATATGTAAATAAATAATGCCATAACGCCAGGAAAAAAAAAAAAGATAGCTACTAAAATTACGCCGTGTTTCCACTTACCGCTAAATGGGGCTGTAGACCGTTCAAATCACACCCTTCTCCTGCTGGAACCATGTGGTGTCCGGTCGCAGGCCCTGGCTGGTGAACGACGCATCTAGATCCCACAATGCACTGTTCACAACGATGACAAAACACTCATGGTAAGTCCCAATCGCAAAACTATATAGTTCTGTGGTCCCAATACTCGAAAAATGTGCCCTCCCTTTCTCCACTACCACCTCCTCTACTCCGTGCCCCAGAAACTGTGTTTTAATCTAATGTGGCTGATTATATCCTAATTACATATTAATGGTTACATATTAATTAATGTCTCGACGCAAACCGCAATGTCAGGTACATTGTATACTGTACATGCAAATACTTGTACTCGAAATGTTCAGACAGTTTTGCATACTTCCGGGTAGGAGAGGAGTGGTAGTGGGGGAGTGGAGGAAGGGAGGTGGGGAGTGAAGAATATTGGGACGCGCCGTCGGATCCGCCGACGCGTCTAACGTGTCCCACATTTCACACGTCCCGCTAAATGTTATCTCGTGTAGTCGCTTATTTTGCACTACATGTTTTGACATTTACACGTGTAAAATGACAGATAACATGTGTACATGAAGGAGACGTATCCGCAAAGAAAATTCATAGCGCTATTTTCTTTTTAAAGATATGAGCATGACCATGTGTACATGTTTCTGTGAATTTACATGAGCGAATTTGATAGCCTATGAGACACATTTGCAGAATCCTTTTTGGAAACTTTTAAAAACACATTTATAGGATTACATTGAAGAGCAGTATAGGAATACATTTAAATACAGTATAGGGTTGCATTTTTCATCATTCACATATTTTCTGTTTGGCTACATCATCATAACCAATTGTACTATATTTTCATTTAGCTGATATTATGACCTGTACCTGGAATTGGAAAGGTCATGTTTTATGTTTTGACATTGAAATCATTGTTTAAATGTGTTACACACAACAAAAAGCAAAGCACAGTAGCATTTAGACTGTCCCTGGCTGCAACCCCACCTGCTGGAAGTTTGACTGTTATACAATATTTACAATTCGTAGACAGGGAAATAACTCCTTTAATTATACTCTAGCGCACCCTTTTGGCCATTGTTCATTTTTAAATAACAGTGAACACGAGATGACAAAAAGCAACGTTTAGAAACGTGTAGAACAGCGTCCTGTTATGGATTCGTACGCAGGCTAACGTTAGGGCCGAAACATACCTCTCGCAAATACGCGAACGTGGACGCTTCGAGCGACGCAGTTCTTCTATTGCCATGACATTTGTGAAAGACAAACCAGAGGAAAGCACACATCAAACAAGTAAGTTGTTTACTGTTGTTGCCTGCTATAGCGTCCCTCGCTGCAACGCTCTGGTTCGTCTTTCATGAATGTCATGGCAAAAGAAAAAACTGTTTGCGTAGCTAGAAGAGTCCACTTTCGCGTATTTCCGTGAGGTATGTTTCCGCCCAAACGCTTCTATCCCATGTAGCCTATAGAGGCTATACGAAACAAACATTTATGTTTCAATAAACATGCATTTGTTTAATCATAACATGGTAAACACTGCCTCCCTTCTGTAATTAGTGAGACAAAGTGGCTAACTATAATCTGGCTCTACAGTTCATAAAAACCGTGTAACGTTAGATACATTTAGCAATTTAATTAATCTGGCTGAGTATCAATGTGGCTCGCATGCGGCCGACAATTATTATATATATTTTTTAAATTAAGCTTATTTGTTTCCTAAACAGTAATTTACTGTCGTAAATTATTTAATTATGCGCGCAACACATGTCTTCACACACCTGCTAATTTACCTGTCGTTGTGGCACTCCACACTGGCAAACGTAAGCGTAGTAGCGTACAGTCCTTCGCAAACGATTATTCACGAAATATCCCAGTCACGTGGTTTAGCCTCCCGCGCATTCAATCAAGCAATCACAATTGAACTAAACACAAGAAAGCCAACCAATCCTATATCTGAAAAAGTTTAATAAAACGTGAATTTTGACGATGTTTACAACATGTTATCAAACTATCCGTAAATCATGTGTTTTAATTATTGTACTGAAATTAATTCCTCTTGCACCCGTCGTTATTACTAGATCGACTATATAAACTCCTCAAAAAAAGTTTAAAAAAAATTTTTATCCTTTATTATTATTCCCTATATTTAATTTATATAATTTTATTTTATATTGGATTAGTTACAACGACAACGAGGTTGTACAAATAAGTATCACCGTGGCATCGTGGGAATGGAAGCTAACCGTGTGGGGTGCACAGCTAAAAAAAAAAAAAAAAAAAAAAAAAAAAAATTCTGCAATAATATTCAATCTCGTTTGTTCACTTTCGTTGCTGTTTTGTGCCTGTGGTGGGAGCAGTATGATGGGGGAATGGGATGGATGGTGACCAGCAGTGCAGTGTGTGTGAAGGCTGGTGACCAGCATGAGGAGGAGTGCCAAGCTGTTGTGGCTGGATCATCCACACCACACACTGACTACTGAGGTCCCTGAAAAAAAAAAAAAAAAATAAAAAAAAATGTTGTTTTTTTGTTTTTTTTTTTTTACTGTGGAGAGGTGCATCCATCCATCCCCCCAACCAAACAAAAACAAAAGAGTGAGAAGACAGAAAGATAGATATTGGATTTTTTTTTTTTTTTTTTTTGGGCGCGCTACCCCAGGTTAGTGTGTTGTTGCTCTCATTCCAATGCACGATCCTTAGAAGAAGTGTACCTCGTTAAAAAAGGTGACTATCAGGCTTTTCAATAAAATAAAAATAAATACAATTGGTATTATTAAAGGGGAGGAATAATCGACCGAAATAACGTTTCCGATAAAGAGTTTAGATAAAGACATAATTTCTGAAAACGTTTGTGTGTATCATTCAACATGTTTATTATAGTGTAGCAAACACAGCGAGAGTTTAAACCTCTGGTTTAAACCACTAGACGTTAATATGCAGTAGAACCATTTTTATTTGCTTGTTGAGGAGTTATGTTGTGTGCATATGCATATGTAGTAATGAAGTGGCCAGCCATTAGAGATACATATTTTAATTCATATTTTGGAGAAAGAGAAAAAAGTGGTCCAAAAATGCTTTTCTTTTCAGTCTAATACAGTGCATCAAAAAATATTTTCTTGTCATGTTGACATATTGGTGTCATGATAAAAAAAGAATTTGCCCCCATACTTCAGCTTTTGTATTAAAACATCAAATATGTAAATTACACTAAATATCAGGACATAACCTAATTAATCATACGTTGTGAAGATTGTCTGTCAGTTCAAAACTTTGATGGAGCATCTGTGCCTCCATCAATGGAAATTGTGCATTGCAAAATGACTGTACCTGGTGTCACAAACCAACCAACTAAGTCCACCTGGCAGGTAGCAAGAGAAATAACGAGAAACTGCAGAAAATATATACAGTTATTAGAGGCCAGAAATTGGCCTACATTGCCCTGCATGCGTTTCAGTCAAAATGGCAAGAATCTTTTTGTTGAAATATACCATTTTCATAAAGCTGTCATTCATATAGTTGCATTTGTATAGTAATACTGTAAAAAAAGAAGGAGGCCACATCTATAAAATTTCACATGCTCTACCTTGACCCAGGAATAGACAGAAACCCTAATGGTGGCAGTGTAGTATAATGGTTAAGAAACTGGCCTTGTTACTCCATGGCTTGATTCCCAACTGGGATTCTGCTGTCATACTGTTAAAAAGGGTACTTTAATCCTTTGGCGTAAGATCACAAATATGTGAGTAGAATGTCCTTATCTGAACATTCTAATGCTGATGTAACAAAGAAATTGAGTTCTAGAACACTGAGTTAGAATTTTGAGAAAACATTCCAAAAAGCCTACTCTTCAAAGGGCTAATCTGAATCGCTTCAGTCATATATCCAGCTGTATAAAATGTTGTTGTGGGTAAAAAAAAAAACTAAATCAATGCAAGTTGTCGTGAATAAGAGCATCTACTAAACGCTGAAAGATAACCGCATGTGGACTATGCAGGTGGCAGTAATATCATTCGATACTCTGTGAGTGAGCGTGTAAATGGTGGTGCTTGGAGAATTCGTGGTGGGCTAATAGCTCCTCAGGAGCCAGGTGGGTGCAGATTCCCCGAATTGTGTGAAGTAGGCCCACCACCAGGGCTTTTCCTGCCTCTCCTCCCCGTTCTCCCCCAGCTCGCTCAGGGAGTAGCGCTCAAACTGGTTGTAAGGGTCGAAGCGGTCGTACGTGTCCCTGGACGGAAAGTCCACCATGTCGGGCTCCAGGACGGCCTTCTTGAGCACAAAGTCCACCCGGCCGGCCTTCTGTAACTGCGCGGGCAGGAAGATCTTCTTCATCACTTTGTTGTAGCCCGGAGCGGAGGCGGTGAGGATGTGTACCCCGGCGTTTAGCAGTCTCCAGTAGTCCCCGTCTTCAGCTGAACACAGAACACAGATGTGGTATTAGGGTGGACACGTGGAGACGAAACGAGGGCATCAGGTATGCACACACATGGGCGTGTCTCCAAACCTTTACCAAGCTAATACTGTCAGTCCCTGGAGCACACCACTTGGCCTGAACGGTTTCAATAAAATACATTTCTCTTTAACCAGAAAAGATGTCAAATAGAAAAAAAAAAAGAGCTCTAATCCCTGGGTTTTCAATAGGGGGTCCTTGAAGGTACTGTAAGGGGTCCCTGGCCAGACTTGATATGCAATGAATGACTATATATATAGGTCTGGGAAAAGACTTTAAAATATAAAACCTTTTTAACTTATAATGGGGGTCCCCTGGATGCCTTTGAGCCTGGATGGGGGTCCCTGGATCAGAAAAGGTTGAAAACCCCTGCTTTAATCACTAAGTCCATTCTAGAGCTTTCTGGATAGTATAGTCAGTGTTTTCTCCAGAAACTGTGCCGTTATCCAGCTAACTCAGTAATCCTGCTTCGTGAAATAGCCCCCAGGTGACGCGGGTAAACATGGCAGTGTTGCCCTAGAGCAAGGGCCACTCACTCAAAATGGCCCCTAAATCTCCAGGCATCTTACAATACAAAATAGAAGCAAAACTGAATAAGGGCTTTCTAAGCAAATGAAGAATGTGGGATTACCCGTCCTGATGTCATGTCTGATCCCTCTAACCGATATGCTCGCTCCTTTGATCCCGTTTCCGTTCTCGTCCTTCACGATCCCCTTAATCCCTCGATGTACCTGCGGGAAAGAAAGGTGAGGCCTAACGTGCACACCAAGAAGCCCCGCCTCAGGGCCACCATGCGTGAAACGGGAAACGGGCACGGGACAATGCAGCCCAACACGGCAAAGCGTCACTCAGAGAGAGAGAGACAGAGGAGACCCACCAGCTCCATGAAGCTGAGGAGAGACTCTTTGTTGCGCTTCCATTCCGTGTACAGCTCCTCCTCGGCGGGGAACTTGTCACAGCCCAGCTCCACGGTGATCTCGAAACAGTTGGTGTGGAGGTAGTTGAAGTCTGACATGCCTGTTATTGAAAGGGAGGAGCCCTTTATTTGGGTTAGTCACCCCCCGATGAGGCACCATATTCTGGTAATAATGATAATAATAATACCCTGCATTTGTATAGAGCCTTTCTCACACTCAAAGCGCTTTACGATGATGAGCGGGAAACTCGCCTCAACCACCAGCAATACATTTTCTAGCATTGTGCATGTGGGTAACATACCTTAGCGCTATATAACTCATTACTAAGTACTGTAAGGAGGAGAAAGTGGCTTAGTGGAAGCAATGGCGAAAATTCTTTTTTTTTAATATATATAATCTGATTCAATTTCAGTTCAATTGAACCATTATACTGTTTTTTGGTACCTGGGTACACAATTTTTTTTGTTGTGTAGTTGTGTACATCATAAATATTTCAGTGGTCCTGACAATGATCAAGAAACATTGAGTAAGACTATGTATAAAATGTATAATATTTAAAAAATGTTGCATTGTATAATTCACAGGTAGGCAACCCTGGTCCTGGATTGCCAGAGATGTTCCTGGTTTTTTGCTCCATCCAAACCTATAAACCCATAGCTGCGTAACTGGATTAATTATCAGGTTTAATGAACACAGGTGAGGTCATAGATATAGAACCATAGATGTGACATATATCATAGTTAGTGGCAAAATTCTTGAGACCATACCCAGGTAACAATGGTCTTATATCTATGAGCCAATCATCAGCTATCTGGCTTCTGAGACCCGATTATGACATCACAGTGGGTTAGAAAGTACATGACACTTTGCCATTGGTTCCTATTATAGCTGCACCCAGGTAAGATGGCTGCCAAATTGTTCCATTTCGGAATTTGAAATTACTATTACATTACATCATATGTCACATCTATGGTTCTATATCTATGGGTGAGTTGACCATGTGCTGGAGGTATTTTGTTTTTCACAATTCAGACTGAAGCGCAGGCTCTTAATTATTAATTATTATTATTATCCATAAAAATCTTGCAACCAAACTCAGATGGAACAAAAACCAGAAACATCACTGGGGCTCCATGACTAGGAGTTGCCTACCCCTGCTATAACCCAAGCTACCTTATCACAGTAAAACGTTTCATAGACAGACACAAGAACAGTCTTCAGCTTTCATTCATGCACTTATCAAGAAATGTAACTAATATGTCAGATGGCGTAAATGTTATGGCTAATTAAGTAATTAAGGCATTTAAGTTTGAAAATCAGATACAGATACGGCCCCTCTGTTGCCCACCTCTGTTTTAAGGTGAACACAAAAAGCCGTGGACCCAGCGGCTCTCCAGGGCCAGCGTTGGGTACCCCCTGAGCTACACTATGGGACTGCGTGGCTCACCTCCTGCGAAACTGTACCACAGAGCGCCGTTGATGATGCCCCCTTTGCTTCCGAAGGACGCGCCGCACCTGTCCGAGTTGTTGTCCGCCATGGTGGCGTGCGCGTCCGCGTAAGTCCTGGCCAGCTGCTTAAACACCTGAGAGAAAAGATTGCGCTAGGGGTGCGGCAATTCATTTCTGAAGTCTCCGGTCTTAATCTCAAGAACCATATATTCTACCATGCTGAAACCTACACTACGAGGGACGTTCAATACGTGGCATACAGATATGCTGGGTGACAGGAGGGTAAACGCAGCCGGGTACGAGAAATGAAGCACCAGCACAAACATTTGGTCGGATACGGCCAAAGCCTTTATAAATAAGCTTTGTCAGGTTAACTGACTTTGGCCAGTATTCAATCAACATTTGTCCTTAACCGTGACTTCCAGGGAAATGCAAGCATTCCACGGTTTCTTTACACGCTCAGTTTGGTGACACCAGTTTCAGTGACCACTGAAATAACCAAACTGTGATTGTGAAGAAAAATTATAATAATTATTGCTTGTAACTGTTAAGTCAAAGTTAAGGACAAATGTCGATTGAATCTCAGCCTTATTGTGTGCTCCGGTAAGTCAACTGACCTCTTTTCTTTGTTTTTAAAAAAAATGCTTTGCCCGAAAGTATGAAATTAATTTCAATGACAGATCCTGGTACCTTGTGGCCTCTGGCTGGGTTACCTGTTCATCTGGAGTAGGAGAAAACATCTTCTCTTCATGCGGATGTTTGGAAAAGTCATACGGATAGGAGACCACCAGTTCCCCTCCGTGTAGACTGGCCGACTGGACAAATGGGATGGACCTTATCCATTTCATCACAGCGAATGTTTCTGGGGCTACCTGTATCGCATGGGAGTAAACGCTGTCATTTCTGTACTCTCTTGCCTTGTGGTGACTCGAGAGGCAGAACTGGCAGATTTGGAATCGATAAGGGGAAAAAAAACACATAGTAAATTCCTCGTCTTTACATTACATTACATTATAGGCATTTAGCAGACGCTCTTATCCAGAGCGACTTACATACTTCTTATTACATTTATCCATTCATACAGCTGGATATATACTGAAGCAATGCAGGTTAAGTACCTTGCTCAAGGGTACAACGGCAGTGTCCTACCTGGGAATCGAACCTGCAACCTTTCAGTTACAAGTCCAGTTCCTTAACCATTGTACTACACTGCCGCCCACTTTAGGTCCGGTGGGTGGCTCATCCTACTCCCTGAGCCACATGCATAATCGAGGCTGATTCACGTACTTTAAAGAACACCGCTGTGGTGCCTCTGTACAAAAACTGAACAGCTAAAACAAAACAACACAGATTTAACACAGGCTATAGGTTTCACAGATGTGCTGAAGGGACATACAGTCCAGAGCTGCCTTTAAAGTACTTTGCAGCCTCGAACAATGGACTTCACCTTTACTCAGGGGCGTTAAACATGCTGGTCATTCAAACCAAAGAAACATTATCAGCCAGCTGGAGTCATGCCGTGGCAGAAGGACAATAGCTTTCCTAAATCAAATAAGAAAGAAAATAAGTCTTCCGTATCTAAGTATTTATAATAAATACAGATCAGTTGGATCAGCATTATCAGCAGTTATTCAACATTATCAGTCACTTACACGCCATGTATTTATTATTACTATGAATAATTTACGCCAACATTTGTGTTGTGTGTTTTTTAGGTTTAACTGATTAATCGCTTTGCTTTTCATCCTGCTATTTATAAATCAGACAAAGGCCTGCTAAAGCAAAGGGATTATCTCAACAGGTTCATGATGAGGTAAAAGCCATCTATTGTACATGGGCTGAAACCTATGTAACCGTTGTGACCGCCATTCCATTTCAAGCCTGTTACACTGACGTTTAAGCCCTCTACGGGATCTTTGATCTGCCTTCCGTGACCTGTCTACAACTTTATCTGGCTGCTCCAACGTCAGCCACTGTCCGCAGCATTCCGACAGGTACAGGTAGCCCTTGACGGTCCTATTACCTGGTGCTAACGGACAGGAAAAAGAGAGGAATTAGCAGGCAGGTTTGACACGGCTCGGCCCCTGAGCTAGGATCAGCACCAGGGCAGGTCACCATGGTACAAAGGAGCCTTCTCACATCTTAAAAACAGCCTTGGCCAGCAAGATTATGCCACAGAAAGGGACTCACTCACCACAGTAATATCAATAGATGTTTAAACCTAAACTAAATAGTAGGGCTCAGAGGAGAATACACCAGTACTCGTGCCTTCTTTCAGAATTGGGGAAAAAACAAAAGCTACAGCCTAGAAATACCCCTTTTGTTGCTGATAAAACTCAGGGAAAGAATTTGGATGGACAGATATTCTTCATAAATCTGTCTTATGTGGCCACTCAATTCAATTATTAAATTCACCCTTTATCCCAAAGTAGGAGCTCTCACTTTGCAACATGGAATAATACAGATCTATATACAGTAGGCTATATTACAAATAGCGCAGACCATCAATAAAGCACTATGAAAAGTGGCCATATCTCTCAAAATGCACAACAAAAATGCCAGTGTAATTTTAAAACTACTGGTGTGAATTTAACACCCTTCGGTGTTAAATGTACAACACAATTTTGACTGTGTAACACAGAAATAACACAGGGAGACATTTGGAGTAAGATATGAAAAGACACAATTCATACCTTACCAAACCAGTAAGAGTCTGGGATTGGGATGTGATCAGTACGGTAGCGCTTGTTCCTGCGTCGGCTGTAGGCGATGGACGTCAGGTCCGGGAAGTTCCTGTTCAGGTCGATGCTCTGGGCGTTGCCTCGGCCGCTGGTCCAGCCATTGAACACGGGACCCTGAGCAATTCAAACACGGCGGCGGCAGAGAGCAAAGGGTCATGGGTAATTCAGGGCACAGGCGGAGAGAGCGGCGATGAACGCATGATTGGATGGATTGATGGGGTCAAGGGATAGAGACAGCGAGGAAACCTGCCCGTGCTCCAAGGGGATTGACATCCTGGAGATGCATGCTCCCAACACAGCAGTTGACAATGATGGCGTGCAATTGGACACAAGTGCAGGGCGGTGCTCCACAATGCCTTCTCAACCAATAACAGCAAAGCCAACTGCTGCTGTGTCATTAAGCTGCATTACATAAATAAATTCTGTAACCTCTCTTCCTAAATCAGCCATAAAAGGGCACCTAGAGAGCAACTGGATGACATTAAACCCCCAAAAAAGAGTTTGGCTCACATAACAAGCATTATTATGTAACTAAGTGGTCATGGTGATATCAGCTATTTACTTTAATATTCTCTGGGCTTTGTTTTCAAATGACTAATGGCTTCCCCACAGGAATCCTTTTTTAATAAAGTCAAGCTTTAAACAGATAATGTAAATATGTCAAATTATGGTAGTATGGTAACCTAGCAACATCGTTTTTGAAGTTCCCTGTAAAGGTGGTTAAAATGATCCAATTCAAAGTAGCATTGGGGGGTGGCGGGGTGTTGAGAGGCATTCTGGAGTGACCGTTCACTGCGCTCGTTCGAACCAATGGAACAACACGGTGCAGCCGCCTTTCCGAATTCAGTTTGAGAGACAAAAACGAAACATGGAACACTGTCAGATTGGGAGAATACGAAGAGAGTCACAGATTCCCAATCACCCCCACGGAATACCGCCACTCTCTAAGCATCGTTATAGTTTGTCCTGGATATATTTAAATTTTTAAAAACAGCATAAGGAGATTATTGCTTTTGATTGATTTTTATTTATTTACTGCATGTTTTCTTGCCAAATATATGTTCACTATAATGGGCCTGATTTACTAAAACCTTTAGCATGTGGAAAACCTTTTAGCACATGCAAAACCAATAACACACCCAATGATTGGTAATGCTATTTGTTTTGCACCAATCATTGGTTGTGTTATTAGTTTTGCATGTGCTAAACGTTTTTGGACCCGCTAAAGGTCTTAGTAAATCAGGCTCTATGTGTTTTATGAGTTATTAATTTTTTCAATAACCCTGCCACTGTAGCTTTGACTCTTTGAGGTTATCCACAACATACTAAATCATATTATCAAATAATTTTTCAGAAACAGTAATTAGATAATTTATGCGTGCCAATGTGAATAAAGTAACTAATGTTCTATATTTTTTATATATTTGTTTTATTTGCTTTTTAAATGTATGGAAACCAAAGGTACAGTATAAGGCTATATTCTGTCTAATAATTTTTAGACCCGTGTGAAAGATATAGATGTTTGATCTTGCCGAATAAACACTGTTACTTATGCCTATAACCACACTGTTCAATGCAAAACCAGGCATTAAGATGGGCAGTTTTCCAAAGTCATGTACTGTATATCCAAACAAGTTCAGCAGCTCGGCTAGAATAGTTTTGTAGTAGACGTGTAGTAGACTGTTTACCAAAATCTTGATATCTCAACAGGGTAATAAAATAATAACTTTGCCAGACGCATTTGGATACATATAAAATATATAAAACTGCCCTCCCTAAGGCAAAACTTTGCAAGAGCAATATGATCTTGCAGCATTAGTAGCGGTATTCAATATTTTATTAACAGGCTATCCCAATGCTGTTAAGCGACTGCGTATTTCACTTTTGAGATTGTTTTCTGATTTTATATTCAGAATTTTGTCCGTGGTGCCCATATATCTCACAGAGAGAGAGAGGGAAAAAAACTCTACTTGAAGCTGTTTAAGTACTACTGTTCTAATATTAGTTTGCTACGTTAATGAGAAGGTGAAACCACAAGACACGGAAAATCTCCTGTTAGTTGAAAAATGTTTCCGACCAACAGCCTTCCCACTGCCAGATGTCCTTTGATGCCTGAACCTAATCTGTCACGCTTTTCTGCAATGTGGCCATTCTTTTTGGATTCAGTCTACATCTACCGTCTACTGCTCTGGAATGGCGAATGCGCGGCCGGTCTCCGCGCTCGTTGTGTCAAAGAGGCGGGGTGGAGTGGGCCCGGGGCAGCTAGGAGAGAGGTTTGGGTCGTCACGTGAACCGAGGACAATCTGCTAGTGGTTGGCCGGGTCTCAGGTGATGAGGGAGCGCTCCGGAGTGGAGTCGCGAGAAACTGATATTTACTTCCTGGTTTTCCGGATCACCGCTATCCTCTACCTCTGCCGAGGCCAGCTCGTAGCCGTCGGGGTTCATGGACGGAAGGATGTGGATTCGGGTGCTGTTGATGAGGGCCTGGATGCGTTGGTTCCCCAGCAGGTACTCGGAGCACAGGTACTGGGTCAGGTAGAGGAGCAGCTGTCTGCCCAAAACCTCGTTCCCGTGCATGTTCCCGATATATTTCACTTCCGGCTCCACTGAGATAGGGGATGAGATGACCATGGAACACAGTGACACAGATACAGTCATGTGACATGAAATCAACCAGGAAGTGAGCAATATGAGTGAGCAACATTACACTCTTATCCAGAGCGACTTACACAGCTTTTTGCTTTTTTATTTTATGAATATTTATTTATTATACATGTATATAGTATCCATGTATACAGTTATATACAGTATATATATATATATATATATATGTATATATACACTGTATATACTGAAGCAATTCAGTACAATGACAGTGTCCTACCTGGGGATCGAACCTGCAACCTTTCAGTTACAAGCCAATATACCACACTGCCCTCCCCCCTCCCCCAATATTTTATGTTACTCTTAAACCACTTAATTAGACTGAGTTTGCATCTCCGGCTCTCAAAAACCCCAATAGATCATCTGAACTGAGACATCATGACATTATTGAGATATCATGACATAATTGAGATATCATGACATAAATTTTAAAAATAAACAGTCCGATGTAGGGTAGATGCTCAGCTCGTGGTACTGGTTGTCTCTCGCATTTTATCTAAGTTCTGAAAGGCTTTATTTGATTTCAGTGTCACTTCTTTACAATACTACAATATACAAATAAGATACTGTTCATCAAAAAAAGACTTAATTCACGTTATTTTATGTTGTGCACATCTATCAAGTAATCCTATCAAACTATATATCTCCGCTGCAATGGCTGAGAATGCAATGGTGATCCCTGACCTTCTAATACTTACCTCAGTTCTGGAGTCCCTTTGTAAGAATAAGAAGTGAGAGATACGCCCGTTTAGTTGTTAACAGGCCAGGAAAGCATTTCACAAGTGTAGAGAAATGTCTCTTGACGTATGTATCTCTCTCTATAAAAGTTAAATCACAGTCTTAAAAGTCTTTTACTGTTAGTAAAAATATTTCGGTTTGGCTGATCCATGAGTCTGACAAATAAAACGGTGTCATACATTATATCATTTAGCAGATGCTCGTATCCAGAGCAACTGACGCCTCGGTCACACCGTGTACTCGCGACAGAGACATAAACGCTGTACTTGGTCACGTGCAGCGACCAGGGGGCATTGTAAGCTCATTTGGTGCGACACCAACACCTTACTGATTGCAAACACTTGATTGCAAAGTACAATATATTCACTAGACATGCAGACGGTCTCGGAAATTCTGTTCAAAGCCTCAAGTTTTCTAACATCCCTATAGCCGTACAGACTGTTAGCATATACATTACATTACATTATAGGCATTTAGCAGACGCTCTTATCCAGAGCGACTTACACAGCATTTTTGCATTTATACATAGTATCCATTTACAGCTGGATATATACTGAAGCAATTCAGGTGAAGTACCTTGCTCAGGGGTACAACGGCAGTGTCCTACGTGGGACTCGAACCTGCGACCTTTCGGTTACAAACCCAGTTCCTTAACCACTGTACTACACTGCCGCTATACTACATATAGCATTGGATGGTTTATGATGGATTTAAATAAGACAGATATTATTAGTCAATAGGCACTTGGCTGTGTTATCATAACATAGGTCTGGCTGTCAGGCTAACAGAATGATGCGTTATGTTTCTTCAGATCGTATAGTGTGACATTGGGAGGTTATAAGCAGTACTTACGGAGGTCATGTTGCCCGGGGTTATTTGAGAACTCAATTACCAGAAGGTCCTTTCCCTCCCCGCTGCGACCGATGCTGTACGTCCTGGAGATGTGCGAGCACTTCGCCGCCGTTTTCTTCAGCACGCTGATCATCTGCGCGTTTGATTGGTAGGTGAATTGGATGATGGTAGAGGGTTCCTCAGGTGAGAATCTGGCCAGGGCAACCTCTTGCCTGTCTGAAATAGATAAAAAAGACATTATTCGGACATCCGCTTGTAATTTTTTTTGTAATTTACAGCTTGGGACAGCACATATCCTGTTTAATTAATGACAATCAAGAAATAACGTGGAAAGTATGTGTGGGTGTGTGTTTGTGTGCGTGGGGGGAAGGGGGAGGGGGGTTGCAGCGGCCACACCTCTCAGCGTCGCCAATGGGTCATAGCACCCCTCCTCATCGCTGACGAAGAAGCGATCGCAGTCCAGGAAGTAGGGCCATGCCATTTCGATGCCCTCGAAGGCGTGCGCACATCCCTTGCGCACCGACTCGCACGTGCTACGGCACGGCTTGAGCATGACGTTGTCCTCGCAGCGCGGGGCGAGCACCGAGCATCCCAGCATCCGAATGTCGGGCGTGCACTCGCCCTTCAGCAGCGAATGAATGACGCTCAGGAGCAGGTACTCCGCCCCCATCTCCGCCTCCTGCCGGTTCTTGTGGTCCAGGATGTTGGGAAACGTAGTTTTTTCGTAAGGCATGTCGTCGCAGTACCCCAGCGCGAGCTCTGTGCATTTCGCTGGACAGAAAAGAGAAGCATTTCAGTCAGTGGCCCCCAACCCTGTTTCTGGAGATCTACCGTCCTGTAGGTTTTCACTCCAACCCTAACAAAGCACTCCTCATTCAACAGCTAAAGATCTCTTTCAAATGCTAATTTTGTACAAATTAGTTGTGCCAAATTAGGTTGAAATGAAAACCAGGAACAGGGTTGGGGACCACTGGTCAAAACTTAAATTTGCTTAAATATGATGTTCCTTCTCAAATCTTCTGCTGTCCAACAGACAGGAAATAACACAGGAATTAAACTAAGGGCTGTTCTCTGGTAGACAATACAGGGATTAAACTAAGGGCTGTTCTCTGGTAGATAACACAGGGATTAAATTAAGAGCTGTTCTCTGGTGGATAATACAGGGATTAAACCAAGGGCTGTTGTCTGGTAGATAACACAGATATTAAACTAAGGGCTGTTCTCTGGTAGATAACACAGGTATTAAACTAAAGGCTGTTTTCTGGTAGATAACACAGGGATTAAACTAAGGGCTGTTCTCTGGTAGATAGCACAGGGATTAAACTAAAGGCTGTTCTCTGGTAGATAGCACAGGGATTAAACTAAAGGCTGTTCTCTGGTAGATAGCACAGGGATTAAACCAGTGGCGGGCCGTGCATTTCACACCTAGGCCTTCAGTGATGTCCTACACAGTCCTAGCTGAATTATTCCACCTCTTAATACCATCATTATGACGCCATGACTCTAGAAACTATACATTTAGACAGAAACGCAGTATAACCGGGCGTTGCATCATCTTAACATAGTCAAGTACAACAGTTATATTCATATTTCCGAAGCATTTATAATCAATAAATCCGCATTTACAATTAAGAGTGTTAAACTACCAGCTTTAAGATCGCTTGGATACTGTCAACACTTTAAAATAAAAGGCGCTTTTAAGGGATTAGTCTACAAAGTTTTATTAAGTCCACCAAAAGTATGTTAGCTTTAACAAGTTTGTTCGCTAAACAGCGCATTGTCGCACCCAAAGCAGTTTCACGTAAGAAACGTGACGATAAAGACACATAAACTATTCACTGAAAATAAAAGAAAACAAACAAATAATTTGCATTTGTTCATAAGGATATATTTGCGACAGTGGTGAAAGTGTATTCCTAGACTTGAATGTCCACTTTGACTCGCTAGCGAGGGTTGGCCGTTCCATTATGGCCGTCTAGCTTTTCTTGAAAAGTTCGTCTTGAAAATGACGTTGTAATTATATCTGCGACCAAATCGATCTCTTCTCCTTCAGCCATTGTGGGTTGAAAAAAAACAGCTTGTAGAAATCTACACAAATGAGCTCATTCAAGTTCAGTTTGCTTGCTCTGCGATAGCTCTGCCTCTCAATAGTGCGTATCCAATCAAAAGACGTGCACGTGCTGACGTTATCGTACGCCTGCTAGCTGGCCCCGGTGTCGCCAAGTCGAAATCTGATTGGTTAACACCACAGGTTTGTTTCGGTTCACTTTAAGCTACAGGCGCCCGCAATGTCGATTCTGAAGGCCTAAGGGCAGATTTCTTGGACCCTGGCAACACATTATGGCTGAAATATGATTGGATAAAAGCTCTAACATAAAGGCCAGCCCTCCAAATCTCGATCTGAGGCTGGAAGCAGCGCAACCAAGAGGAAAGCTATGAAATGAAGAGAATAGACTATGGGGAATAATTTAATACATATTTGTGGAAAAAATATATCAAAATTAAATTTATATTCTGATGATGTTTAGGCCAGCAGAGAAGGCCTTGCTGGCCCTGACGGCCCGCCACTGGATTAAACTAAAGGCTGTTCTCTGGTAGATAGCACAGGGATTAAACTAAAGGCTGTTCTCTGGTAGATAACACAGGGATTAAACTAAGGGCTGTTCTCTGGTAGATAGCACAGGGATTAAACTAAAGGCTGTTCTCTGGTAGATAGCACAGGGATTAAACTAAAGGCTGTTCTCTGGTAGATAACACAGGGATTACACTAAGGGCTGTTAAAGTAAGCAGTCTGTGTAAGGCCGGTGTATTACTGTTTGATGTGCTAAAACAAACACTTTTTCTCAGTTATGTAAACACATGTTTTATGTTATCAAGGGAAATTGCTTCATAGCTGTGGCATTTTTTTGTTTAAGTCTTAAGCTTTGTAATAGATCAAGTTTTGGATGAACACAGTCAGAAACAAAATGGCAGGCAGCACAGCAGTTACCTTACCACAAATGATCAGCTTCATAGTTTTCATTTATTTCTTAAATAAAGTTTTTAATCTTTTAAAATGATTTGCAGATTTAATCATTTACAATGCCACAGGTAATTGCACGACAGGATCTCCAGCTAGCCAGGAATGGCCTCAGGGTCAGTAGGCTTAGGTTTTTATGCCCTTTCAGTGAAGCTATGCAGAGACATGTTACATCCTGCGATTACCGCTGGTATTTGAGACAACTTTATGCTCTGGCCCTCTGGGCAGCTCTCTCTGTCTGTGGGCTGGAGTAGAAAAATGGTCTCTGGTCTCTCCCTCAGGCCCGGGAGGGGCAAGGTTTGGGCCGAATCTGCGCCATAAAATGGCTTGGTTTCCAGTTCTCAAGCCCTACCAGCCTTCTTCTTTTTTTAAATTTAGACAAAACGAAATTTGATACAAGCAGAATTCCCAGAATTAGCATTCATCCCTGCCCCCCAAAACAGCTTGGATGGTTCACGTTAAATACACTGACAGAGAGCGTTTCCGAAAAGGGGGGCATTCATAAACTTACTGAGTAAACTTAAATAGTTAAATCAGATACATGGGCCAGTGTTCGCCCGTTATTTCAAACATGTTCATTCCAGTTAACTACTTTAAAAGCCACACATACGTTGTTCCAGAAAGGGCCCCAGGTACTGGCATCTTCCTGAAAAAAATAAAATAATGATAAGAATAATTAAATAAATGAATAAATAAATAAATACAGGTGAGATACCCCGGAGTTATCTAAAAATATAGCACTAGGTGGCAGTATAGTTCGTGTTAAAATGTACCATCTCCCATTTTTACATTCGCAGGCAAAGGTTGAACAAATTTACATCGATGGAGAAAGAAAAAAAGACAGTGCAGAAGAGTTTGAAAGCAGTCCATACATGCATATTTAGGCTATTATGCGACTGGCAACGGCCTGTCTCATGTACTTCTTATATACGGCCATTCACTTATCATAACCATTTAATGGAAATATATTTTTACAAATATTTCCAGGATTTCCAAATTCCCGGATTTACTGTATAGTCTGCATATATTCAGTTAGAGCACGTAGTAATAAAATGATGACAGATCTGCGATGAATTCCATCAGAAAGCAACAATCAACATAATCTTTTTGTTACTCCTTTTCTCTATCTCACTGTACAATAACTCACGAAGAGAACAATACAATTATATTCCCTGTCTATCTCCAAATTAACGCACCGAATTTTGACTCAACGAATGAAACTAAGATCAATCAAATCGCTTCATTCTCGTGGTGTTAAGATGCACCGTGACAATAATGTAGACCGCAAGGACGGTAGGATATTCCAAACTCTCGCTGATTACATGATTCCGAATCCCACAATACATATTTCTGATATGAACACACATAATATTTCTGGTGAGACATTGCAGAATTCGTGCTTGAGACGCTTACGTGTTTGTGTCTCGTGTGAAAATGTGCAAAAATCAAACCATCCCGCTTAAAGTTTTGTGGCGCTCATACTTTACCTAGAATTTCGTCTTCTGGTTCGCAACGTGGCGGAGCACACCACACTACGGTAGCCAGTATATTGAAAGCAAACACAAGTGAATTCATTTCCATCCGTTTGTATCCCACATGCATTTCGATGTGGCAGCCGCGTCTTTGCTCTCTTCCTTTTAATTACCTAGCCTAATACGGAAACTTTCAGTTCACAAAGCATCCCCCCAAAAAATCTGGGAGTTTATTACGCACACTACGGTCAAAACTATCAAATTACATTGGCACGCGACTTTAGTAGGAAGAGGAGGACAAGCGGAACAGGCAGAATACAAATAAATGCGTAAATGCCAGTTTGATTCAATTATAGTTTACAAGAGCCCAGACTATTGAACCCTCAGTCACTAACCAACTACAAGGAGTGGACGTTAGTTTAAGTCTTTCTGCATAACTTAACGGGACGATAATTTATGGTCTTGGCCAGAATCCCGCGAAGTCTCGCGGACTCCAACATGTCTAGTCTCTGTCTTTCAATGTCTGTGTGCGGTTAGCTGCAGGCAAATATTTGCAAAATGGCAAATTGAAATGAAGGATTCAAATTTAAAAGTGGTTCTGATCCTGAAACAAAAGAATTACCGCAGTATTTGAGCAGCAGGAAGCGGATTCCCATTGGTCTGCTTCACACTAAATGTCTGCGTGTCACACTTAATTCTCGGCACTACCCCAGTTAACCCCAGACACTGCCTTGGGGGAATACCGGGAATGTTTGTAACCATGGACACACGCACCTGTGTGGTTGCCGGCCCTTCCCAGCTAACAAAATTACGTCCACTGAACGTCTCGAAATGTCATCAGGACGTCGCCTTGACGTCTTTTCTAAACGTCACGTGGACGTCACAGAGACGTCCCGGGACGTTACGACATTCATTACATGACGTTATATTGTAACCAGTAACAGACGTTGCAGGAACATCCCTGAATGTCCCATGAAAGTTATGGGCACAACGTCATATCATAGCCGGATAGGGACGTTGCTTGAACGTCCCTGAAAAATCCTAATTAAATGTCTATATTGGAACCAAACAGTGACCTTCCTAGGACTTTAACAACATCCTAGTAATGTTTTAGGACATACCTATGGAACGTCACATCGTAACTTTGAGAGGACTAAAATGTCCCTGGGATGTCCGCTGTTTGCTGGGTTCCATCCATAAGACCGTTTATTTCCCAGGTCTCCACTGGTTCTTGTTGTTTTAGCAAGATGTCAAGGAAGTTACTGAGCGAAAAAGACTGGACACTGCTTGGTGTAAAGCTTACAGCAAAGATACTGGTGTAAATTTAACATTGCTGGTGTACATTTAACACCCTAGGGTGTTAAATGTACACTACCATTTTTGTTGTGCAGAATGGAGTTTTGCTAAATAGGCAAGAGCGACTAAAGGAAATGCTTTCTTATTTCAGGTATTAATGGACGTTTTGTACTTTAATTAAAATGTGTTTTTTTTCGAAATACCTGTTTCTTTGTCATTTGATACATAAGTCACCCCTTTATGAACACTGGAAATAGGCTGCAACAAATCAAATAATGCACAACATATAGAAAGTCATTGAATACACAGTTTGGTCCTTTGAAACTTTATTGAAGTAATTTCACAAATGATTTTGCTCATACACTAAAACACAGCAGCTAGCAGAATGGATGTTGTTTAAGAGCAATAACTTCCAAAGAATCTAGACAGTAATAGAAATATGAACATATTGGCATGAGCCAACTCTTTTTGGCATAATAATACTGTAAAAACAACAGTCAATTATCAATAAAATCTGGCACAAACACAACATAATTAAAAGCACTTGAACAATAGAACATTCTTCACACATTTTGTGTATTTATAATTGTATACATGGCTCCGTTCTTGGCTAATTGTAACAAATACATTTCGGTCAAATCTCATCATACATTCAGCTAAGATAGAAGCTTTGATGTCATGATCAAAATTATATTTGCCTTTGGCTTTTGAAAATGAAAACATGCCACATATTAGCCTCCATGTAGTATAACTCCAATGCATCTTGGCCCTACATTTGGAATAACACATTTAAGCATGTGCCAGCCAGTGTTTCTCTCACGACATTTTAGAAAAGACCTTGTCAGACGGTTTGGATGAGAGCTTCTGCTAAGGGGATGTAACGCAAGGATCATTTCAGTTGAACAGATACTTATGTGTTAGAAACATTTAAAAACAACTTCCTGCACAAATGTGCTAAATTTAAGGGCAAAGCGCATTGCTGTTGGATTGAGTAGAGACTTAAGTCAAAGTGCATTGAGATGTCGTTTAGGTGGCCCTCAGCAGGAGATACCTCTAAACACATTTAAAAATTAGTTTTGCTCAGAAATCTGTAAGGTGTGTCCGCTTTGATGCCTTTTCTACCCCTCTTGACCTGAAAGGTCATGTGACTCCAAGCGACATTTTGCTGTGTCTCAGTGGTGTAACTCAGAGGTGGGCTATGAGAACTGGACCTTTTTCTGGATTTCACAACAACTTCTGCTCTTAATTATATCATTTTAGCTACATTTCTTGAATTTCTTATTTTTTTCTGAATGACAACTGAAGACTTCTTGTATCCCAACAAGAAACGTCTTATTGTGGTCGACTCTACGTTTAAAGCAGCATTAAGTGCAGTCAGCTAATTAGCCTAAATTGGCCAGTGTAATTGGTTACATTGGAAACCTGCACACACACCAGCCCCGCAGGAATGGAGTGTTTTTTTCCAAAACTCACTCGGCCCACTTTTACCAATTTTGAGAAAATTAACATTTCTGTTTATTTCAGATTGGTGAAATTTGTTTGCATGAAAAATCTAATTTTTATACTTAAATCCCTAAGAATAATAGTGTAAAAGTAAACCTGCAAATGTCTAACCATTTAGCGGAGAAATTACGCCCACTTTGAAAAATATGGTATATCAAAACCGGACTTGGTGAGGTTTGGAAAAACACTCTTCACCACCTGTAACGTGAATGTGTAAGCAGTCCTGCCATGTGTAATGCAGATAAATAAGGTGCCTTAGTCCAGCTGCTCAGTGAAATGACCTAGCTCACTGGGTAGCTGAGGAAAAGAGGGAGCCTCTGATTGCACAGTCATGAACCGCCCACCACAACAACAACATCCTTTTCTTCTGCTCAGTCCCTGAACACGGCCCAGTCTCTTTAACTTAACACGGCCCTCCAGCAAAAAGGCTCAAACGTGTTTCAGTTCCTTGCTTATAGAATACCCCGCAGCCTTTCACTACCCTGATACTCCTGGGATACATTTTTATCACCAGTGCATACATGCAGGCTAGAATCTGGTTCCTTTTTAGTTAAGTGCAACTTTTCAATGTGTACTGTGCATGGTCATTTCCAAAACCAATTTATGTCTTATTTTCAAAAATAAAAACTGAAAAATCTATTTTTTGGTAGATTCAAAAACATTAGCTTTGAATATGTTTTTTTCATAGATGGTGAGGCATTGTCCAGCTCAGAATAAACTTATTTCAAGCCAGCATTTTGACCAAATCTGGCCATCTAGCAGTTCTTACCCAATGAAATGATGACTGAGGAAAGGTAAGTGTTGTCATATACATATTAGCGTGTGTTGAATTGCAGTCTCTAAATTCACACACCGAGATTAATTTGAATCATGAGATAAAAAATACTGACAATCCTATTTAAAGTAAAAAAATAAAGCAAATTAAAATTGTAAAAAGAGATCATAATTTCAGGGTGCTCTTTTGAAGGACACCTGTTTGACAATACGAGTCGCTACGCTTACCTTCCTGTACTCATTTAAACTTGAAATCAAGCTTATAGATACATTGGGGGGAAATTTAATCTGCCCTTGCAATGTAGAATGGTAAAAGTCTCGACGTCAGCCCCAGACTCTCTCTCTCTCTCTCTCTCTCTCTCTCTCTCTCTCTCTCTTTCTCTCTCTCTTTCTGCTTTCTCTCTCTCTTGGAGCCGCTCAACTTGTGACTCAAGGTAGAGCACCAGACTCCCTCTCTCTCTCTCTTTCTGCTTTCTCTCTCTCTCTTGGAGCCGCGCAACTTGTGACTCAAGGTGTGCCTGTTAAACAACACAGCATACGCATTAAAAAGGCAGCCGTCGCGCTGGCCGCGTTCGCCCTCGACAGCACTCCGTCCCTCGCATTGGGCAGTCACTACGTCTGCGCAGATTCCCGTTAGCTGATTCTCTGCAGACTGCAGTCGTTCTCCGTGTCCAGAGAGCTGCTGTGTCCAGAGGAGGGGTACAGGTCCCTCCTAAGCAGTTTGTTGACCATGCTGACCAGGGTTTTCTTGTACTGCTGTCGAAGAAGGGAGTAGACGAAGGGGTCGGACGCCGGCTTGCCGTACGCCAGGCACTTGCTGGCGATCCCCCACTGCGGGCTGACGCGCACGAGAGGCAGGAGTTCGGCGAGCCTGTGAAGAGGCAAGGCAACGAGCGTTTCTAAATGTGGAAGCAGCAGCACGTGCGCGCCCTCACGTTTCATTCGCCCCAGGGCTCCGGGAGAAGAGAAGAGAGTCGCGTGCGCCACTTACATGGCACATTTATAATGTATTCAATTATTATTAAATTTTTTTTTTTTTTTTAACGCTTCATTTGAAAAAAATAAAAAGTAGCAGGGACAGCCCGAATCTAAATAAATGCCCCCCCACACACACCAGAAACACGTGCAGTACACTTCTAGAGACACATGTGTTGTTTATATAAAGAGGCACAGTAGGTATATGGTTTTCCCAAATGTCTTTGATTCACAAATTAATTCTGTTTGAAATATCAGGGAAATGATTATTATGTACATTTAATTTCACATGAAATTCAAATATCAATTTTATAAGTCGATGATGAATGATGAAGGCTGTTAATTCGAATGCATGGATAATGGTGTTGGAATGGTGAATAATTTATTTGAACATTTGTGAAGCCCGTGCGTTCAGTTTCATATCATTTTTCAAAAAAAGAAAAAAAACCTCCTCATCCGGTTTATGTGAATCTGATATGTATTTTGATTATTTTGACTGTTATCACCATTGTGGGATTTCTGAGGCATATATGCTTATGATAGTCAACTTACCTTGTTATAACATAAGGTGCAAAACAGAAAATGAACGATCCAATGAAAATGCTTATTTTCTTTGTGGCACGCTGTTTTCTCCTCTTCTGCTCCGTAAGACACCGTTGTTTAACACTGGAAACATTTGAAACATATATTAACTCAAAAAAAGCATAACTGAATTACGGTGTGATCACGTGTTTCAACGTATTACCAAACCAAAGCTGTTCCTGAAAATGTGTTATTTATCCTGTTACCTGTCACTATGCCTCCATGCAGTATAGTGTGAAGCAACCTTTGTGCCATGCAGATATAAGTTAAGTTGGCCAGCTTATCGTCAAAACATATCGAATAGTTATGGTTAGGGGCGTTGCTAACTCGTAGATTGTAAGTTTGAATCCCATCTGAGGGGCGGTTGTTGCAACCTTAGGGAAAGTAACTAGTCTGCTAAGCAAATGCATAAGTGTATAAATACCTGGGATGAACGTCAACCAGCAGGAGAATGGTTTGCACGGTTATGATGTCTATCCTCTTGCAGTGAAACCGCGCGACTTTTAAGACCTTGAAATAGGTAACGCACAGAGTCAGAAGGGAAAGGGTGAAGCTCGCGGCGTGGAACACTACAGTGAACACCGCGAACTTCATCCTCCCGCGCTCTTCGTTTAAGTGTAAAGTGCAGGACGCGTATACGTGGCTGTAGTCGTACCAGGACAAAAGTAGCGCGACGAGGGAAAATGCGAGAGAATGGAGCCACGAATAGCACACCATGATCACAGCGTCCTTGTATCGCATTTTAGTGGAGTAACTCAGCGGAAACACGACGGCGATCCATCTATCTATGCTGAGAGCTGCCATGCTCAGCATCGTGTTGGTGGTCAAGAAAGTCTCTAGAAAGCTTACAGTCTGACAGACGCAGTCTCCGAAAGGCTTTTGGGTTTTGATAACTCCAAATAATGTTGACGGCATATTCAAAATTGTGATAAGTAGATTGCAAAAAGACAGGTTCAGTATAAATACGCCAGGCACCTGCCTTCGTATCTCGGTGCTGTACATAAAACATAGTAACACCAGCAGATTCGATAACAAAGAGACAATCGCCACCAAAATAATAAACAACGCCAAAAAGGATTTCACTAAGTCCATTTCTCGACCCAAAGTTTCACCAGCGCAAAATATCTGCTTTTCAAAATTTGTACATCATCCCCTGCGTGGTCCTCGGACGCACACCCTCAATACTTTCTAATTCTTCGTTGAAAAATATTGTATTCCAACAAGTCTTGTCACCTCAGCTGTCGTGCGGCGCTGTCCAGAGTGCTGAATCCAATAGTCGCGCGCTTTCTTTCGTTGACAGACCATTACGCTCTCTTCCGTTTCTCTCGTAAACAAACAATTCAACCTTCACGGGAGTTTGTAAATTGTTTAAAACATGTTTTTTTCCTCTCGTTTTCCTTTGCTGTTACGAGTGCTACAACACGAAACACAGAGTCAATGCTTTCATACAGGTATTACTATTGCCTTTATTCACAGATCATGCGCAGACAAGCGAAGCCCGCAAAGCACGCTCACTCTCACGTGCAATGGTCTGTTGATCGCCAGTGACGATTCTGCTACGTTTTAACGAAAACTACGTTTCGCCGAAGGGGAAACCTGCAGTTTAGAGAGAATAATAGAAGTCGCGCGAGTCGCAGTAGGGTTTGCTATATTTTAGTTGTTACTTAGTTGTTGATCGACTATAATAGAGAAGCATGGGTTTATCAGTTGATCAAGAGTGGTGCCAGATGTTCTCCCAGGTTTACGGAAATCCAGTTCTTATAAAGAACATAACTCATAGCAGATGGCCTACCTAAGGAAATTGTTAATATGGGTTGTTCTGGAAAAGTACTTCTACTGTTTATCTTCCACTTTGATTGCATGGAGGACATATCCCTATGTAAAATACAGAGTGATGTGCTTTATTATCAATACTGATAAACAAACATGACAAATTGAGAAATGACTTGGGCACAGGTGTGTTTGTGGGTGTACTGCACATTCTAGTGCAGGTCATATGTATCGCTTGCGCATTTTGTTTCGACAATAAAGACGGAGCATATTTTAAGTTAATCAAAACAAGAGTGGTCTTCTAATTGCAGAATTGCCGACGTCTCTTCATCTAAACCATCGTTTAAATCAATATTTCAAATTTAATTAGCATAATGTCACTTGCTGTTGTCAACGTGTCAAATTAATGGCAAAAGGGTAAACCCACCCTTTGGCTTGGTACCAAAGGCAGATCTCTCTCTCTCTCTCTCTCTCTCTCTCTCTCTCCGTCAAGGGAGGACGGAATTATCTTTTAATGAGGCCCATCCTTATGGCTCAGCTTCTCTGCCCCTGATGTTCATCACATATATTTTCAGTGACGATGCCAAAACCGGTGACTGTACCTCAGTTTTTTGTTTTGTTTGTTGATAAATGTTGCCAATAAAACCCAAATTAGCTAATTTCCTCTGACCTTTTTTGCTTTTTCCATGGATGCGAGGTGAAGACTGTTTTCATCTTCCTACAGAATATGAAACATTTTACGATAATAGAACCTCGGTGTGCTGCGTCAGTCTGCCACATACATCTTCAGAGGGTAATAAAATCGAATCGGACAGTATAAAGTTTGCTCTGGAGGTGGCAAAACACAGCAACGGATGACATCGGGGATTTACATGCATAATCTCAGTGAGCCGGTGTATACTTACCTAATGTAAAAGATTATATTATTGGGCAAACGGATGTTTGTGACGGCTCTCTTTTTCAGACACATAGCGCAGTGCAGACGTCAGATACACATTCGCAGTTGAGAGGATGGGGTTAATATTTTGTGGTTGGTAATTAATAGCGGACTGGAAAACAACCGTGAAGTCTACCGAGATTCAGATCGTCACAAGTGTCGCAGCATGACGCTCGATATGTTATTCCAAAACCTTTTTTTAATGATGGTTTTGAAGCGACTATGAAGCGACAACCCCATGTTAATGAAATTAAATTAAACGACCGCTGGACGCGCTGAAAACAGAAATAGGGAATAGGACCTAAAACTGTCCGAGGCCTTCAATCTAATTAAAAAGGCCGGGGTCCAGTAAATAATTAATTAACCTCCATACACACACACAGGTGTAAATCAGCAGGTGTAATTAATGTGAAGAGGGGGGTGCAGGGTTGTGTGGGATAATTGATGCGGGGGTTAAAAGGAGCAGAACTAAAAAGCACAGAAATAGAAGCGCCACACGCAGGAGAGGTGATACTAATGGGAATTTCATTAATCACTCAGGGCGACGTTGACTCTTCCCCGGCCTCCGCCGGGGCTTTCGCCCATCTTGTCAGGTTACTTTCCTGTAAAAGAGCACATATTACGTTACGTCTTCATCCGAACAGTCACTGGCTGCGGATGACCCCTCGTTGCCAGGGTAATGTGGGGTAATGTCAGCCGGTTTCGCAGGTGAGGTATTTAACTGAAAGAGCTCTCAGCATTGTATTATCCTAGCATGCAATTTTTTAGAATTCTTTTTTAAATTATTATTATTATTATAATAATAATAATAATTATTCGCTGTTGATCACAGTCATCACTTAGCATCATTTAAAATAATTATGTAATTTTGGAGGTTTTGAGGGCCCTTTGCGTAAAACATTTTTAGAGAATTATAGTGTGTGTGTGTGCATGTGTGTGTGTGTGTGTGTGTGTGTGTGTGTGTGCGTGTGTGTGTGTGTGTGTGCGTGTGCGAGAGCATGTGTGCATCTATTACTTCAGATACAAGTTATCAAAAAGTGCAATGTGGCTCATAAGAACTCTACACAATCTTAGTGGCACAGGTCTTGCCTAGTTGCCTAGCCATGGATTGCATTGGGAGAAAAAATGCCTTTACATACAATACACTCACGTCTCATGGTATGTGCTGATCTCACACTTGAGTTCAGCTTTCATCAGTGGAGCAGGTAATTCCAAGTTAGAGTGCTCTGACCTGTGTTATCACAATACTGGACCTGTGACATCACAATACCTGAGCTGTGACATCACAATACCTGAGCCGTGTCATCACAATACTTTTTTTCACAGTTTGCTGATCATAATGCTATTTTGCATGGCTTCAGTTAAGACAGAATGTGCTCACTACTCAACACAATGTTCAGTGGGGTGGATTGCTGAAGATTCAAATGTTCATAATCAGTTATTCATGAGATAAAAAAAACAGGACACTGTCTGTTTCAATCAGCATAGTACATTATCAGTCAGCATAGCACTAATTACCATCCCGTCTTACCTCTTATATATAATCTCAAACTGAACTTCGCCATTAAAAAATGTATCAATGTAATCAGACTTGGATAAAAATACAATAAAATGTACTGTGTTACAAAGTATAAAGTACTTCACTAAAAAATTATGTATAATCCATAATCATGATGGTGGTAGTGTAGGTTGCTTTGCAGGTAGAACAGATGTATAAAGTATACAAAAAGAGAGAATTACATAATTCAAATGAAATACATACATATAGATACTTCAAATAAATCAAATTCAAATGATGCCCATCCATTAATATTGAGGTTTTATATTCTTAGCATATTTCATTTGTGAGCGCAATGGCTATTGTTATATGTTAGCATTTCAGTTGATTAATTGCACGTTTCAGCAGTGTTCGTCTTTAGTTTCCGCATCTGCATATAAATGCAATCATCCCTAACATCCGAGGATGAATATCTGCATATTTTACCCTTGAAGAGTGTGATGATATTCCCCGGCTTGAGGAAATCCATAACCATAATGCTATTTTTAAACCGCATTCGCGAATTCACACGGGTTCAAGTGAAGAGCAGTGTCCTAAGGCGGCACGTGATTACAGCCCGATGACAGTAGACCCCTCCACGACACTGCACACCGCATCATTACAAGCATGTCTAATGTCCTGTTTATTCTGCGCATTCAATTCAATTACCTCAGATCAGGCTTTGTGATAAAGTAGCGCCACATTAAATACCGCACTGTACTTTCTGCGGATTGTGTCCGTATGAAAGAACACATTTTACATGTACACATATAAGGAGAGATGTTATCTTTTGCTAGGATATTGCCTCGACTTTGCAACTGATGTTTAGCGACGTCATTTGCACTGGTGATTCTACAGTTCATGCAATGAACTTTGTTGCAATGGACAGAGTACTGATCATTCAATCAGATGGGTTTTTGGCTTGAATCCCAGATTGGAATATTAATATTGTCCCGTTTTTAAAATTAATATTTAGTGGTATATCTGCATTAATAATACATACAATTGCAAAAAGAAAAAGTAAATCAGTAATATGTAACACACAGGACAAATATACTTATAACTGGAATAATTGATAATGTGCTAATTGGAACTTAAAATGTTCACGTTTAATACATTGCTGGCATTTACCAAACACTCTAAGCCTGATCACCTTAAACAACCTATTGGCATTTATTTGACACAGTATCCATTTGTACATCTGGATGTACTTTATACTGAAGTAATTTAGCTTTACGTACCTTGCTCAAGGGTACAATAACGGTGTCCTACCTTGGAATCAAACCTGCAACCTTTGGGTTACAAGGCCAGTTCCTAAACAAATGATTAGAATGTTTGTATCTGAACATTCTAATGCTGGTGCCTGGTGCATTACAATCACGAGTTCTGAAACACTGACTTAGAATAATAATTAAAAAACCTACTCTTCAAAGGGTTAGTTAAATAAAGGCCTTATAAGGCTTTGCAGTAATAAATGCATGGTGCATGGCCCCATCCCTTTTCCCAGATTAATTGTCTCATGGAGGGAGCCTGTTTTTTGTTGTTGTTTTTTTTTTAAATTGACAAATGTGCTAACGAGGAGGTGTTTTCCGTGGGCTATTCCTCGACTGAGGCATCCCCTGGGAGGAGAGACTCACGCAAGGCGGGTGATTTATTGGAAATGTCAGGCTCCTGCATGCGGCAGATCAAATAAGAAAAGAAAAATTATTCAAAGCGTTATCAAAGTACACCACTGCTTCTGCAGAAAGCATGTGGGTATTTATTTTTCTTATCGGTGGTAGGGTTTCTCTTTGACTGAACCTGTTTTGCATATTACCTAACTAAATGTAACCCCACACCCCCCCATCTCTTTAACAAACATATTAGCGTGTGTCACTTATTAAACGTGCCATATCCCCTGTGATGTTGTCATATCTATTTTCTCTGTTTTTTTCCACACTTGTGAGGTAAACAGCTGTAAGGGCAGACACGTGAACCGTGTTTAAAATCCACACGCGTTGTTGATGTCTGCCGTGTGGAGATGTTGACTGCGTGTTGATCACGAGTGCGGCTGGTGTCCGGCGTGTCCGGCGTGTATTTCTGCTTCCCTGACCGTCGGCAGCAGCTGCTGGATTGCGAAGGAGACGATGAGGAGGAGTCGTTCTGCCTCAACTTCGCTGTCAGTCAGAGGAAGCTCCGCTTCCAGAACTTCAATCACACTGCCTGAATTGCATATCAGAAACTTTTTGTTTTCGTTTTTTTTTCTCGCTCAATTAGTTTGGACTGATGTTACAGCGATTCAAATGAGGTTGGACACTCTTTGCTCCTCAGTTTAATTATTTAACTAAATTAAAGATCAAATAGTTTGGAATCTTTTTTCTTTCGAATGTTTGCCTTCTGTTGACCTATTCCTCATTAGCAGTTGGGTGTGCGTGCATCTTCTAATTCACAAATGGACTGATGTTACAATAAAATAAAACCATGGCATGGCCATAGTACCTATTAATTTCAAATACTCACCTGAGTAGAGTCCTTACTCAGGAGTGCATATCCAATAATACCGTTCCCTCCACTAACCAATCAGTCCAATATCAAGTGAAAATACTTAAGTTTGTACAAGGTCTCTAGTGACATTCCCTTTTTCCTGAATTTACAACATTCCGTACTTCAGATGCCTTTACAAAATAATTTTTTTCCACAGTCTTTGCAATATATACAGTATATTGTGGGATTCTGACATTTAATCCTATAAAGTATTATTCTGTAAAGACTTCGAGCTGACACAATAAAGACAAAGTGTTTTAATCTTTCGAATTGAATTGAAGAGTATCCTTGATCCACCTCCTTGACCACGAAAAGCAATAAATTTAGATTGCTAACAATATTAACATCCTCGTGACTGCCTGCATGTTCAATATATACAGTATATTAACATCCTCGTGACTGCCTGCATGTTCAATATATACAGTATATTAACATCCTCGTGCCTGCCTGCATGTCCTCGTCAGGTTGAGGAGTGAAACGCATGTTGACATTCCGTTACGGGCATTTTAACCGTTATCTAGAGCGACTTACACAACTTTTGTATCGTGTCCATTTATACAGCTGGATATATACTGAAGCGATGCAGGCTAAGAACCTTGCTCAAGGGTACAATGGCAGTGTGCTACCTGGGAATGTAACATTAGTTGTTTCGACTCTAGATTGCAATTGTCTGGCAATTTGTTTTTGCAAAAAGGTACTAATGCAAACAGAACCTCAGCAATGGTATAGAACACAGAGTAAGACATATACATACCATCACAGTGACAGAAAAGCCAAAAACATCTCAAATAAATGTAAAAAAACCAATATGTCGGCATTAACCAGTGTCCTTGATATTTCATCAGTATGAAAATAATGAAGCCAATATGTATGGTTGAGGGTAATATTGTTTTCTGTGCTAGGTACTGTTATGAGCATAAAACTGAGAATCTGAAATTGTACAGATTTCTAAAAACGAAACTGTGTCGTTGTTCAAAACCTACATTTGTTAAAAAGCATGCGATACCCCGAACACGCTGCCCGACCCCCCAGTCTTCCTTAGCCTATGCAATAACTTGAGAAGGCTTTGAGCTTTACAGTTTAGTATGCTCTCTGTGGCCTCAGCACAGATACCTAGCGCTTCAGTGTGATTATGTCTACTAAGGCCAGTGCTTTTACTGTAATTATCTACACTAAGGCTAATGCTTTTACTGTAATGATGTACAGTTTTTTACACAGTGGGCTGTAACCACCGCCCCCAGAGCAAATTGTCTTCTCAGTGCCTTGTGGCTGGCCAGCCATACAAAGCCTCTATTCTGGAATATAGAATATAATATAGAATATATCTATTTTTGTAATATATTCTGGATATTTATTGTATTTATTACTATACATTTACGGAAAAGAATACTATTTATTAAAAATAAAAGCATTGAAGACTGCCCTTTCTATTTGCAATGGATTGCTTGTTTTTGAATCTGCCATTCTAGGGGTGATCACCATCACCGTTGAGCTGAGGGTACAGAGACGGACAGCTCATCACTGAGCCATAATTGTTTATAAAAAGAGCTTCAGATGACAGGCAAACAGGGCATGAAATTAACTTTTTTACCCACTGTGTGAGTGGCTTGTGGATACTAAAAATCACCAGCCATTTTCAACATTTTACCAGCCACATTACCTGTTACAATATTACACAACCTGGTTGGTTACCAGCCAAAGTGGCTGCTAGAGTAAAACGTTTACCAGCCCCAATCAAAATTTTACCAGCATTTGGCTGGTGGCTAGTGTTAGTTTCACACTATGCATGTAAAATATCCATACCGCTCATGCCTGGAATAGAGTCACCTAAAATGGAAGACAAAATAAACGCTTCACTCTTGAGAGTGATCTGAATTGTAGAATGGACGTGAATTTAGACGCTCTGCTTTGAATATTTCCTAAACAAATGCGTCAGTGCTTTAGTCAATTGCTTTCCGTCACATATTTATTTTCGGTAAGAGACAAATGAACACGACAAGCTATGTCTTTTCACACAGCTTTGCATTATCAAAGTTTGCCAGAGTCAAGACACTCCCCAGATAGCCTATTGCGTCATGTATAATTTTACACCTATAGATTTGGCAAGAGGATCCAGTCTTCTAACACATATCTGCTGAGTGTTGAGCAGTTTGGCAAATATAACAGCGTGAAATGGGGTTTATGCAATTCTCAGCTATTTCAATAACAACCAAAAATTCCAAAAAGACATTTGTTTTTTTTGAAATGTCACTTGCCTAACATTTCACTTTTTTTGTAGTCTTACTCTGATAACCATCTTTGACCTTTGTCCTATTGCAAAGATTGAGAAATTAACTTCAATAAAGGAGAAGGCTGCGTAAGGTTGCTTAACATAGTTAGAATTATTAAATTTTGTGTGAAATAGCAGCGTCAAATGAGTTGTATTAGAGTGGAAATTATTTCATATTATTGGAGCACATTGGCAAACTGTTGGATTCACTCCAGAAGCCCACTACAAGGATATTTAGTATTCTGGGTTGAGGTAAAAGTGGAATCCAGAAACAGAAATGCAAAAAAGTTGTAAAACTATGCACGATACTTGGTTATTGTTACACATTGTGCAAATACTAATATCAAACAATAGCCATATTAAACAATATACACTTTTGTTTTTTTGCACTGGTTTGTTTCATGTTAGAAAACTAGAGGCATAAACTGCCATTTTGTGGTTTAGTGATATTGGATGTGATGAACACAAAATAGTAAAGTAATAATTTTCAAAGGTGTGTTTTTATTGTTTTAATGAAGCCTTTGTCTGTTCATTTACATATTTATTTGAAGTCTGTACACCAATGGGTGAGATTATTGGCATCTCTTTGTGAATCATCTGATTTATTACGGTCATCTTCATCAGTCCTCATCACCTTCATCAGGAAAGTGTCAAAACCTGATCATAATGATTTTGTATCCCTCGCCCTTAGATCTACAATACTCAGTCTCCAGCTCTGCATTATCAATAGCAGTTAAAGACAACTAGATCATATACAACATACAGTAGAGTATCTTTGGACAGATCTCCCTTCATCCAGGGAAAAAGTCATTCAGCTTAAACCTACATTTCACAGATCAGTCAGAACCAGATCAAGTCTCTTAATAAAAATGTACAACAGAAACTGTACTGGACTTGAGAATCCATCCTATAAACCTCTTTGCACTTCCCTGACTAAAGATCGCTTTAGTTCATTTTGTATGACAAGAATTCACAAGTGACAGATTAGCACTGTTGGAATCTTGTAGAAATTTGAGTAAATCAAACACATGCAAATGTTCTAAAGACAGCACCACTGTGACATCACTAAATAGTCCACGGTCACCATGGTCACTGAGGTGCAAGCTTGGAGTCATTCCCCTATTGGCTGTGGCTCCTCATTGAAGGCACACATGTTGACAGCACTGTCTACATTATTCTGCAGGTATTTCTGTGTGGCAATGGAGGCTACTTTCTGTCGATGGCTTCCCATAGGTCTCAGAGTTTCACCTCTGACCTCTGTGCTGTCCGCCGGCTCCTTACGCGGTCCTCTTCTCTCACACTACCGCAACAATGCGACCCCCGACAAGATGCAAAGGTCACGAGTGCAACAATACGACTTCTATTTGAGCCCTCACAGAAGCACATTTATCTTGAAAAGAGCCTCCAGCGCATCATAGCGCAGTGTAGCATAATAACATAGTGGCAGCGTTGCATGGTAGTGCACAGATGTGACAAGCCATCTGCTTGTCATGAAAGGGGTTGAAAAGAGATATTTATAGAAATGCGTCTGGATAACCATTGTACCTGTAACAGCAAATACCTATTATAGGCTATATAATGCATAAAGCCCATATAATTTCAAGGGTTATCGTGCTATATCTGATGGCCACTCCTTTGAAACGGTGCTCTGCTCGTATTGGCTGTTTTAAACATCAATCAGCAGGACCTTGGCACACAGTGTTTTGTGTGGGTCTAGGCTTGTCAAACGCATGTGTGTGTGTGTGTGTGTGTGTGCGTGTTTGTCTGTGGATCTAATATTGTAAGAAGCATCTGCAACTGGCATCCCTGCTCGTCCGAAAGACTAAAAAAAGACACAGAAATAGAAAAGTGGCGCAGAACGCACATTTCTAACTTGAAGGGTTTCTTCTCCTGACTTAGTTTTCTATAGAGTTTAATAGGAAAATTTATCAGGAGAAACAACCCTTAAAATAATCCATCCATATCTACTGCATATCTGGCAGCAGAGTGATGGTTTGAGGCTTGTTTGATACCTCAGACCCTTGATGACTTACAGCCATTTCACCAACCGTGTATTCCATACTGTTCCAGAATAATTTACAGCTAAATCTAGTCCCACCCCTCAAAAAGTAAAAAAACAAACACACTGTGGCTAGATTAAATCTCTGCTTGCAGGGACAACGTGTGAGTTTTGCGCAAGCATGCATGGTTGGTTTACTGTGCATTTAAGCTTGTACTTTGGTGATGCATGGCGATCGCAGCAGCTTGATACTATCATATCTATGCAGCACAGAAGAATATAAAGACACACTATTCACCAAAGGTTCCTTACTCAATTTTCTTTTGCAAGCCCATCATCATTTCTCGAAATGATATGTCACATAAAATTTATCGATCAATCGATTCATGGTTCTGCCCACATCACCTGTAGAGGTTTCCTTCATGAGCTCAATGAATGTAATCTTATTATTTATGCTTTCAGGTAACCTATTTTTTTCTTATATATGGAGTCAAGAGTGATGCTATAACTTGCCACTACTGTCACTGACCCCATTCAGTCAAAGTTATTTGGAAACTTTCTCCGTGACCCCGTCAAAAATTATAAATGATCGGGGGAAGTTCCAGGGTTCAAATACAATGGGGGATCCCCTCGTGAAATTACTCACAATCCCACTGGACATGTTATTTATCATGCTGCCATGCTATTGGCAGCGGAGGAGGACTTCAACAACTGGAAAGAGGGCAGCGTAATCATTAATGACAGTCTATTTCTAAACATTCTGCACTGCCCGACATACGTATTTGGGTAAATGAAAGTCTTTCTGGTTAATAAAGCCAATGAGCCAGTATATGACCCAAACATTTTGTGTGTAAATGAGCTGAATGTTTTTGTTTTTTAAAATAATTTTATGGATTTCATATGATTTAAGGTGTGTATTTAATGTGTATAAGCTTCTTTTTTTTCATTTACAGATTTTTGTTCAAGCTTCAAGCTACAGGTTTCAAGCTACAGATTTCAAGCTTCAGGGTAATATTAAAGAGGTAGGCCAGTGGAACATGAGTTGCTCATTTGCATTTCTTTCCACCAATGAAACGCCTGCGTTCTCGCTCCGCGCTCAATCGGGCCTCTGGAGCTGGAGCATGGATTGGTTTTCTGGTCAGCAGGAAGCTTGCGTATGAGAAAGGAAACATGTGAAGAACATCCCTTTCCCTTCCTCTGAATGGGCAGACTGTTCTCCTTGTACCAAAAAAAAGAAGATGGTGTCTAGGTGACGTCATTCACTATAAAGTAGACTACATTGAAGAGAGGCTCCCGAACACGTGTTAGAATAGAATAATATATTTGGCACTTGAAGGCCTTGCTTCCTGTAGCGGTGTATGTTTGTTTTGAAGGCACAGGCACAGTAGTTCTCTTTAAGTGACTGGGGAAAGGGAGGGAAGAGGGGTTCAGCTTTGGGCCAACCGTTTTTGAGCTAGCTGTGGGAGCATGGTTCTCAGTTGTCACGGTAATGTTTCATGCATGGTATGCAATATATCAGTTTGTGGCTTTTGAGAGGAGTGAAGCCGGACATATGGATGAACTCGCCGCATAATGAGAGGTGCAGAGCAGGGGATTAAACATCTGGATAAAACTAAGACCAGTGCAGCTATGTTGCTAGGTGACAGACAGACATATGGAGTGTACGTATCGTTCCATCTTTCATATTAAATTAGGAACAATGTCAAATTATGGCTTTTTATTTAAGTAGAAAGTTGTGGCAACATGTAAAAGAGAATCTGTTATGTGGCATTTATTATATTAACTCACAAGATAAATTATCATAATTGTGATATTTATTTCGGATGAGCCTTCTTTGTGCAGAATGTGTGGAATTGTACTTCACAAGAAGGTTCTTCTATAGAAAACTTTGTGCATGCATTAGATAAACGTTATTTATTCATATCCAGGATTCTTATGAGAGAGAAAAAAACAGTATTATATATTATAATGACAGCGACTGATTCTAAATTGAGAAAGGAAATGTTCTGAAAGGAATTTCATCTGAGAAAAGCTAATACTGCTGAATGAAGAGGTTCTATTGCTAAATGAAGAGGTTCTATTGCTGAATGAAGAGGTTCTATTGCTGAATGAATGAGGTTCTATTGCTGAATGAAGAGGTTCTATTGCTAAATGAAAAGGTTCTATTGCTGAATGAAGAGGTTCTATTGCTGAATGAAGAGGTTCTATTGCGGTTTTTCAAGAGACAAAATGGACCCGACAGGGGCTGTGACCTTGGGGCTCGGCGAGCGTGTGCTTCAGTTTACAAAGGCAATGAAACCCTGCTGTAAACACTGAAGAGACAGCGGGTCTGCAGAACATATTGTGCTCTAACCTCTGCACATTTTTTTACAGTATTTTTTTAACGTTATTATTACATATTTTTTATTAATTTTTTTCAAAATGTGGAGAAGAGGACAGAGAAATGCATTTTGAGCCTGGTGTGGGACAAAGTAGATGTATGTATGGGCAGGGTACATACCTGTATATATACCCAGCTGTCGAAATAGATGGTATGCAAGCTTCTGACGTTGTTGAAGATGATTGAATCCGCTCAGCAAATCTGAAAGGGAAATAAATTATTTAAAATAAAATGCAGCCAGTTTATTTTTGGAAGTGTTGACGTGCCAGGCATGTTCCCTATATAACTACTGCAGGTTCAACTTTTTTTTGTTTTTTTGTTGATAATTTCAGAAAGACATGACGAATACGGCGAGCATGTGTCAGAAAGTAAACTAAAGCAGAGCTGAAACTCTTTAACACATTTTTGTTGCGTTGTTTTCTAGCTCGGCTTGCGGCTGCTCATGCCAAAAGGTCTTTTCAGAGCTGGTAACCGTAGGTGGAGATGAACGTGGAAGCAAAATTAATAGGATCATCGGGGTGAGAGGCTCCCGTTCTCCATTAGCGAAGATGCTACGTCTCTGAACATCGGTTGGACAAGCTGTGGCTGGAGTTCCCGCTCGATTTAACTTTTAATAGAAAAAATAAGTCTGCTCCAAGGAAAAGCCTCCAGCCTTTCATGTGGTCACCGAAAAGTACATGAGAAAGCGCTGATGGCGGCAGCACTTAAGATATCCATCAACAGCAGGAACATGGCTTCCCTCGAGCCAGAGTTTGCAAGTGAAGCGCTCAGTATTACGTACAAATAATCTTAAATTGGGGCTCATCATCACCCCAGAGGCCTGCATCACAAAGTTAAAAAACCGAGTTAGCTGGATAACTGCACCGAGTTAGCTGGATAACTGCACCAAGTTAGTTGGATAACTGCACCGAGTTAGTTGGATAACTGCACCGAGTTAGTTGGATAACTGCATTGAGTAAAACCCGGAACCTTCCCAAATCTGGATCATGGACTGAAGTAAAAAGAGATGTTCTGGGGTTTTTTCTCAGTGCAGTTACTCAGCTAACTCAGTAATCCTTGTGATACAGGCCCCCTGGTGCACTATCTGTCTATGTCTATTCAAAAGGGGAATAGTGTTGTTCTATGGTGAAACGGGGTAAGTTGTTTCGTTGGACTTATAATTTGCTGGAGCTATTTAACAAAAACATATTTGTGTTTTTATGTTTATATTTTAACAGAAGACAGCATCGGCACACCTGGAAAGCATGTATGCAAGTGCCATCAAATAAAAAAATGTAATGCATTTTTCTTTCTTTCTTTCTCTCTCTCCCCCCCCCCCCCCTATCTCTCTCTCTCTCAAAGGGCATGCGACGTTTTTGTGGAAATGTGGAAATGCTATGGCCATAAAATCTTAATTGTTCCATGCCTTTAGCTTGTGGATTGGGGAATTCAAAAACTGTGGAAAGAGTTCTGTCAAAGTTCAAAGGACAAAATGGAAACAGCAAAATGCACCATTCCCCCTGCACTTCAATATTTTATTAGTCACAAAGCTTACAGTTTGTTCACTTGATGTGTGCAAAGTCCATCCTGACATGAAAAGAAAAACCCTGCTGGTACAGTCAAGACTGACTCCATATAAATAGTTAATTATAACGCCCTCGCTTTACAAGTAACCTTGTCTTTAATAAGATGGAAATGGGTTTTATAAAAAAATACCATCAGAAACTGGGTGGAAGAAAAGCATAACTCATCTCCTGTTAACTAGCTGGTAAATATATTTGTTCTGTCACTGTGACCCAAACAATGAGCTAAACAATGTCCGTGGACAACTGGCTGGTTTTTGTGCACATAAATCATTTTAATGCAATAATCACTCCACACCTCCATGCCTCCTCTGTGTTTGAAGGTGAGCACACCTTCAACTTAAACAAAAAACACCTCTTCATCATCGTCTCCTCCTCCACATAATCTTATGCTTTCATGCCCTCGCATGTCAATCACCCCGACCTGTGGATTCAATTAAAACCAAACTGAACAATGGCGATGTGTAAGCCCCGGCCAGGTAACCCAGGTAACCCTGTGCCAGGCAACCCAGGTAACACTGTGCCAAATAACCCAGGTAACACTGTGCCAGGTAACCCAGGTAACCCTGTGCCATTAACCCAGATAACACTGTGCCAGGTAACCCTGTGCCATTAACCCAGGTAACCATATGTCAGTAACTCAGGTAACCCTGTGCCAGGTAACCCAGGTAATCATGTTTCAGTAACCTAGGTAACCCTGTGCCAGGTAACCATGTGTCAGAAACCCAGGCAACCCTGTGCCAGGTAACCCAGGTAACCATGTGTCAATAACCCAGGTAACTATGTGCCAGGTAGACCAGATAACCCTGTGCCAGGTAACCCAGGTAACCCTGTGTTAGGTGTGGACAGAAGACTTGGGAGAGATGAGGATCAGGCGCATTATCCGGCTCCCATCAGCACAATAAATGACCTGTTCCGCTGGACAGAGCAGATTACTAAGAAAGACGAATGTGACACTGCGCTAGCAGCAGGTGGCTAATGACTGCTGGGCTTTAACCCTTCACAGGAAGTCTGTGTTAGCTTGTGTGCTGCACTTCTGCTGTGCCAACGATGTTCAGAAACAGTTCAGCTCAGTTCAGATGGGGATTGAACACATTGTATTACTTCTACATCATGACGGCAAAACAATATGTAAATTTAATAAATACCGTAAATAAACAGACAAACTGTAATAGTTGCGTGGTGGAGCTGGCAACTGCTTTTAAACTGCAAGAAAGGCCATTTCAATTGTTAAAAGCTGATTGGCATTGACGCATGTATTGGAGATTCATATTTAGATGATATTAATCTATCGTCTCTTTCAACGGTCTACACAAAATAAATGTAACATCACACTTAAATTCCTGTTTCCTAGACATAGATTAAGCCTAGTCCCTGAATAAAAACTTTTTTCAATGGAGATTTTCATTTCATTTTTTATCTTAGTCTAGAACTAGACCTAATCCATGTCTGTGAAACTGACCCTTAGTGTCTGAAATAAAGATACTACCTAAAGTATTCCAGTGCTTTGTGATTCCTTACAAAAATCATTCTACACAAATTTATCATTATGAGTATTATAATATAATTATACCAATGACAAAATAAATATGTATTTCAGGGTGTTTTTCATTCCCAATTACTGACAAACATTGTGAATCTGGGTTTTACCCAAATTTAGCCGCTGCCAAAAAAAAAGTAAAATTTAAAAATCGAATAAAATCTTTGTGCCTGATTAAGGCAAGGCAAGGCAAGGCAAGGCAGCTTTATTTATTTAACGCATTTCATACACATGTGCAATTCAATGTGCTTTACATGTACAATAACAAGATTAAACGAGGAAATCATTAAAATTCATAAAATAAATAAAAAGATAAGGCAATAAAAGTATAATCTAAAAATAAATAAATAAATAAATAAAAATATAAGGGCCTAGTGACCTGTGTTCATGCGTAGTCACGCTGTTTTTTACTGTAATTGTTATTTTTTAAGTCATTTGTGGTTAATTAATTGCACTTAGAATAAAACCACAACCCCCTGGAAATTATATGGTATTCCTGTTTCAGTGTGTGTTGTGATAGAGTCTAATATTAACTATGGATGAGCAAAGATTAATGAGTGCAGTTTAATCATACCAGAGGGAGGTAACCATGGTACCCAAGGCAGCGACGGAGCCCTAAGACCACAGCTAAATGAGAACCAACTAGGAGCATGAGCCTGTTGCTATGAGAGTCTTCAGGGCAGTGACTATGGGTGGTATTCAATCTTTTATGGCGGCTTTTCTCTGCTATTCAAACACTAAAGAAATGCAGTCAATCTCATAAAAAAGTACAAACCTTTAGTTGTTGTGTTGTTTGAGGGGTAGAGGAGCAAACCCCCCAAATAAATTTTTATTTTGTTAGTTGTGTACTTTGTGTACATTTTATCTACTGTATGTGTTTATTTGGCAGGGACCATGACCAACTCATAGGCTATACCAGAATTAACCATAAAGGTAAAAAACTTTTATCTGCAGTTTGAAACATCACGTAAAAACAACAAATAATGATACATATTATAAATACATGAGTAGCAAATATATTCTTTTAAATATTTTAGTTCAAATTTAGTTCATGGGGGTGCAAAATCATGTATTATTTAAACTACAGACAGACGTATTTGATGTTATAATGGTAAGCTGATTAATGTTTGGTTTGAATCCCAAAACAAAAACAAAAAATTGTAAAAATAATTTTTAATGAACCATTGATAGATCATTTCTAAAACATAAATAGATGAATGTATTATTTAAGGTTACAAAACACTAGTTTATGCTTTTATTTTTTTATAATTAATTGTCAAACCCTCTGTACTTATTTGAAAGTCCAAACTATGCACCTTTTACAAATATTTATACATGTCCTGTTAGTGATGTGAACACTATATAAGCCATTAGCAGACTGTTCTGCAGTACCTGCTATAAATTGCACACTATTGCTGCTTGAGAATTGTTGATGAATGACCTGTAGATCATTGTTAAACATGCTGTGATGGCAGAAGTACATTACGGTCTCAGATGAACAGAATAATAACAGGTTGTTTAGTGCTAATATGACTATCAGACAGGAGCAGACAAGGAGTATGTGGTGATATTTCAGGGAAGGCATATGACAGAACAGATATGATGTTTTTTTGATGTCAGGTTTTGTTCTACAGCGTTTGTATTGTACATTTACAGCTCGGAGAGTTATTCAAACACAGTACAGTCTTCGTCGTTTGTGTCCATGGGAATTTTCTGAGGCCAAGGTGATAATTCAGGGCAAGTCAGAATAACCCAGCTGTGGATTCACTCTGTACAGAATGACCTTTAAAATGTCCTCCAGTTTTATTTTTCATTATAAAACTCTATTATTGAAGCTTTTATAGAAATTAAATTCTATCATATACATATATGGGAAAGGAAAACTGGACAATAATGCTTCCTAATTTATGTTAGGACAATTTTTAAAAAAATTTTTTTTAAGATGGGTATCGTAAATATAACTCACACATCGAAAAGTCCCTCTTTAGTCCCCTGTCGTTCCACATTGAACTGGAAAAAAGGCAACAAAAATACATCTTTATCCACATTCACAACTCTTTTTCTATACTCTAAGTAGATGTTATACAAGCTGCTTTACTATGCTAGTCATTATGCCCTCATCTGGATTACACAGACACACAAACGACACAAGGGAGAAATAGGATCCACTTCTGACCCACAGTAACACCCAGAGGTGTACCTAGAATAGCTAATTGGTCACGGCATCCAAGCATTGTTACAGCACAACAGGCGCAGAATATTTATGTCATCGGAATTCCTCGATTAAGCATTTACACTTAGAAAAGAGAGAAAAAAAAACAGAAGCCTAAACCATAGAGGTCACTGAATGCAGTAGTCAGAGAAATATAAGCTTAAACCATAGAGGTCACTGAATGCAGTAGTCAGAGAACTACAAGCCTAAACCATAGAGGTCACTGACTGCGGGCATCTTGCTATTAACCTTTCTGGTTCCACTTGACAGGTAGTTTCCATTAACTTGATTCTCCGCCCCTGTTAGTGGGAGGCAGGTATACTGTGGCCCAATCAGACATCAGGGGGCATGATTCTGCAACGCCTGGGGGGGTGGGGGGGCGGAGCTAAGCTGGAGCTGTATGGGCATAGAAGGTACCGATTCTCAAGGCGCTTTACCTATGTGACAGGACATGAAAAATGAGGGGTCTTTTTTTCTCTTGCTGTGGGGCAGTTTTTGGGGGGAGGGGGGCCAGATGGACCCAAGAGGATGAAGCTGTCAGTGCACAAAGGCCGCTCGCTCCCCGTGAACACAGACACACACATAGGCCCTAGCCCACGGTCTCCTCTTATGTAAACCGCGCACACGCACGCACTCACAGGCGCTGTGTGTGTGGGCCCTTGCGGTGCGACGAGTGGCGTGTAAAAATAGCGCACGCACCCCGGAGCCCAATCACGGCATCTGCTCACCAGAGCTCTCGGGCGGGGCAGGCACGCGGTTGGACCCTGGGGAAGACTGGCGGGGTCATGAATCTCACACAGCAACATTAACTCAGCAGTTATTAACAGAACGACCATTTGATATGACAGAGTTTTTTTTGGGGGGGTGGTTTTGGGGCTGTGAGAACGTAGCCAGCTAAAGCGATGACATCATCTATACTGTGAAAGGCTGCAGGCACCGTCAAAACCTTCACAATACCCACAATTCACTGTCCACATCTTATATAACGCAGCAACGTATCCACACAAGAATTAACTCTGATGAAAGTGCATTTTACAAATGATAAGGAAGATTTTATCTCATATAACAAATGTGCCTGTGAACATACCATCTGTCTTCCCCCAGAAAAGCAGAAGAAGAGTCCATAGACCCTTCATTAATGGAGGAGACCTAAAGTGCTTCAGCTGCCGATGCAATGCAGGTGGAGCCGGACTGTAACCAATGCGATGATGATATCCATATTAGGATGGTGATATAGAATAGTGTCCCAGGATGCTTCTCTCTCTCCAGGGAATTCTAGAACTAAAGAACTGCAGAGCCAGCGGCCGGCCCCATTCTGCCTCCTCTTCCCCCCTCACAGGGGTTTCTGGGTAACGGAGCCACAGCTGCGGATCTGCAGCACCTGGATGAATCACGTGGGCTGTCAACCAACTTTGGGAAGGTGCAGATGTTTCAAATATGTTGTGCACAGTCACTGTGTGTGTGTGTGTGTGTGTGTGTGTGTGTGTGTGTGTGTGTGTGTGTGTGTGTATACACGTGTGTGTGCGTATGTTTGTGTGTGCGTGTATGTGCGTGTATAATTGATTTACGCCAGACACAACCTAATTTTAATTGCGGTATAATGTGCAGTTATTCAGACTTATGCACCGAACATCATGTAAATAGTGTTAAGCTACTGGATGTTTTTTACCTTGATAACTATAAACTATTTAACAATTCTTTGCAATAGTTTCTGGTTTGAGGGTGTATTTTAGGTTGAGAAAGGGCAGAATTCACAAAATTGTTTTGCAAAATTACAATATTAAAACAACCATATGTCCAGAAGTATTTACTCAATCTCATCTAATTTTGTAGCTCGGATTCTGTACTTTAAAAGCCCAAAAAGTCCAATTTTGAAACATGTATCCAAAGCAGGGATCTGGTCACATATGTGCTGTGCTGTCTGTACACACTATCATTTCTGTCATCACACTTTGTGCTGCTAAAAAGAGAAAAGCTAAAGTCCCTGTAACATTTCTGAAAATATATTCATAACACATCTGACACTCTAACATATTTAGACCAGCAGTCTCAGGTCATTAACCTTGATTAGTGGTTTAATTACCTTTGGCCCTATATCAGTGTCTCAATGGAGCAAGTAATTAATTCTAATCTAACATGTGTTTTTGGGGCGCGGTTCTTGCTGACACCCCATTTTTATTCAGAGGAAAAAGGCCAACGAGGAGACTTAACAGCCAGTAAGAGACTGAAACACAGAATCAAGGGATATTTCTGGTGCTTGGCGGTTATATATTTTAGTGTAGCCTGTACACTAAAATGCATAATATTTTATACAATAAATATATTTCACTCGACTATGGTTAATATAGTAGGTCAGGCCAGACATAAATCTGTCGCAGGGGATTCCTGTAGAGATGCACGTGTCTAAGGAATGGAATGCAGGGTGCACTTAATCTTTACTTATCTTAAAAAAATGTTTCTCCACTTTTTGCCTCTGGAAATAGATGTCACTCGATGAGAGAAACGCTTGGGCAAATTTTCAGTGAGCACTGCCAAATGCGCCCTTTTAGGATGCTATGGTTAAATTAAGGTCCTTTGGTGGCAAAACGAAAAAGATTCCTCAACAAACATTGACCAGCCCAAACACACAAGATTTCAGACAATAGGACTAAGATCCAAAGTGTTGGTTTTGTAAGTTACTTTTTTGTAAAAATGTATGTCCATTCTGAAATATGTAGGCATTTGTTTTTTGTTTTTGGGTTTTGTGTTTGTGTGTGTGTGTGTGTGTGTGTTTAAGTGCTGGTGTTTGACTGGCTGAATTAAAAAAAAATTAAGTTGCTTCTCTACAGTTCCTGAAAGGCAGAAAAGAGGAAAGCTGTGGTTTAAAGCTGACACAGACAGTAATTTGGGCACACGTCAATGAGATGTTTGAGAGCTAAAAGAACTTTGACTGTGTTTATTTTATATCTTATTTTGAGCAGAAGGCCTCCACACAACCTTGCCCTGAGAGTTACCTGTTTGGTCGAAAACCAGTTCAAAGCTTACCACGGGCTGCGGCAGCACTCCGAAACCTCCCAGAAATCCAGGAACGTGTCACGTGAATAAAGGCCTCTCTTGCTCCCCGCTGACAGATGGAACTAATGTCTTCTGTGGTCAATGCAGCCGTGGGAGGCAGCAGACTCTGACCATGAAATGGTGGGAAGGAATGTCCCGACAGAAAGATGGCTCTTACTTTTATAATGAATAAGTAAAACCCTAAAGTACTATGTTCTGGATTTCAGGGTAGTGTTTCCAAGGAGATCAGAGGACTTGTGTAAAGATCGCCACGCGCCCAAGTTCAGACCTGATTCCCATTTGTAAAGTGCTTTTATTACCCATAATGCTCTCACAGCCTGTAGTCCGGCACCTGTAGCACGTTACACCTTATTTGCCTTGTGGTGTGCTGCTAGGCAACCGCCCTGAGGATATTTAAATAGATATTTAAACAGATTAGTATATTCATCTTGTGTCTATTCAGACATTCATACTGTCCTGGGTCACAATGACAATTCTCCCCCAACCTGTATTTATTTAATAACTTAACAGGGAAGACCATTTATGGGTTTTATTGTGTGGACATTATGTTCATTTTGAAAAATGAAATTCAATTCAATGTCATTTCATATTGCATTTTATATTATGTGATTTTTTTTATATTTTCTTTTTATTTTTTTTTTTTTGGTTTTTTTTAAAAACCAAAAAAAAAAAAAAAAAAAAAAAAAAAATCACAGTTCACAGTGCAAGCAGCAAAAGGTGCAGCAGCAAAAAATTGTAAGCAAGCAAAAGGAGCAAAAAGGAAATATAGTAAATAATAAATTTAATTTAAATTTTCTTCAGATGGTGGGGGGGGGGGGGGGGGGGGGGGGTTGTTTGTTTGAAGAGATTGCAGAGGGGGGGGGGGCTCCCTGTTCCCCTCCCCCTTAGACTGGGGGGGGGGGGGGGGTGGGGGGGGCCCCAGGGCCAGGGGGGGCAGGAGCTAAAGCAGGTGCTGTGGAGTCTCTCGAGTCTCTCGCGATCTTGCTTGCTTCTTCACCATCTCGTCGGTCTAAAGCTTGCTCAAATCAGGGCACAGTGTCCCACAGAGCTTGGTCCCCAGAGAGACCACCCTCCGCAGCTTGGCCTTGTTGGCCTTGTTGATTGTTCTGTGAGTTTCTGTTTTCTTTAAGGATACTTGCTTGTCTACTCTTGTTTGAAACCAAGACAAGGAATCTGAAAAAATATAATAATTTAAATAAAATAAAACAATTAAACAGTATGGTATCTGCCCCATCCATATCCTGGGATGTACCCTGCAATCGGTTTTAAATGTTTTCTAAAATACATAATTAACCTTGGGAACTTGATTTAATCAGTTGCCTGCTGTGTGGAAATTGACTAAACTGACAGTGCTGTGTCACTCCCCACTGTGGTCGTGCAGTCATGCCAATGAGCTGCTGTGCTTGTCACCCTGTAAAAAGCAGATTGCGGGTTTGAATCTCAGACAAGGCTCTACTGTTGTATTATTTTGTGTCGCTCTGTAAAAGACTGTGTGTTGCTCTGGAAAAAACTCTGTCTGTCGCTATGCCAACAAAGAAGATACATAATACTTCATAGAGTAATAATAATAATAATAATAATAATAATAATACATTCCATTTGTATGTGCCTATCAAGAAACGCAAACACACGTTACAGAGGGGGGGTGATGGGGAAAAAATGAGCATTAAGGTATGTGTGGTATTGGTATAAAAACATTAAATAATAATGCCAGACCACCTCTATGGCTGGTGATAATGTACCATCCCTACACTCTTTTGGATGTTGCTTCTTTCTATGGCTGGTGATAATGTACCACCCCTACACTCTTTTGGATGTTGCTTCTTTCTATGTCTGGTGATAATGTACCATCCCTACACTCTTTTGGATGTTGCTTCTTTCTATGTCTGGTGATAATGTACCATCCCTACACTCTTTTGGATGTTGCTTCTTTCTATGGCTGGTGATAATGTACCATCCCTACACTCTTTTGGATGTTGCTTCTTTCTATGTCTGGTGATAATGTACCATCCCTACACTCTTTTGGATGTTGCTTCTTTCTATGTCTGGTGATAATGTACCATCCCTACACTCTTTTGGATGTTGCTTCTTTCTATGTCTGGTGATAATGTACCATCCCTACACTCTTTTGGATGTTGCTTCTTTCTATGGCTGGTGATAATGTACCATCCCTACACTCTTTTGGATGTTGCTTCTTTCTATGGCTGGTGATAATGTACCATCCCTACACTCTTTTGGATGTTGCTTCTTTCTATGGCTGGTGATAATGTACCATCCCTACACTCTTTTGGATGTTGCTTGCCTCTTGTGAAATACTGGACCAAAGGGACATGCTTGATTATCCTGAAACAAACCTAAAATAGACCAGCAATCTATCCCAAGACCATTAACGTTTAGCTGAGCTGTCATTGGCTGCATTTATACTGTGACTCCAAAGCTGAGAGTGCAACCTGCAGCGTGTGTGTGTGTGTGTGTGTGTGTGTGTGTGTGTGTGTGTGCCTTGCATTTCTTCAACAATTGTTTACAATTTTTTTTCTCCAACTTTTACATTTCTTTTAATTAGTTTTAATTTCAAAGGGTGAGTTGTAAGAAATCTGCCTATTTCTGATAGTGAGACTAAATAAAATCATGTGGTACTAATCACAAGTTAATAGATGTACAAGATAATAACCCCACTATATAACAGTCAAGTCAATTCATACTTGACATTTATCAAAATTTAGTTTTCTTTTATCCTAAAATATGCCTCTGTTGATCTACATGTCACATGTAGTTCGTTGGAAACACTGGTGTACGCTCTTCAAATCAGCAGCTTATTATTCCCAGGAACAGCTGTTTTCAACAAGCAATTGGACCAATTTTACCCTATAATTTAATTTGCGTGTGCTTTTGACGCAGCACTGTAGCCTGATGACTAGCACTCAGTGAGCTGATGTGTTCTATTTATGAAAATCTGCGGCTGGCAGGTGAAATTAGCTGGAGTGCCTCGGTTTAACTGGCCTGACTGTAAATGACCCAGAACTGACCCATTTCTTTCTTTCGTTCATTTCCACCCTAGATCTGAAAACAGAACAGTGTTGTTGTGTCTAGGGCGTGGTGGAAGACTACATATCGGTGTGCGTAGCTGCGCTTTAAATTACTTTCATTCGGCAGATGCTTTAATCCAAAGTGACCTACAATAGGTGAATGCTGAAGGTCGTTGAAACAACTCTAAACAGGTCAAATAAAGTACAGTTCCATCATACTGTAGCAGCTATCCATAGATATGAACATTGAATCTAGTTCACATAGTAAGTTTTGAGGCAGTAAGTCAATAAGACAAGAAACTACAAGAACTGTTTTATTATTTTTCCGTCTGTGAGGCGAGTGTATCCCTCAGAATGTGACACGTGCGTGGGGCTGCGTCAGTTTCCCCGCCAGATGGAGGGTGCCCCCCCCACACACACACACCTCCCCCCTTTCAGTCCCCAGGCTCCGAGCAGCCCTATAAACATGAGAAAGACTCACGCGAGAATTCTCTCTTCAATTATTTAGAAACCCTCCAAACTCAGATTGCGAGGAGGAAGAGGAGAAGGTGAGGAAGAGTGCACCAGGGCGGGGGGAGATGAGTCGAAAGAGAGTCGAAAGGAGATTTCCCAGAATTGGTGGAGCACGGTGGAGATTACGCTCTCCTCCGCTGATTCCACTTTCATCCGCCGCTTCCGCTCTCCTCCGCTGATTCCGCTCTCCTCCGCTGATTCCGCTCTCCTCCGCTGATTCCGCTCTCCTCCGCTGCTTCTTGGCGGCCGATCTAAGGCCCCTCTCTGCTGTACTGCTGGGATCTCACATGAGATCGTTTCTCTTTTCCTACAAAAGTCTTCCCATTATTCATTTGTGACCGCCCGTGATTTCCACTGCTCTTTCTTTTCACGATGGACCCAGTTCACAGGCACTATGTTGCCATTGTGACTGGCTGATAAACACGGTGCATTAGGGGTAATTACAATGTGCGAGGGAAGTAGGGCTAATACCTGGAGATAGCATTACCTTGTGTCTGTCCAATCACCATGGAAACGGACACGGAATGCGCATTACAGGAACACAGACGGGAGACAAATTAAAGTAAAAACCAACATAAAGTGTCTTAGTAAGGTGTTGGGTCACCACCAGCCACCAGAACAGCTGCAATGTGCCTTAGCATAGATTCTACCTCTAGTCTAGCATAGATTCTACCTCTAGTCTAGCATAGATTCTACCTCTAGTCTAGCATAGATTCTACCTCTAGTCTAGCATAGATTCTACCTCTAGTCTAGCATAGATTCTACCTCTAGTCTAGCATAGATTCTACCTCTAGTCTAGCATAGATTCTACCTCTAGTCTAGCATAGATTCTACCTCTAGTCTAGCATAGATTCTACCTCTAGTCTAGCATAGATTCTAGTCTCTGGAACTCTACTGGAGAGATGGAACACCATTCTTTCAAAAGATATTTTTTAATTCGGTGTTTTGATGATGGTGGTGGAGAGCGCTGTCTAACACGTCGGTCCAAAATCTCCCGTAGGTGTTCAATTGGGTTGAGATCTGGTGACTGCGAAGGCCATAGCATATGATTCATGTAATTTTCATACTCATCAAACCATTCAGTGACCCCTCATGCCCTGTAAATGGGGGCATTGTCATCCTGGAAGAAACCACTCACATCAGGATATAAATGTTTCTTCATAGAATAAAGGTGATCACTCAGAGTAACTTTGTATTGATTTGCAGTGACCCTTCCCTCTAAGGGCACAAGTGGCACACCATGCGGGGAAAAAGCCCCCCACAGCATAACAGAGCCACCGGACCCCGACACTGTAGGGTTTTTCCTTTAATTTGTCACCCGTCTGTATATGATCACATACGGTGTCTGACTCTGCACTGATAAAAAAGTGAGATTGCAGCTGTCCAGATGTTGGGCTTAGTGAATGTAGAACCAGGAGGTTACAGGGTTTCTAGCCTCTGTTTGCCTTGTGATTTAAAAAAAAATCAAACGGCTGCTCTGCTTAGCGTTTCTGAAAGGGACTCTGCATTTCAGAGGGGAGGTGGCCAGATAAGCATATGACTGCTTGAGTAGAGACAGCCAGGCTGCCTGGACCTTAGCATTGAAGAAAATAACAGGTTTTGGTAGATCTCAGAAGAACATGGGCTGCATTTGAATCCAATTCAACACGCTCTCTTCCCTTGCTGTCTTCCCTCGAGGGAGCTATCTTGTGACGCAATTTTCTACGTGCAGCAAGCAAACTTAAAAGGTGCTCAGCAAAGGAAGATTGACGAGAAACAAATGAAAACGGAACCGAACCGCCCTCACAACATTTCGGAAGTGCAACACCATAGAGTTGAAATGTGACTGCCACATAGTTCTGTGGTGACCGCCCAAATTTTCTATGTGGAGCATTGCATTGTGGGATTCCCTTCTTTAAACGAGAAAGCGAGGGAATATAATTAGGACAGCCATTTTGATTATCGATCCTCATCAATTTCTGGAAAAAAAGACAAATAGATTGAAAGGAGAATAGATAAATTGACATAAATACGCACTTGATTTAGACTAATAGCGGTTAATGTGTGAAAGTGGTTTTTCCACACATGAACAATGTAATTCTGCAAACCTGTCCAAAACAAGACAAGCACAAATAAACAATGTCATAAATGATACAAAAATTACAATGTGCATTTAACACTCCACCAGCATGTATGCAGCATCCAATAGTCAACGTTTTAATGTAAATCCAGAAGCAAAATGGGTAGTATACTCTCAGAAAGAAGGGTTTCAAAAGACTCCTCTGTGTTTCCCTAGAGTAACCCTATGTAGCTCAAGGGTTCATTGTCAAACAAAATGGTTCAATGTGGGTGCTTTCACAATTTTCATAGAGGGTTTCCATGAAGAACTAAAATGGTTCCCCTATGGAGACAAGCCAAATGACCCTTTTTTCTTGAGTATAAAACTTTAGGGTATAAACTGTTGTTCAGTACACGTGACTGTAAAGTGATACCCTAGCATCTTTCATCAGAAATATGGGCATGGCCATATTTATAGTTGCTACAGTTGGACAGATGTTTTTCTTCTGGCATAGTTTAGGATGAGGCAGCATTTGAGGGCCTTTAAATGTCAACCACGAAGGGATATTAAAGGAAGACGGACGCGAATCCCGCTCTAATTTGCACTGAGTCACCTCCCCAAAGCACCAGTTAGAGCTATTAGCTGGAAAAGGACAGCATTTTAGTATAACATGAGTAATAAATGATTAACCTCACTCCTACAGAAATCCCATTATGCTTTTAGCATTATTATTATTTTTTGGTTTTCCCTGTTTAAATGAATCAGTGTTTCATGAGCGCACTAGGCTAAATTTGCACACATGGGTGTGCATGAGCCTTACGCAGGAAGCACCCGTGGTCCTCGTTTCCCTGGTAACGTATGCTTTTTGAAATTACTGCCAAGAGGCTGAAATAGACGGAGTGAAGAGAGCAGCCAGGGTAAAATACGTTCAGCTCATTGGCGATGCGCAGGAGCGACAGGGGTCAGGGAAAATTGGGCGAAGGGCTCCTTGTTCGACTGCCAAATTCACCATAGCTGCTGCGTCTGCTTTACGAGTAAATGTTTTAAAAGAAGAGAGGCTGCTGGTCCAGAAAATCTACCTAATCTGAACTTACAATGTGAAACACTGCCTCACTAAAGAACTACAGCCCTAACTCAAGCATTTAATAATACACAACAATTTGAGTGCCGGTTTGAATACATGAACAAGGGGCTGGTTTCTTAGAAAAGGATTAAGCTCGGTCATGGACTCAAAACATTTTCCCAATGGTGATATACAATAAAACAGAACACTTAGGACTCTATTATCCAATAAAACAGAACACTTAGAACTCTATTATCCAATAAAACAGAACACTTAGAACTCTATTATCCAATAAAACAGAACACTTAGAACTCTATTATCCAATAAAACAGAACACTTAGAACTCTATGATCCAATAATACAGAACACTTAGAACTCTATTATCCAATAATACAGAACACTTAGAACTCTATTATCCAATAAAATAGAACACTTAGGACTCTATTATCCAATAATACAGAACACTTAGAACTCTATTATCCAATAAAACAGAACACTTAGGACTCTATTATCCAATAAAACAGAACACCTAGGACTCTATTATCTAATAAAACAGAACACTTAGGACTCTAATATCCAATAAAACAGAACACTTAGGACTCTATTATCCAATAAAACAGAACACTTAGGACTTTATTATCCAATAAAACAGAACACTTAGGACTCTATTGTCCAATAAAACAGAACACTTAGGATTCTATTATCCAATAAAACAGAACATATCCAATAAAACAGAACACTTAGGACTCTATTATCCAATAAAACAGAACACTTAGGACTCTATTATCCAATAAAACAGAACACTTAGGACTCTAATATCCAATAAAACAGAACACTTAGGACTCTAATATCCAATAAAACAGAACACTTAGGACTCTATTATCCAATAAAACAGAACACTTAGGACTCTATTATCCAATAAAACAGAACACTTAGGACTCTATTATCCAATAAAACAGAACACTTAGGACTCTATTATCCAATAAAACAGAACACTTAGGACTCTATTATCTAATAAAACAGAACACCTAGGACTCTATTATCCAATAAAACAGAAAATAAAACAGAACACTTAGGACTCTATTATCCAATAAAACAGAACACCTAGGACTCTATTATCCAATAAAACAGAACACTTAGGACTCTATTATCCAATAAAACAGAACACCTAGGACTCTATTATCTAATAAAACAGAACACTTAGGACTCTATTATCCGACTGGCGCATGGTGGGTCACCGCTCCTTTTGATTCGCCGTCCGCCGGAAATTGGGAGGAGAGTCGCTGGTGGACGTGTGTCAGTCCAGATCGAGCAGTGAAACTGCAAATTTGGGGCTCAATTTTCCAGCCGGTGGCGAGCCATAACTGGCGAGGTTTCAATTTCGTCACGGATTTGCACGCGTCTGGTTACCCGTTTGTTAATTTGGTGACTCGTCGTGTACTGTATACTGCTTACTGCATGCAGTTTAGTGACAATACTATTATCAGCAAAAACCCAGAAATAATATAATCATTGGGTGTTTTCAGTGGCCTCTTGGAATTTGTGGCTAAAGTTTCTTCACCTAATATGTCATGCTCAGCATTAAATGGCCCCCTCTGTGGCTTAGACAGCAAACAGCAAAGCCTAAAACCACCTGAACCATCTATTATATGTACATTGTGTAAATGATGGATTATAATAGTGCATAACGGTACGGAATTAATTTAAAACTGAAACTTTTATCAGATTGTTCAAAGACAGTGCACAGTTGTAACAAACTAACTATGATTTTACTGTGAATACTTAATTAAATGCTTTCACAAGCAGGATCTATTTGGCAAATCGTTCAGCTGTCCTAGCTCGTAGTTCTTGTTTTCTTCCCCCTTACCAATTTCAAACTCCAGAATAACTTCTCAAAATAAAATAACCAATTAAACATCGGTGTCTAATTCACTAAAGGAAATCTTATCCTTGAACGTGTTTTTGTTAATGAGACAGCAAAACAATGAACACATCTGCCTCTCTTTATCAGCTCGCTGCTCAGTGTGTTACTCAAACAGTCATTGTAATGGTGACAAGTCGATGAATCACATTTGATGTGGCATTCTTCACGAATGCTGAATCGTTCCACAGAAAGAGATATGATGAAGGGCTCTTTCATTCTGACATGATTTGCACATTCCAGTCCACTGAGGCGGGTAAGAAAACCAGGCTGAACTTCTCACCGAAAACTACACCTGCAGATAGGCAGACACTTTGGTAAATGAGTCAACAACTGAACTGCAGCCGAGGCAGAGCGCGTCTGAGATGAGCGGGATACAGCGCGCGTGCCAAGAAGAGAGGTCCGCCAAATTTGCAGCTTCCTCCACAGGAGCCCGTTTTCAGCATTGGGCTTCTACAATTAGTTTCCACCAACACACGCGCTTAGACGTGGCACAACTTTAGAAAAATAACCGGAAAAACAATCCCAGCGTGCCACACGTTCAATCTTCAAAACTTCAAGCAAACAGAAAAAAATTAGCTTTTCTGTCGGCGAGCCAACATGAGTTTCCGCCCGTCTTGTCCTGTGTTTATATTCTTGAAAAGAGTAGGTTGGGCGCCTTCACACCAGCTGTTGAAAAACATCACCTGCGATAACTCCAGTGTCATATCCCCATGTAATGGCTAACGGCCCTAATGTTATTGTTTAACAACGGGAGAAGTAGTCTCATTCACACTATGCCTGACCACCATTTTGTCTGCCTCTTCGGTTGTCAGAAGCCGAACTGATATGCCGCGGGAAAGCTGAAAAGCAAGCGCCTGGCTCTGTTTGGAGTGATATTCACAGTTTCTTACACAGTCTAATATCATCAGCTCTGGGATGAGAAAACTGTGTTCTGCAGAAGAGTATTAGACTGTTTAATACTGTCAGGAGAAACATTCCAGCCTCATTCTGAACTTGATTTCAGCCATTATAGTTTCATTTTCATTCCACACACATCTCCCTCTGTCTCCACACTAAATGTGTTTAGCATGGAGAAACTCATTAAATGGTAAATACTGAGAACAGTATTAAACACACGTGCGCACACACATGCGTGCACACAGAGAGACACACACATTTATATTATGTAATATAATCATGAATATAATGTGCTTGTCTGCATTTAATATAAGCCTGTATGATTTATTTAAGCATGCACAGTAACTCACGGTGACTGCAGTCATATGGAATTTCCGTGCAGAGTGTGTTTGCAGAAACTTGCAGTCTGATTTGTGTAATTAATGTGTCAAACCCAATCTGGTTGTGTGACAAAGAAGGAATGAATAGGCATTGTTCAACGACTGTGACCATTCTGCTGCCTTCTATACCGGCCACTGGTGAAATGCCACTTCTGGTGGGAGTCACGATTTTGAGTCCAGATTATTATTACAGCAGGGAGAACAGGATAAAATACAAATTAGAAAAAAAAAATACATAAAGAGCCATCAATTAAAGTCGTGAAAAGAAAGACAAGAAAAAGAAAAATATTATACCCTCCTTCTCACCCCCCCCCCCCCCTCCCCTGCCATCCTGATGGACCCCAAGAGAACCCACACACTCCCAACACACCACAGCAATCATCTTAAATGAGCAACAAAATCGTTCCCACAACTTGACATTTTCTCTGAGAATTGAGGGAGCCACATTATCAGTCACCCTGGGAGTGTGAGACAGTCGTCAGTCAGTAAATGCGGGATGCTACGTGTCACGTTTTCTGTGGTAGTGTCCTCCAACCGCCAGCAAGAATCACATCACAATGCAAATTCATTTTTAACACTTCATATCACACTTTTGACATGGGATACAATCCCTTTAAATTGCAGGTCTTGTGGCATGCACCGAAATAGTAGCAGTGATTGGGATGTAGCTTTGCCTATCGCTAGCTCGAGTGGCACTTACCACCTTAACCCTCGTATTGTGTTCCAGGTCAATTTGACCCAATTCAATGTTTGACGTCTCTGAAAAAACCAGTTAAGCTTATTTTTTTTATCATGACACTATATCACTTTTCCTAATCTGTTGCTCTTAAATGGTAAAAATGCAATAGAAATAATGCTTACAAAAAGGGCATGTACCAACATATAGATAAGCATACATGTAATGGCCCTGTCACACTATTGCGTATCGTACTAGCGTATGCCAGCGTATGAAAAATATCACTCATACGCTGATATACGCTGACATACGCTAGGGGTACGTTAGGCATAGGTTGTATACGTTTCAAGCACGGTCGCATACGGTGGCATACGCTGGCATATGGCGAGGCACAAAAAGTTTTTTAAGCATGCTTAAAAATTTTGTGCGTATTCGGACGTATGGTTTATACGCTAAGCATACGCTGGTCATACGCTGGCCATACACTATTTTCAAGGGCTTTTTGTGCGTATGAAAATTATTTTATATATTTACATACGCAACTCATATGTTTCTCTCATACGCAATAGTGCGACAGGGCCATAAACAAAGATGTTGTGTGCGGCTATTTCTGGGGTAGCTGCATAAATGTAAGAGAGTATCCAAGCTTTTTTTTTTTTTTTCTCTGATGTTTTTGTGGGTAATTCTGGTGGCATGCAGGTTTGGGGACACACAAGAGGTCATATAGGAAAGGTCAAAATGTTTCTATTACAATAGTTTTATGTCAGTTTATAAACTTTTGGGATCAATTTCACCGCAGACATAAAAGGTGTCATACAATGTCGACATAATATGAGGGTTAAACTGCACTTTTTGTAAATCATTAAAGCACTGCCAAAATTGTACAATATTTGGTCACTATACTAAATTGGACACTATTTGCATTCCGTCCAGAATTATTCAACCACTATACATCATTACAGGTCACTCAAAACAACTGTGGACATCAGTCAATATATTTTTTTTTATGTCAAACAAGGTAGGTTTGAATCTATAGCCTGTCGATAAAAGTGATTTTGTGTCAAGAGTGTTCAGACTGAGGTCACGGTGAGACAGAACCAGTTCCAGCAGGCAGACAGAGCCACTTCAGAGCACACACACCCACACACAGCCACACACAGCCACACACACACACTGGGAGCAGGTTAGAGACACCAGCCAATAACACACTGTCTTAAACCTGTGGGAGGGTAGTGGTCTAGTCAGAAACAGACGTAGAATACAAAGAGTGTGTCCCAATACTCGAAAAACACACCCTTTTTTCTTCCACTACCACCTCCTCTCCTCCGTGCCCTAGAAACTGATCATTGTGTCCCGATCGAATGTTGCTGATTGGGGTTAGTGTCGATACATTTATTAATATTTAGCAATTAATATGTAATTAATGTGTAATGTGTAATGTGAGGTACATTGTATACTGTACATGCAACTACTTGTACTTGAAACGTTGAAAACGTTTTGCATACTTCCGGGTAGGAGACGAGTGGAGGAGAGGAGTGGAGGAAAGGAGGTGAGGAGTGAAGAATATTGGGACGCAGCCAAACACTTCATGCAGACAGAGCCAGAATCGAACCCAGGACCCTGGAGCTGCTAGGCAACCATGCCAGCTGATAAATGACTGTGCCAGTTAATCAAATAATTTTAGCCACACTGTACAGGAAGTTTAATGGTGGTGCTTTAGAGAGCAGGCCTAGTCATTTATTGCCTGGAGAGGTGCTGTCCCACTGGGCCCTGGTACATATTGTGCCCTCAGTGTATTCCTGGGTCTGCTGACCATCGAGGTGAGAAAAGCCAGGTTAAGTTTAAGCACAAGAATCCCTGACTTCGTCTGTGGTGGCCTGTGTGCTCCATAGTGAATGTCCTTCCTCCCGTCAGCCAGGACATACAGCCTTTCATCATTGGCCATGCAGTTACCCTCCAGTGCTATTATTCTCCAGCGTGAATCTATGGTGTGATCCTCCAGTGTGTATCTATGGTGCTATACTCTCGTGTGTCTATGGTATGATACTCTTGTGTGTTTATGGTGTAATCCTCCAGCATGTATATATTGAGTATTACTCCTGTGTGTCTATGGTGTAATCCTCCAGCATGTATATATTGTGTGATACTCCTGTGTGTCTATGGTGTGATCCTCCAGCATGTATATATTGTGTGATACTCCTGTGTATCTATGGTGTGATACCTTTGTGTGTCTATGGTGTAATCCTCCAGCATGTATATATTGTGTGATACTCCTGTGTGTCTATGGTGTGATACTCCTGTGTGTCTATGGTGTGATACTCCAGCATGTATCTATGGTGTGATACTCCTGTGTGTCTATGGTGTGATACCTTTGTGTGTCTATGGTGTGATACTCCTGTGTATCTATGGTGTGATCCTCCAGCATGTATATATTGTGTGATACTACTGTGTATCTATGGTGTGATACCTTTGTGTGTTTATGGTCTGATCCTCCAGCATGTATATATTGTGTGATACTCCTGTGTGTCTATGGTGTGATCCTCCAGCATGTATCTATGGTGTGATACTCCTGTGTATCTATGGTGTGATCCTCCAGTGAGTGCACAGGGCTGGGAGCTGACCAGCTGGGTACAGAGAACAATCCATCACTGCTGCGGCTCAGGTGTCAGGTGGCGGCAGAGCAGAGCGTTGCGGAGACAAACAAGCTCCTGTGACGATCCCTCAGCCCGCCGGAGGAACGCCGTGTCCGAGGGTCACTCCGAGGCGAAAGGAAAAGAGGACACAACCCTGCCTCGGGACGGCCTCGCATTCCCACGCCTTTTTTTTACGGCTGCGTTAAAGTGGATCTTTTCAACCGATGGTGCCGACGATGCCCTCACGGGGGCGCAATAGACCCACTGGCCGGGCTAAGCTTGCATGCCATTGGGCGGTCGTATGTGGAGCGGGCGTGTACGGTTCATTACGCCTCATCAGGGCATCGCTGAGCCTCATCCTGAGATAAATCAGGCCGTCGGGAACGGAAAGACCTGGAAATGAATCAACGTCAGGCTTCCTTCGCCGCCGCTCCGTTCTCCTTGTTCAGCGACTGGCTCCTGGCCCACTGCTCCCGCGGTCTTTCGTCTCCCGAACACGAAATGAGCTCCCACACCGTAGCCCAACACCTGAGTGTCAGCCGCAATCACATTCTCATTAAAGCACACCTGGATGAGTCGGCGAAAAAATTAAACCCAGAATAAAACTCTGGGTGGGAGCTGCCAAACACACTTATTCATTGAAACGGGATACCTAATCACACTCAAAGTTTTTTGCAATGTCTTTCAATTTGGAACAAATATAGACCAGCATGCTCTCCTCCGAAGCTCAGAAAATCAGCCACCGATTGTTCTGCCCACTTCCTCTGAGGCGTCATAATAGTGTGCTTTAGACACAGAGACTCTTTCCTAATGAGCTTTGCACATTCAACACCCACGAGGAGCTTACCTACTTACCTTCAGTCTCAAATTGTCTGAATAGTGAGAGTTACTCTTTAACTGCAATGGAACATGGGAGTAGAGTGACTATATGTGTTAAATAGGAGAATCTGTAAAGCAAGGGTATACCTGGCTACCGCCGGACCAAACCACGGCAAAAAATAAATCCTCCGCCAAAAACTGACTGAATGAACGAATGAAATATTGAAATGTATAGTATTTATTTTAAATAGAAGAGTACTATTTTAAATAAATACTATAGACAATATTGTACAGTACTTGTGTTCCATGCCCACCTTGCGTTCATATATTTTGTTCTGTAGGTAATCGTGCTTCACACCTGTTCCCTCTGAGAATGTCACTAAGTCACAGAACCATTCCCCAGCACCCAAGCCCCCCTCCCCCCATTACCAAGCATCCTCTCCTCTGTCTGGGGCTTTGATTAAACATTCATCGATGACTCATCCAGACAGCTGCTGACATTCAGAAGGCTGTGCAGTAGGGCCATGTCGTCTTAAACCAGCACGAACATTTAAAATGTTAATCTGCGCGCAATACAGTCGGCTGTTGCTACGTATCGGCTGTTGCTACGTATCACCTGTTGCGTCGGTTTACGCGAGGAAAAGGTTCCCGTCTGTGAAACGATCGTGAGGCGGCATGATTGACATTTCCTGTTTGTTTGACAACACTGGCCCCACCCTCTCATGCTCTTCTCTCCTGTCAAAGTTGTTTATTTCTTCTATCTTCCCGAATGATTTAGTCTGACATCGCAGGCCTCGGCTGTGATGTACTTGTTTGTATTTGTCGGATGGTGATCTTATCAGGGTTTTTTTTTAAGGATCGGTTACCCCACGCCCTGGTCTGTCAGCGAGCCGCGCGAGGCTCTGATGCTGAGAGTGGGTGGCTCCTCCGTCTCCTCTGTCTCCCCGGTGGCATTTGAGGTGACGGGCCGCGGGCATAGGAGCCCTCTCCGTGCCCGAGCCTGTGCTCCTCTCCAAATTATTTATGACTCTAACATTTTGATGAAAGGCGCTCATGTCAGAAGGAAATCCCTGCAGCCCAGGAAATGCTATTGGGGGGAATAACATCCGTGCGTGTTTGTGTGTGTGTGTCTGTACATACGTGCATGTGTGTGCATACATGTGCATATGTGCGCATGGTTCTGTGTGTACATGTGCATATGTGTACACGTGCTTGTGTGTGTGCCTGTTTGTGTGTGCATGTGCATGAGCGTGCATGGTTGTGTGAGTGCATAATTGTGTGTGCACGTTCATCTGTGTGTGTGGTTTTGTATGTGTGCATGTGTGTTTGTGTGTGTGCGCGTGTATGTGCATGTATGTGTGTGTGTGTGTGTGCAAATGTGTGTGTGTGTTTGTGTCCGTGCGTATGTGTGCATGTGTGTGTGTGTGTGTGCGCATGTATGTGCATGTGTGTGTGTGTGTGTGCGTGTGTATGTGCATGTGTGTGTGTGTGCAAATGTGTGTGTGTGTTTGTGTCTGTGCGTATGTGCGCATGTGTGTGTGTGTGTGTGTGTGTGTGTGTGTGTGCGCATGTATGTGCATGTGTGTGTGTGTGTGTGCATGTGTGTGTGTGTGTGCAAGTGTGTGTGTGTGTGTGTGTTTGTGTCTGTGCCTATGTGTGTATGTGTGTGCATGTGTTTGTGTCCGTGCGTATGTGTGCATGTGTGCGTGTGTGCGCATGTATGTGCATGTGTGTGTGTGTGTGTGCGTGTTTGTGTCTGTGCCTATGTGTGCATGTGTGTGTGTGTGTTTGTGTCCGTGCGTATGTGTGCATGTGTGTGTGTGTGTTTGTGTCTGTGTGTATGTGTGCATGTGTGCGCGTGTGTTTGTGTCCGTGTGTATGTGTGCATGTGTGTGTGTGTGTTTGTGTCCATGTGTATGTGTGCATGTGTGTGCGTGTGTTTGTGTCCGTGCGTATGTGTGCATGTGTGTGCGTGTGTTTGTGTCCGTGTGTATGTGTGCATGTGTGTGCGTGTGTTTGTGTCCCTGTGTATGTGTGCATGTGTGCGCGTGTGTTTGTGTCCGTGTGTATGTGTGCATGTGTGCGCGTGTGTTTGTGTCTGTGTGTATGTGTGCATGTGTGCGCGTGTGTTTGTGTCCGTGCGTATGTGTGCATGTGTGTGTGTGTGTGTTTGTCCCTGTGTATGTGTGCATGTGTGTGCGTGTGTTTGTGTCCGTGCGTATGTGTGCATGTGTGTGCGTGTGTTTGTGTCCGTGTGTATGTGTGCATGTGTGTGCGTGTGTTTGTGTCCGTGCGTATGTGTGCATGTGTGTGCATAGTTACATATGTCTTTAAACACTTGTTGGAGGGGAGAGCTCCAGATGTTTCAAAGAAAAGGCAGACCCTGACAAACGGTGAACAGTACTTTGACACAGCATGCAAACGGTGAACAGTACTTTGACACAGCATGCAAACGGTGAACAGTACTTTGACACAGCATGAAAAAGGTGAACAGTACTTTGACACAGCATGCAAACGGTGAACAGTACTTTGACACAGCATGAAAAAGGTGAACAGTACTTTGACACAGCATGCAAAAGGTGAACAGTACTTTGACACAGCATGCAAAAGGTGAACAGTACTTTGACACAGCATGCAAACGGTGAACAGTACTTTGACACAGCATGCTAAAGCACTATTAATCACAGCTTTCTACAGCCTGTTCAACTGCACTATATGCAAATAGCAATCATTTTATATTACTAAAAAAAATGGTTAGTAAATATGCCGGAACAAAATGGCGATACTGCTCCACAGTATTATTTAGAAAAGACTTTCTATGGAACAGGCTAGCATTCACATGAGACCTGACAGCATTGCCAGAGTCTTTTCATGCACACAGAGATTTTCCATTACAGTTGGAAAATGCCTTGCATCATTGCTCCAATTAAGGATTTCTTGCTCGAGACATAAATATTTGCTTTATTTTCTAAATGTGTGTGCTGAATCAGAACATGTTCACACAGCAAACATATTGCACTGGACCGTTTATACAGTGCAATATACATGCTTGTAGATACAATATATAGTATATACCAGTTAAAATGCATTTCTCATTTTTTATAGTGTCAGTTTGCTTTAATTTTTCTATATTTCAATCCTCAAACTCACATAAAGAAAATATTCATTTTAATTTCCTACTGGTTAATGTGCAAGGATGACTGCAGTTGTCAAATGTATTCATTTCAAACCCCAATCTCGATTACATGGCTAAATACTAGTACATGGAAACATATATAAAATAGAATTTTATTAGACACCCTTTCTTTTGCAGCAGACTTCTATATTTAAGTCCTACCTCAAAATTATATAAAAATCTTCCAGAAATACTTTGCTTTCACACAACACCACTGTTTAATAAAAGCTCAGTATAGATCTATGCTTTCACACAACACCACTGTTTAATAGAAGCTCAGTATAGATCTATGCTTTCACACAACACCACTGTTTAATAGAAGCTCAGTATAGATCTATGCTTTCACACAACACCACTGTTTAATAGAAGCTCAGTATAGATCTATGCTTTCACACAACACCACTGTTTAATAGAAGCTCAGTATAGATCTATGCTTTCACACAACACCACTGTTTAATAGAAGCTCAGTATAGATCTATGCTTTCACACAACACCACTGTTTAATAGAAGCTCAGTATAGATCTATGCTTTCACACAACACCACTGTTTAATAGAAGCTCAGTATAGATCTATGCTTTCACACAACACCACTGTTTAATAGAAGCTCAGTATAGATCTATGCTTTCACACAACACCACTGTTTAATAGAAGCTCAGTATAGATCTATGCTTTCACACAACACCACTGTTTAATAGAAGCTCAGTATAGATCTATGCTTTCACACAACACCACTGTTTAATAGAAGCTCAGTATAGATCTATGCTTTCACACAACACCACTGTTTAATAGAAGCTCAGTATAGATCTATGCTTTCACACAACACCACTGTTTAATAGAAGCTCAGTATAGATCTATGCTTTCACACAACACCACTGTTTAATAGAAGCTCAGTATAGATCTATGCTTTCACACAACACCACTGTTTAATAGAAGCTCAGTATAGATCTATGCTTTCACACAACACCACTGTTTAATAAAAGCTCAGTATAGATCTATGCTTTCACACAACACCACTGTTTAATAGAAGCTCAGTATAGATCTATGCTTTCACACAACACCACTGTTTAATAGAAGCTCAGTATAGATCTATGCTTTCACACAACACCACTGTTTAATAGAAGCTCAGTATAGATCTATGCTTTCACACAACACCACTGTTTAATAGAAGCTCAGTATAGATCTATGCTTTCACACAACACCACTGTTTAATAAAAGCTCAGTATAGATCTATGCTTTCACACAACACCACTGTTTAATAGAAGCTCAGTATAGATCTATGCTTTCACACAACACCACTGTTTAATAGAAGCTCAGTATAGATCTATGCTTTCACACAACACCACTGTTTAATAGAAGCTCAGTATAGATCTATGCTTTCACACAACACCACTGTTTAATAGAAGCTCAGTATAGATCTATGCTTTCACACAACACCACTGTTTAATAGAAGCTCAGTATAGATCTATGCTTTCACACAACACCACTGTTTAATAGAAGCTCAGTATAGATCTATGCTTTCACACAACACCACTGTTTAATAGAAGCTCAGTATAGATCTATGCTTTCACACAACACCACTGTTTAATAGAAGCTCAGTATAGATCTATGCTTTCACACAACACCACTGTTTAATAGAAGCTCAGTATAGATCTATGCTTTCACACAACACCACTGTTTAATAGAAGCTCAGTATAGATCTATGCTTTCACACAACACCACTGTTTAATAGAAGCTCAGTATAGATCTATGCTTTCACACAACACCACTGTTTAATAGAAGCTCAGTATAGATCTATGCTTTCACACAACACCACTGTTTAATAAAAGCTCAGTATAGATCTATGCTTTCACACAACACCACTGTTTAATAGAAGCTCAGTATAGATCTATGCTTTCACACAACACCACTGTTTAATAAAGCTCAGTATAGATCTATGCTTTCACACAACACCACTGTTTAATAGAAGCTCAGTATAGATCTATGCTTTCACACAACACCACTGTTTAATAGAAGCTCAGTATAGATCTTTGCTTTCACACAACACCACTGTTTAATAAAAGCTCAGTATAGATCTATGCTTTCACACAACACCACTGTTTAATAGAAGCTCAGTATAGATCTATGCTTTCACACAACACCACTGTTTAATAGAAGCTCAGTATAGATCTATGCTTTCACACAACACCACTGTTTAATAGAAGCTCAGTATAGATCTATGCTTTCACACAACACCACTGTTTAATAGAAGCTCAGTATAGATCTATGCTTTCACACAACACCACTGTTTAATAGAAGCTCAGTATAGATCTATGCTTTCACACAACACCACTGTTTAATAGAAGCTCAGTATAGATCTATATCTTGCGAGCTATATGAACATGTAAACCACACTTTTTTTTTTTTTTTGCAAACCAGGTTTATTTGATTTAAAGTATGTAATTTATGAGACATGAAAGAATTCCTGTTCTATCACACTGTGGCAGTAACACTTCCTGCTATAACAGCTGACACGATGCATCTCATTCAACGAGTACGAGGCAAACGGCAAGCCTTTCGTTAGATAAAGGGAGGCATGTGGCTTTCGCCGTATCAAAATCTTTTCCAGGCACCAACCCAAAATTAAAAAAAGAGAAAAAGAAATGCATTACGCCATCCGTGGGAGCTTAACGCCGAAGCTTTTGTCTTTGCTACATTGCTTTGCGCTTGAATATTTTATATCAGTCTGTCTTCTATTAGGGTCCAACTGGATTTAGTAAAGTTTTCCTGAATCTGAATCACATGCCCCACTAATGGTAGTGGCATATGGTGGGCTGATGTTCCTGTAGTTGCTTCAGTTTCCATGCGCTTGGGTAGAAATCGTCTAACTGAGCTTACCCATAATTCCTGGTTCTTTTTGACCCCTGGTGCCGTTACTAATTCATTCTGCATTTGGTTGGAATGTTCCTGAGAGATCTACCATGTCAGGTTGAGTACGTGCTGTACATTTGAGATGAGAATATAATGGTGTCTAAAGACCATTAGTATAAAATTATTGGTATTCGCATATGGTGTTTACATTTTTTTAAAAGTAATGTTCAGCCAGAAGCCTGAATGTTCAGCCCCCTCCCAAGCCCCCCCTCACTCTGCAGCTTACCAGCTGATCACGGATGTGGTTGTGGGCACAAAAAAACAGGAGAATGTTTTTTACACTACAAGGTTGGGAATTCCCTGCTCACTCAAACCCTCATCCCATTGGTGATACTCTGGAAAACTATGGAATACTCCCTGGGACTCCCAGATTCCATGGCTTGGAGCGGACAAGATTTTATTCTGGGCTGTGGGATGCATCGTAGCACAGAGAAATTGCGATTTAGCAGGCTACACATTCAAGGAATTGTCAATAAGTCTAGAGTTGCGCCAGTGTGTATGTGTGAAACTCATCTGAGAGTAAAAGAGACGTAGAGAGAGAGTGTGGAATTAGAAGCACTGGTGTGTGCTGTTTACTGAAAAAAAAAGCTACACCGCTAAAAATAACCATGAAGAAGAACTACATCAGAGGGAATTAAAAGGTCACTGTGGGGGAAGAGACCATTAAATAAATAAATAATGTATTAATAATAATAATAATATTAATGTTGGTGTTGTGATTATATAAACATTAAACACCAGTTTTAATACAAACATTTCAGATTTCTCTTGCCTTCTAAGAACACTCTTTGAATCATTATCACATTCAGTTCAGCTGCCAGTTTAATCCACAGAATAACCACACTTTTTTTACTTCAGGTCATTTGATCTGTGCACAACAGTGACCCCTGCTGGTCACAGCCTGGGCGCATAAGGAACAACTGGAATTGCTTCGTTGTCATTTCGGGAGAGACAAAGGCAAGCGTGCGCTCTCCTCCGGATCACATGACCTCATTGGCGATTCTTATCACACTGCGATCAACAAGTTGAGCTTGCATAGACATGAGTCAGTGGAAGACACTAAAGGTGCTTACAGAGTGTTGAAAACAGGGAGCAGACACGTACGCGGACGGACAGTTTCATAGTCGAGTGTACCCAACGTATACTCAAAGCGTGCAAACCCCCCAATGTAGACGACATTTCCCATCATCCCATCATTCCATCAAGATAATCTTTAAACAATGGCGTTGTTCATAGAAGAAGATTACAGTATGGAGGTGTAGGTCTGTGCGGACACACACACAATAATAAACTGCTGCACGGACTGCTTAGGCGGACGTCCACTCAGGGTTCACTTTGGATCTGCTACGATGTCATTTAGGTCCGTCCTTTTTTTGGCGACTAGGACATGGCCTCTAGTGTCCAGCTCAACAGATGAACCTCAAGCCCCCGACTGACCAGAAGGGGTCACTTGTGCACAATGAAACATTGCTATCCCAACAGGCTCCGAACGCTTGCATCATCCCAGTCCCCACCAAACGTGCCCAACCAAATGTAGTGCCGGGGCTGCGCTGCTTTTGGGGGGGCTTGGGCAACTGCTGGCACTGTGGGACGAACTACTAGGGAGAACCATCCCATTATCATAGCAACCCCCAGGACCCCAGCCTAGCCAGCCTTACTTAGGAGAGATGTCACTTAGTCTCACTTAGTCTGGCTGTCTCTACACTAATCTACATAACACATGTCATCAAAAAAATTCATCAAATCAACATAAAGTGTTTTTTGTTTTTGTTTTATTTCATATTTTATTGCATTTATTCAATACATGTATAGGTAACTGTATATTGTATAAATTAAAAAAATACATTTAAAAAAAACAATGATTTTATTGATATTATATCTTTTGAATTAATCAAAATACAAACAAAAATTTAAAAATCTATTAAAATTTCTCAGTTCAGTTAAATGCAGCAGTATGATGTGATGCAGTATGTATATGTGTATGTATTGTATTTTGTATGACAATCCACACACACCGTCCAACACCATAATAACGAAAAAAAAAAACGAAAATGATTGAACACTGATGATAACGATATATAAAAATAATACGGGGGCGGGCCGCGCGCGTCGCACGCGTGTGTCAAGCTGGTAATGAACGATGAATACCCTATAATTCTGATTGATTTTGATTTGCTGTGTTTGTTTTTTTTTTTCCTCAAAATCTCTGAAAGTGATGATCATCATATCGATCGTCGTCGTCTGTCGTTGTGGTTGTGGTGTGTTGTGGTGGACTCCGCCATCCACTTGAGTTTTAAAACGATATATTTATAGTTATCGTTGTAGTTATTGTTCTTGGTGTGGACGTGCCTTTACTCATGTTCCTGATAACACTAGCAGACCAAAGCGCTGTGAATGTAGATTAAGAATGGTAATCTTGACCGAGTGGGTAATTGAGCACAGGCTTGTGGCTGGCAATTGCATTTTAATTGGAGTGAAATGTGAACTATTGCACATCTGGAACTCTTACGCGCGTAGATTCCACCTAAGCAGCACCCAGACGAGTCCTCTTGCAACCAAACACCAAAACACGCAAAAAACAGGAGACTGAGCCATCGAATCTGTGATTAGCAGAACCCTCCACCCCAAGCTTTTAAAATGATCCTTCTTGTAATTCGACGGCCCGACCACAAGCCATCAATTACACACCGACAAGGGTGTGATTCACGTATAGTTCAGTCAGACTCTCCCCTTATCTGCTGCGCCCGCGGCGCCAGTAAGCATTCAAAAAAATTTTATAACAAAGTGTGGATGACAAAAAAAAAAATGTGCAGTGAAAAATTTTTTTTTTTAAATATATATTTTTCATTCTTATTGGATGTCCCTTTCAGTGTAGGTTTCAGCATAATAGAATATATGGCTTCTGAGATTAAGACCAGAGACTCATGTCCCCACCGGAATTTTTTTTAAATTGTGTCTTAGGAGGTTATAACTTTACCCCTGACTGTTCTTTCTTAGCTTTGAATTGCAGCCCAACTGATCTAACCCATCCTGAGGGTAATAACTCAAAGGAATATAATTATGTTGAGGCTGGAAAGGTGGAGGAGGAGAGATCGGACCTAATTTACTAAGACCTTTAGCATGTGCGAAACCTTTTAGCACACGCAAAACCAATAACACAACCAATGATTGGAGCAATACAAATACCATGACCAATCACTGGGCATGTTATTGGTTGTGTGTGTGTGCTAGCAGGTTTTTGCACGTGCTAAAGGTCTTAGCAAATCAGGCCCATCGTGTTTCCCTTCTGGCTTCGTGCACGGCTGCCAACCATGTTGAATATGTGACTAGTATTGCAAAGAATATGCAATAAAATATTATATATGATAACCTTATAAAGGTTTATGTTCATTTGTCCAATTACTTTTGGTCCCCTAAAATGTGGTGGGGGGGGGGGGCTATGTATAAAAGGGCTACAATTGCTACACCGTTCAACCAATATGGATGTAAAAACCTTCAAATTAAAACTGAAACCTCATAGTCACTGTTCCATTTCAAATCCAATGTGCTAGAGTACAGAGCCAATACAGCAAAAATTGTCTCACTGGACAAATACGTATGGACCTGACTGTATATTATTTAAACTGAGTTTCTTTCTTCTTTACTTTTTTAATACGCCATTTGCAAAACGGGATAAATAAAAAAACCTCAAACTGAAACATTTTAAAGGCATTGAATAAATAAATACATGATTTAAAGGTAAAAATGACAGATAAAGCAATGTTAAGAAAAACAATATAAAATAACAAAATGAAGTAAACCGAAGACTAAGGTAATGTGTCTTTAAAAGAGATTTAAAATTGGCAAGCGTCTGTGAGATTTTAATGACCTCAGGTAAAGCATTCCATAGTCATCGTGCAGCGATGGCTCAGTTATTTTTATTTTTTTACCTTGTAGATGGAACATTGGATCTAAGCCATGTAGAACTTTGAACAGGGAGGGATGTAGCCAGCTTTTCTCTGATAGACATCTTACTTCAGGTGAATCACTACTTTAAAAATTCTAAGTCCTAGAGGCAAGATGTCTGCACATTTCTCCTCAAGTAGCCAGGCAACAATATCTCTTCCCTAGCCACCAGCCCAGCTTGATAGCTTGTTTCTGTATTTCTTCAGAAGAATTTTAAATAATAACCCCAATGCAACAGAACCCTATGTGTCCCCTCGGTACATACAGTATATGCCTATGGAAATATGCCATTACTAGTCTGAAAATCGAGTTCTCCTCTTTCTTCAAGCAAAATCCATAAATAGAGGTGATCTCATCGCAGCATTCCATATATTCCACATACATGGAATCCTCGTGGGAATGAAAAATAGGTCTTGGGAAGTATGATGAGCGATTTATCCAAAGCTGAATGAAGAGCGGGCATATGTTAGAAATGAGAATCAGACGTTCACTCCTCCTCTACTCTGGAGGAAAAGAGAGAGCTTTTTTAGTTCCAAGTGTAATCACAGCGGGCCTTTTAAGATTTTCACACACTGTATGTATCAATGTACATTATTAGAGAGGACTGTAAGTGTGTATGTGTATGTATATATATGCAATTTCACAGGGGCGGAAAGAACCCAAACGACATGATGGTACAGTTCATAAGGCTGCCACGTTTCAAATAAAATAAATAGATATTTCTATAGAAAAAACTCAATACTGCCACCCAGTGGTCAACTTTTATACTCCATCGTTTCAATATAAAAGTTCTTTCCAAGAAAAAGAAAAAAAAAGTCAGGGGATCAGCTGGCAGCAGAGGATTGCTGCTATATTGCATATCCTGATTATGCGCCAGAGAGATATTTCAGTCATAGGTGGTGTTAACCTGTCTGAATGGTCTCTAATCTTTCAGTCTGTGCCGCAGACGAGCTGCCATCGATGAGTTGCGATCGCACTTTCTGAAAACAGAAGGGACGCCGTTTTAAATAATTAATCACAAACCACTTCTTGCTCTCACGGCACCAAATATTTAAATTCAAACCTTTTCTTCGCAGGAAATACTTTAAAATATGTTTTTAAGAAGATGGATAGGTTACATTTTAATTTATTCTGAACAGTTAGTGGTTGAAGCACACCTAGGCTGCAATAGTAGCAATAAAATGCACCAAAAAGTCTGAAAATATGACACAGAGCTGGACATGATGAATAATGAGGCTTGGGAGGTGCTATTTACATGTGTAAATATTAAATAGTACACAATGTAATATAATATGACGACTACATGTTGTTATACAAGGAAATGCATAATGAAAGTGTATGGGTGCTCTAAAACAGGTAAACACACATGACTGTTGGTCAGGTTATGAAACATCTGTCTGTTAACAATCTATTGACAATATAAATTCACCTTCCTGCAATCTGGACAAAACACATGTGTGTTTTGCACACAAGAGCACGCACGCACGCACACTATCAAACACACACACACACACACAAAAGAGGTAAACACACATGACTGTTGGTCATGTTATGAAACATATCTCTGCCCATATGCAAAAGGTCTGTAAAAATTATATATAATCATACTTGCAAAGTTTTATAAAAAATCATATACAGTGAGCACCCTAATTCATACTTATTTTTCCATAGAGTTCAACAGAAAATAGAAAAATTTGTCAGGAGAAACAACCCTTCAAGTTATCCATCCATATCTACTGCATATCTGGCAGCAGAGTGATGGTTTGAGGTTCATTTGATACCTCAGATCTCTGATGACTTACAGCCATTTCACCAACCATGTATTCCATACTGTTCCAGTGTAAATTACAATTAAATATAGTCCCACCCCCCAATTCCCATAGAAATCCATTCAAATGCAGAGACGTTATAGTATCACTTGTAAGAGTACCAGAAAATAAGATATCAAGAGTCTTTTGATATTGTTGGGTCACAAACATCAGGAAGTCATGGAATGCAAATGATATGCGACCAAATATTTAAAATGATTACTTTATTTCACATTATTTTAAACTGCCCAATATTTTTTGATGCCCAAAAATGGGGGAGATTATGTACAAAAGGTTCTATAATTTCTAAACGGTTCATCCGATATGGATGAAAATACCCTCAAATTAAAGCTGACAGTCTGCATTCAACCTCATTGTCATTGTATGCTTTCAAGAGTACAAAACCAAAATAACAACAAAGATGTCACTGTCCAATGAGATATAGTGCTCACTGTATGTTGATTAGTGTTATATTATATATGTATACAATTCTTATACAATCTCTCAATGTCTTTTATAGGGAATACCATGTATGTTAGGAAACTATTTAATTTCAGTCTGAAATGTATATGCTAGTTCTCTACCTATTCTATTTATTTTATAAGTTTTGTATATGGCATATGTGATTTTAACAGGATTTTTAAATAACTTTTTCTAAAACTTTTGCATATGGGTGTTGATTATATAAATTTGCCTTCCTGGAATCTGAACACAAACAGCACATACACACACGCACACAAAAATGCCTGCGCACCCACATATGCTCACATACACAACACCACACATACACATTCACACATGTACATGCACATACGCTCACGTTCACACAAACACACACACGCACTCACACACACACACACACACACACACACACACACACACACGCACGCACTCACACACACACACACACACACACACACACGCACGCACTCACACACACACACACACACACACACGCACTCACACACACACACACAAAAATGCCTGCGCACTCACACACACACACACACACACACACATTCACACATGTACATGCACATACGCTCACGTTCACACAAACACACACACACACACACACACACACACACGCAGACTCAATCCAGTCAGGGCCAGCCAGCGCTAATTTTAATCAAGGAGCAACATATCCTGTCCCTCAATGCCTTTTCAACCAAATAAAATTTCCTTGTCTAATTTATTTCAGCCCAAGCCGTGATCGGAAGATCGAACCCAACAAAGGCGGTGTTAAGTCTCTCGGTTCGGGGAATCCGCAGTGTAATTGATTCAGCACAGAATCAGCAGCACAAGATGAAATCCCCCAAGCCCCCTGACTCACGGGCCTCATTTCCTCCCCTCTCAAGTTGATTCATTGGACAGGGTGTTGGAAAAGGCCAACCGGAGCTCTTCCCTGAAATATCATCGTTCGCTTTATCTCACAATTGTCAGCTAAAGTGCATCCTCTGTTTTGAGCTTGAAATTTTACTTGTTCTGCTAAGAATCAATACGCGTTTGAAAGTCCACGTCAGGGAATGATGTTTGATTGGACGTTCCCAGGAGCCACAAAGCAAACAGCCTTTTAAACGATGGGAAACATCCAAAACAAAAACCTTTCCATAAGTGGCCTTATACAAATTCCCATTACTTCCATAGACATGGACACCTTATCGGTTTTCCCGTCTTTCCACAATACAAAATCACTGCTCATCAGCCAATCCCCAGAGGAAGAGGGGCTGCCATAGAAAGACTACGCAGTCATTAGACTCACTCTCTCTTCAAATTATTTCTATTTTCTCACGGGACCAATTTATCACTTACATATATAGAATAGCCCAGGTATTCATGAGTTTGGCAAATAACATCTACTCTTGCAGAACGTAAAAATACGAGTGAAAAACCAGTAGAAAATCTTGGACATTGTGATAAAAAGGTGCACGTATCTGTACACAATGACAGACGGAACATGATTCATGTACAGTCTTCTGGACTGTAATCATAAATTATAACCTTGCAAAATATAATCTCAGAGTGCCAGGAATTTTAGTTTTTAATCTATTAAATCCCTTAACCACCTGATTCTAGTTATCAAAGTTCTGATTGAAGACCAGGAGTTAATTAGTTGAATCAGGTGTCTCAGTGCTGGACTACAATGAAAACCTACACCCACACTGGCCCTTTTCAGATAAGATCGGACACCTCTGTTTTAGATCCTCAAATTTGTTATAACCTCTCCTTCCACTAGATGGCACTTTACCCTTAAAGAGTCCAAATTTGTTGTTGTTCAAGAAATACACTGGGGACACAGCCACTTCGCCAAAGTTCTCATCTCACAAAATTCTGGACCCTCCAAGAGTGCTTGTTTTCTGGTGATAACTGAAGAAGTTGTATCAACATGCATTCCCCTAGAACAGGGGTTCAGGGGTTTTCATTTTTTTTCTGATCCAGAGACCCCCACCCAGGCATAAAGGCACCAAGGGGACCCCCACCAAAAAAATTTTAAAAAGGTTTTATATATTTTTTAAAATAAAGGTTTTATATTTTGAAATATTTTCCCAAATCTCTATATAGTCATTGCATATCAAGTTTAGCCTACAGTACCTTCAAGGACCCCCGGGGGTCCACGGACTGCCTGTGGAAAACCCAGGACCTAGAGGGCCAACTACTCCACCCTGGGACTAGAGCATCAGGGCTGATTACATAGTTCACATTCACCTCACTTTGGGTTTCTTGTGTTTGATATGGTTGATGATTAGGCTACAGGGTGAAAATAAACACCAGGAGCTACTCAAACCTGACCATCCCTCCCGGACCGGGTTTGAGTAGCCCTGGACTGGACACTGCCCCTTTGAGTTTGAGTAGTGAGGACACAAGGCAACCTATTGCTCTTTATTCCTTTTTAAAATTTAGCGTACAACAGCATAAGCACACTGATACAGAGCAGGGAAACATGGGTTGGATTCTTGCTGCTTTATCTATGGAGACAAATTTTGACAGTTGATGAATGAAGTGCGACAGTATATAGAGTCTGGCTAGAGGCTCAGAGGCTTTGTTAGAGACACCAGCGATCTGCATCCAGGTCTTCCAACGTTCGCTGTCCACCCTCCAAAGTAAACTGGGAGGATGTTACCGGAATGTTCTCTGGCAGTTGCTGAGAACACTGGAGGCTCTGCTTAAATCAGCTGAACTACACATTCAAATGAAGAGACGGGACTCCCTGTTTCTGATGCGTCCCCTGTCTTTAAAAACGTAGGACTAACAAACCGTTATGGGACTGTCTGTTACTCGAGAAACCCAAGGACTCTGGGTTTACTTGAGAAACCCAGAGTCACAACTGAAGATGTCTAACTGGTGATGTCACTTCAGTGAAGGTGATCAAGTTGTTTTGTGGTGCTTTCCGTCCTCAAAAAATAGTAGTATGCGCTGAAAGACAGTTTTGGTGCAATACATTTAAATTTCACAATGTATGTGGTATGCGTAAGAATTTTAAAATATCAGTGACTTTTCTAGTGTTGGTGACTGGCACATCAACCATGTTTTTATTCTGAATATACGTACAAAAAAAAGGTCCAAACTCAAGATATCTGCAAGATATTTCTGTGCTCCACAAAATCCATAAGGAGCCTCCAGGACAAACATGATAATTCACATAATGTTGAAACCAGATCCTCCTACATTTTTTTTTTCCAGTAATATATGAAATCGACTCTGTCATTGTCCTTTTTTGGTAATAATTTCACTTTCATAGTTAGATACAGCACTCTGGTCCCTCAGTAACAATTATATGAATGTTTTTTTTCTAAGAATCCATTAAGCCATTGCAGATTTTACTGCGTGAGGTGGTTTCATTGTGTGAGTGCATTATGTAAATGTCCAAAAATATCAGGCATTCAACAAGAGCGACATGAACGTGAACCGTAAGAAATGAGCCATGTTCGTAATGTGCTTTGTTGTTATTGTCGGTGTTGTCGCGACGGTCTTAAAATAGTTTATAGGGTGTTTTATTCTTGGTGTTTATGTGCGCCAGTGTTTCAGTATAAATATTGTACTGTGTTTTTGAGCAGGTGCACAAACAGAGGAAGTGAGAAGGATCCACACTTTCTGGTGTTTACCCGTCAGTAGGGTTCTTTTTTTTCACTGTCCTGGAGGTGTGGTTGGTGGGTCCGCCACTCCGTGCCCGACTCTTGCGGTGGCTGTCTGGGCTCTGTTTACACACCGCCTATCCCCCGTCTCCTTCGACAACTCCACCCCCCTCTGCGCAGCACCCCACACGCCTCAGACGTGTGTCACAGGTCCCGCCCGTCACACAGATACCGCGGCGTCGCTCCGAGCTGAAGGCCGGGCCCTCCGGTGCTCGCAACTGACACAGATATGTTTAATCTCCCAAGATTCCTCATCCTGACTATCCCTGCTACTGTCCATCATTGCAGTAGAAACTGTCTATCAGTGGAGCAAGCTGGTGAGGTCTTACCTGAGGGCCGGTGACTCAGGGCTTGAACACGCCACAGCTCCCACAGGCTGGAGAGAATGTGCACCTCAGTCTGGTACTTTAATTCTCCTGGAAAACAACGGCAAATAGAAATGTTGCAGGCCATTGCACTAGTGATACCCCTCATATTTCCTTTGGCTCAAGGGCGATGTGCTGAACTGCATTTAATTAGACAAACAAAAAAACTAAAACATAATGATCTAATTTATTACAGGAGGAAAGACTTTTTTTTTATTAAATAATTTTACACCAAAGGCTCGAACAACGTGTACTATCCAAATCTGTTCCGTTTGCAATGCATAGAGGCTTAAACGTGGGGTTTAAACTCTCGCTAGGCATGCTGCAATTGACCCTTCAACTTTATTTGTAGCAGGAGCCTGTTATTATTTATAAAGTTTACTGGAACAGGATTATGAAGTAAAAAGACCTACCAAGCATGACAAGAGACTAAGAGCTTTTTAGCTGCATTACTTTTCCTTCTCTAGCTGGTCCCCGGGGTCCGGGAGGTCCCATTGAGATGTCAAAACTGCCACATAGTCTGTGATGATAATGGCATGTTAGTAATTTACTAGGGTGACCTTCCTGTTAGGAGGGACGTGCATATTCATACGCACACATTTCTATCTTTCCTTTCTATCCTATCTGTCCCTATTTCTAGCTGGTGAGATGGTGCACTCTCCCATTTTATTCTTCTTCTTCTTCTTCTTTGGAGTTTAACGGCAGCTTGCATCCTTTGCGTTGCATTACTGCCATCTTCTGGAGTTAGTTAACTCCTACAGTGTCCGTTTTGTCAAACTCTTCCCATCAGTCCTGTTCTCTTGAGATATGTGCTCAAATATTTCCTGCCTTGTCCACTTCCACCACACTCCAGAATGTATTTTAAACTGTCTCCTGTTAGACCTGTTCTTTCCATTCCATCCATCATGTCCTTACTCTCCCATTTTGAAGTTATGAGAAGAGGCCATTTTGTGGGCAGTCAGGTGACTGAGAAGAGGCCATTTTGTGGGCAGTCAGGTGACTGAGAAGAGGCCATTTTGTGGGCAGTCAGGTGACTGGGGAGAAGGTATAAAAAGGCTCAGTTGGCAGCACATTGGGTGCAAGTGGTGGAGTATAAGAGGCTGCGGGCGGTGGCCCGGAGGGTGATCAAGGGAGCTAAGCGGGATTGTTGGAGGAGGTATTGTGGGACGCTGGGAGCAGAAACTTCGGTGGGGGAGGTGTGGGCTGCAGTCCGGCGCATGTCGGGGGTTGGTAAGCGTAGGGCTATGCCAGTATTGGAGGAGGGTGGTGTGGTGGCTGTGTGTGATGATCAGAAGGCCGAGATGTGTGTCCGGACGTTTCAAGCAGTCCATAGTCTAGAGAATGTGGGGGTAGATGGAGTTAGGAGGAGGGAGGAGATGTTGAGGGGTCAGGGGTTTAAGTTGGAGGTGAGTGGGGATAATGGGGACCCCTGTACTCTGTTCTTCACCATGGGGGAGCTGCATAGGGCGTTACGGCATGGGGGCAGGTCGGCTCCAGGAAAGGATGGGCTGGGGTATGAGGTGTTTCAGCACCTGGGGGATGTGGTGCTGGAAGAGGTTTTGTCCCTCATTAATGCTGTGTGGGCGGAGGGGGTCCTCCCGGCGGCATGGAAGCAGGCAGTGGTTATCCCCATCCTGAAGCCAGGGAAGGAGGCTAAGCGGCCTGGGTCGTATAGGCCGATTGCCCTGACAGCGGTCTTGTGTAAAATTATGGAAAGGATGGTGACTGACCGGTTGGTGTACAAGCTGGAGAGAGGCGGTTGGATTACACCAGTCCAGAGTGGCTTTAGGGTGGGGAGGAGTACTATGGACGCGGTTCTGGCTCTTGACCTGGATATCAGGAAGGCCATAGCGTGTAAGGAGTGCATGGTGGCAGTGTTCCTGGACATTGAGAGGGCCTATGACATGTTGTGGAAGGAGGGGCTTCTTGTGAAGCTGTATGATGCAGGGGTCAGGGGGCGCATGTTGAACTGGATTGGGGCATTTCTGAGGGACCGGGTGATTCAGGTTAGGATTGGGGGGGCGTTGTCTGGTGAGGTGGGGACTGAGAATGGCACCCCGCAGGGGAGTGTGATCAGCCCGGTGCTCTTTAATGTTATGGTGAATGATATGTTCCAGGGGGTGGGGCCGGGGGTGGGATGTTCCCTGTTTGCGGATGATGGCGCGGTTTGGAAGCGGGGGGGGAATGTTGGGTTTGTGATGAGGAAGATGCAGGAGGTGTTGGGGCAGGTGGAGGAGTGGGCGGGGAGGTGGGGGTTTAGGTTGTCGGTGGAGAAGTCAAAGATGGTGGTGTTTGGGCACAAGCGGAAGGGGGGAGGGCTGGGATTGTCCCTGTATGGGCAGCCACTGGAGAGGGTTAAGGTGTTTCGGTTTCTGGGGGTGTACTTTGATGAGAAGCTGACCTGGAAGGTGCACGTGGATAGAACGGTGGAGAGGTGTGAGAAGGTGGTGAATGTGTTGAGGTGCCTTGCGGGGAGTGATTGGGGGGCTGTCAGGGGGACTATGCTTATGGTGTATCAGGCTTTGATCCGGTCTGTCCTGGACTATGGTAGCCTCGCATATGGGAGTGCGGCGCCGACTACCTTGGCGAGGTTGGATGTGGTGCAGGCGAAGGCGCTGAGGGTGTGCTGTGGGGCGTTTCGCACGACGCCCATCCCGGCTTTGTTGGTAGAGGTGGGGGAGGCCCCCTTGAGGTTGCGGCGAGTTAAGCTGGCTCTGCATTATATTGCGAAGGTTAGTGGCCAGGGGCCTGGTCACCCAGGGAAGGCGTTGGTGGAGGGGTGCTGGGAGTGGGGGAGTAGTAGGAGAGGGAAGTGGAGCTTTGTGAACCGGGTCTGGATGGAGGAGGCAGGGCTAGGCCTGGGTGTGGTGGCGCCGGTGGTGGTCTGGCCGTGTGTGCCCCCGTGGCTCTTGCCTACGCCGGAGGTGGACGTCTCCTTGCTGGGGTTGGTAAGGGTGGGGGAAGGGGGTGAGGGCCTGGCTGGGCTGGTGAGGGAAAGGTTGCGGAGTGTGTGGGCGGCGCATTTGCAGATTTTCACAGATGGTTCGGTGGACCCCCGGAGTGGGAAGGCTGGTTTTGCCATCCATATCCCCCAGTTGCATATTACCGAGGGCAGGTGGCTGCCTGATGGGCTGTCGGTGTTCACTGCTGAGGTGATGGCGCTGGTGTGGGCGCTGGACTGGGTTGAGCGTGCGCGCCCGCAGCGGGTGGTTGTGTGTTCCGACTCAGCGGCTGCCCTGGGGGGCCTGAGCGGTGGTTCACGGGCTAGGCCTGATCTCATCCTTGAACTGGTGATGGCTCTGTACAGGGTGGAGAGGGTGGGGTGTAGGGTAGGGTTTATGTGGGTCCCGGCTCATGTGGGGGTGGAGGGGAATGAGGCTGTGGATGCAGCTGCTAAGGGGGCTTTAGGGCAGGAGGTGGTAGGGGTGGGGGTGGATCTGAGCTGAGTGGAGAGGTAGGATACGGGGGGTGCTAATGGAGAGGTGGCAGGCTGAGTGGGAGGTGGAGGTGAGAGGGAGGCATTTCCATGGGATCCAGGGGAGTGTTAGGGGGGAGAGGGGCGCCCTGGGAAGGGGTAGGAGGGAACAGGTCATGATGACCAGGCTTCGGCTTGGTCATTGTGGCCTGGCCTGGGACCTGGCCCGGATGGGGAAACATGTGGATGGTCTGTGTAGCTGTGGGGGGAGGGAGACGGTGAAGCATGTCATGTTGAAGTGTGGGAGGTATAGGAGGGAGAGGGCAGATATGTATGCTCATGTAATAAGGGTGGGGGAGCCAGTAGTATCTCTGAGGGTCCTTTTGGGCCATGGGAGTCACCAGAATGAGGTGGGGAGGGCAGTGGCAAACTTTATGTTCACTACTGGCCTACATCTTAGGGTGTAAGGGCCTGGGAGGGGTGTAGTACCGTGTCTGGCCAGGGAAAGGCAGCAATACGCCACGTCGGCGTCTAGCCTGCCAGAAACACAAAAGAAGAAGAAGAAGAACACATTGGGTGCTCTGGTTGCTACAGGCCTCAAATGTTACTTGTTAGCGAACATTGTTTGGGGTTGACTGCCTTGAAGAGTTCCTGTTGGCCTGGTGTTGACTGGCCAAGTTTAGTTTGTTTTGTGTTGTTGTGTTTTGATGATTCCAACCAAAGAAAAACAACTGAACCTCTGAAGCTGGAGCTCGCCGCTCACAGAGAAAGCACATGCTGGCCCTCAACCAGAGCGGTGAGAACTGCACTGACCACTCAATCTCCAGCCAGCTTCAACCAGAGTGGTGAGAACTGCACTGACCACTCAATCTCCAGCCAGCTTCAACCAGAGTGGTGAGAACTGCACTGACCACTCTATCTCCAGCCAGCTTCAACCAGAGTGGTGAGAACTGCACTGACCACTCAATCTCCAGCCAGCTTCAACCAGAGTGGTGAGAACTGCACTGACCACTCAATCTCCAGCCAGCTTCAACCAGAGTGGTGAGAACTGCACTGACCACTCAATCTCCAGCCAGCTTCAACCAGAGTGGTGAGAACTGCACCGACCACTCAATCTCCAGCCAGCTTCAACCAGAGTGGTGAGAACTGCACCGACCACTCAATCTCCAGCCAGCTTCAACCAGAGTGGTGAGAACTGCACTGACCACTCAATCTCCAGCCAGCTTCAACCAGAGTGGTGAGAACTGCACCGACCACTCAATCTCAAGCCGGCTTCTTTCTTCTCTGTTTTGTTTCCACTCATGCCTACATTAGACACACAAACACTGTTTGTTAGGGAAGAGCTTTGTTTGATATTAGGTTAGAGTAGACAGCAGTAAAGTAGCTCCTACCAGTCTTTGCCTTGTGGCAAACTTAAACTGCTAGCCTGGTTGCGCTGCTACAGTGAAAACAGAGGCAACATGTGACCAGCTGTCAGTTACAGGTGATGGCTGGAGGCTAATCTCTGTAATAGTGCAGTGATTCGAATGCCTGCTGGGCCTTTGTTTTGAATATCTGGTAAATCATACGGCTCCAACTGATGCTGTAATTGCAACAGGACCTATAATTATTTGCTTCGACTGTCATGCTAATTTCCCGTTACTGTAAAGTTGAATATGTAAACTCAGTGACTTCAAAGAAAGAAGGAAAAATACGAAGGTGTAATTTAGTTGAAAAGAAGAATGCATTAAAATATGTCTCAGGTAGCCTATGTATTTGTAAGTATGATAACGGATATTAAAGGAAATGTGACTGTTGCTTCTAGAAGCCTGTCATTCACTTATACACACTTAAGAACAAATGTAGAAGTCCTTTGAAAAGAAAAAAAACTATAAAAACATCAATTTCAGTGCTATTATACACCATCACAGTCATCTATTGTCAGTGTTCTGCTTATAGGTGAGTGTGTGTAGCAACAGACATAAATAAGCCTGAAGGTAGGATAGGATGTGTGGGTTTGTGTTCTAAGTTTTGACGCGTTCTCTTTTTGAGCACAAAGACCTTCTCTGCGCTGTCAGTGTTCATTCTCTGTGCCTCGGCCAACGTGATTAAGAGTGAGTAACTCTACGGTCGGGTTGTGTTTCTCTGTGCCTCGGCCAACGTGATTAAGAACGAGTAACTCTACGGTCGGGTTGTGTTCACTGACCTATTTCACAGGAGCGCACTGTGTGTGTGACTTCTCTGTGTTTGCACGCGGTAGAGTCTCGACTGAACATCGCTGGTACAAACAAACCCCGAGAATGTGTTCTGGACAGCCGGCGCACGTTAGATTGAGTTTGGCGCTGCTCGACAAATTCCCTGTGGCACAGTGGCTCATCATAACATCAAACAAATTTGTCCCTTTTCAAGACTTTATTCATCTCCCTGTCATGCATAGAGTATTGTTGGTCATGGAATTGTGCAATATGTTTTGGAAAGACAAGATTTTGTTTTGTGCCTTGCCATGTTTATACAAAGTAGAATGCGTTAGTGTGGTCCGCCTCCCACTATTTTCTGTTTACTCTGGCAAACACACTAAACAACTAGTGCTTAAATAATGTTATTTCATGAGATGAAAATGGCATTTGGCACCTAATTAATGAAACAACATCTGGCAACCACAGCATGAGACAATGTGCTGGGAATCCTGGATTCATTGCTTCCCAAATCTTCTCAGAATATTGACACGAGCCTCTGTTCAACATAATCGAAACTTTCTCTATCTTGTTTTTTTTACTATCCTGATTATTAGGTAATTGTTTTTTAATTGAAAAAAATTTTGAATGGCCAAAGATTCTCGAGTAGCCATGCTCATTGCAGCCTCTGTTGTCAATTCTGGAGAGTGCAGACGAGCCTGTGGTCCCTGTCGAAGCACGTGATGGTCAGCTTCACGAGTAGCTTATCAGACAGACTTAAGAGGGTCTGATTCAACAGCAGAGGGATTAATGAGACCCGGCCAACTCAAACCCTCCCATCTCCGGGCAACTGCAGAGCCACTCGTGCATTGCCCTGAATTAACCAACAAATTAAACAAGACCCTCGTGCTAGCTAGCTATTTTTATGTGTGTGTGAGTGTGTGTGGCAATTGAATAGGCTAACAATGGCAGTTTGTTAGCTGACTAGCTGTCTAGGGTCTAAAAACGCTGGGAATAATGTTAGCTTTGAAAACTCGATCAGAAGACCAAAGTTGAGCAGGCTACACATTTATTTTGTTTGTTTCTAGCCAGCTAGCTAGCTGCATATTTAAACTGAATCGGGCCGACTGAATTTCCAGATAATTTCAGTTTCGTGCAAGCCAGCTCTGCAGGCAGTGCATTAAGGCCTATATTACACAAAATGGCACTCGTGCAATGTCATACCAGACCGTAGGACCCATCCACACACTTGTATACTTTTTTTAAAAGGTAGAGTGTGTTGCAGTTAGATTTATTAGATGCCTTAGATGGTAATGGTGTGTCTGCAGTCTACCCTGTGAATGGTCTCATTCTGTGCCCAGTCCGTCACAGCACCTCTGCCTCTCCTGTTTGGCCGCAAAAATGGAAACAAAACTGCGTGCCAGCAAATTTGGCCCTTTTCACGGAACTGTCAAGCGGTGATAGCCATCTTTTAAAAACCTCAGAATGCTTTTAAAGGGGAGAGAGAGCCGTTAAATTAAGCTGAAGTTTAGTTTATTCATATGGCCTGAACTAGTGTGACAGTGTGTGCAGTCCAAACAAACACTTTCTCTCGGACTGGTTCCAAAACATTTGATCATTTTATTTCCCTCAAATGCTTGTTTTCTTATACATCTTCAGATTTTACCTAAATGGCATTGGTAGTTATAGCAACAAGGTAGGCTTATTGGTAATGCAACATAAGTTAAAATACTGAGAACATTATACATTGAGGTCAAATGGTAATTTTATGCAGAAAGGTAGCACACATTTCTCTCATCAGCCCACTGCAGGTGGAAAGTCCAGGGGTCAGAAAGTAAGTTTTTCTTCCAGCTGATTTCACTACTTAGTTCTACCTTGAATTGTGCTAATTAGCAAATCCAATTGATTGGAAGAAAGCAGGCTACCATGTGCAGAAGGTCTGTAAAAACCACATATGATCATACTTGCAAAGATTTTATAAAAATCATATGTTGATTACTACTATATTATACAGTTGTATACAATTGCTCAATGTTTTGTTACACAAAGGCACCCTCTGGCATTTCTTTGACCTGACACCAGCACGACTCAAATCGTTCCATACATTCTCTGCTCCTCGTGGTGCACTGTGTGCGAGACACCGTCTGGAAGCAAGGTGTGTGTTTTACGGTTTATTGGTCCATCCACATAGGTGTCGGCCATCTGTAATCAATCTGTCTCGCAGCAGACTCTAATGAAAATGGACTGGGAGACATAATGTACAAAAGGCTGTTACGCATACAACACTTTCTGCTTTACGAATACAATAGAAGCTATGCATGTGCTCCTGACTGTATGGCTTCTTTTTTTTTGTCAGGATTGTCAGTACTTTGCTACATAAAATAGACCTGGTTAAAGACCTTAGTTAAATAGACCTTGCTCTTTCTGTGACCTATGTTAATTTCTTGCAATAGGTTTTTCATGTCAAATGAACCTTGCTCATATGTCAGCACCCACTCAACATTGCAAGTGTGATCACTTCTACTGCAATGTGGCCCTGACATCCAGGATGACATCTGTGCACAGTGACTTGTATATGAAATGATCAGACAAACTAAGGCAAGCTTCGTGTCGGCGGGGCTAATCTGACGATGATCAGCCTGACTTCTCCCAGTGATTGCGAGTTACTAAAAGTCCTCTCTCATCCAGACTGAGGGAGCAGCTTTTCCTCTAAGATGGGCCAGAATGGGGACATTTAATAGGCCGCATTCATTGCCCAGGAGAAAGTACTTCCAGGGAAGAGAAAGGGTAGACAAGAGACATGTAAACAATGGCAGTCTCCAGATGTCAAACATCTGCTCTTATTTCTTGACATCGTTCCGAAGCTGGTGACTCACTGCTGTTGCCTAGCTACTGTCCGGTCGGACTCATTGAATTGGGGCTAAGCTTGACTCCTAGCTCCCTCAAGGTTTGTACTGGGGATGCCACGCGAGGATAATTCACACTGTGTTCATCGCTGTGTTTCGTCACAGGGCGATGCGCTGTGGGCGATTGCATCACCCTGGGTATGGGAGGGTTCAGTCAGTTTTGGGTCCTATCTAGCGACCCCCGCTGGTCAATTGGGTGCATGTGGACTGTGTGCTGAAGCCGCATATGAACGGTCTTCCTCTGACCCTACTCTAGGCAATCTTAGCTGAAGATGTGAAAATAAACAGCTGCTGACACAACGTGTTTTGGAAGAGAACCGCGTACGTCTACACTCTCCCGAATTGGCCGTGGGGTTCGTGCATGAACGCAGTTGTGGTTGCAGATAATTGGACATTCCAAATTAGGGTGGGAATTGGATATGTACAGCCCCACATTGGGCGCCAAATTTATATATTAAAAAAAATAAATGCGTACATAAATCCAATCTTTTTAAAAGTGTGGCTGGGGTGTGGTATAAATGGATATTCAAAGTCCAAACCCTTGTGACTGGGAGTGTCCTGACAGGAAATAAAGAAAGACTGATAACCACACAAAAGCACTTTTAAAAACGCACTCTCTGCTAGAACTGTCTGTCCATTTATTCCCTTTTACTGAAAAGAGAAACAGAAACATGTCTCTCTACGAATGAGCAGCTGGCCGTGGCAAAGTAATTTTTTTTTTTAAGTAAGTAGGGGGTGGGGGAATATTTGTCTGTAGCTACCTCAAACGGCTAATCGTAATCTTACACTTTTTAATTTGGCCAAGCGCGAACATTGTGAACGTCTTTGAAGTGCTTTGTTTATTTCCATTATTTCTGTCCCAGCTCATGGACATTCTCACACTCGTAACCTCCTGCTTCCTGCCCTGGCTTTCCCAGCTATGTCAGCGCTGGAGCTGTTGGAGTCCTGGTGTGAGCTGTAGAGTTCCCAGAAAACCTCTCCTCCGCAGTTATCTGGAGGAGTCTGCATTATCCGGGAGGTTACCTCATAGGGTCCTGCATCTCCTGGCTCTTTTTCCCCTCTTTTCTTGTGCACAATTTGGGAATACCTAAACGTGCTCATGCTATAGCGGTCATCGCAAACCTCCTTTGATGATTCAGGATAGCGCAGACGAGCATATCGCCCCACAATTTGTGCTCGCACTGACTGGAGTCGGAGGAGGACTCTTCAGGCAAGTTTGTAGGCACCCGATTGGCTAGTGGGCGGTCACTGGCGCACAATGGGACATTGAAACCCGCCTATTCTTGGGCCCTGGTAGAGCAAATTATACGTCTCTATACAGGGCTGTTCTGATACAGACTTCAGGGCCAATCCAACTGCTCGAAGAGTACATTAACAGGATGAGCCACCCAGAAGCTAGCCCTCTCACGTTTTATTTCCCTCCGCTCTTTTCCACTCTGCTTCATGGCTTCTCTGTCACACCACACTGCAAACAAGTCTGTCTTAAGTATTTTAGAATTGTCATGAGTTTAAAAATATATATATATATTTTATCTCAAGTAAAAATATTAGTTACTGTTTGCCTGATAAGTGAAACTGTTACCCCATTGGCAAATCTTGAAATGAGTCAAACTGTCTCAACTCAATAAGACAATATTATAGTCTTATTTAGCAAAAAATCATAGAACTAAAATTTTAAGTCTAAATATAAGACCAAAATACTCGTTGAGATGAACTTTTTTGAATGTTTGCAGCATAAAACCTGTTTACATGAGCTGTCCCTCTAGGTATTACCTCTTAACTGCACGGTAGGGGGAAGAGCTTAGTAAACCTGCGATCGCTGGAGGGAATCCACCCCATTAGGTCCCAATTAGGCCCCCATTAGCCTGGTTTATAGCACTATTTCTCTTCTTCATGTATTGCGATGAAGAGGGTCTCCATGGGTTTTTTCATGTTGTGTCTCTTAATGTGCTCCCACACTGTTTTACAGCAAAATATCTTTGCCTCATGCTACGGTTTCTGTCAACAATGTCCCCCAGGCAACTTCCAGTAATTATCTCAGCTTTGCGGTCACGTTGTAAAAACTCTGAGAATGGACAAAGATCTCACACTACTGTAGGCTGCCATCTTGCTAGTAGCACTTTAAAAGGCAAAAGTGTATTTTCCTAAATCCTTCAGTATACACGTATATCACTGAAACATATTACCGTTAAGGTCAATCCTCTGACCTAATCCTTGGTGGGTTGATGCTTAAGAATGAGCTCCCAATGAATATGCTTTGCTGTGGTAATTAAGGTGTAATTAAGACTTTAGCAAAACTGCAACGCTTCATAGTCAAAGGAATATCTGGTATCTATGTCTTCAGTCTCCTTTACTGTGAGAAATGGTCTGTTTTAAAAGATCATGTAAAATCAATGGAGTAGAAACGTAATGGCAGGCATTTACGTGTATCAATATTAGTTTTCTCTAATTTACGTCCATTCTCTCTGGTGGACGTAGTGAGGGTGATGATGGCTTATCAACAGGTACTATGCAGTAAAATGTCCAGTGTTAATTCAACTGTAACAGAGTACATATGAGACTAATCTGGCCAGAGTATGCTCATATGTACACTGCTAGAGTTGAATTAACACTGGACATTTTACTGTGTATGCAGTGTGCTATAATGAGAGAAAGATACGGCTAGTCTGAAGCTCGCATGTCTCTGTTCCATTGACGGTTGCGCAGTGAAGTGAACAGTCACATACAGAAATAAATCTTAGTCACTCTTCTTCCAGTAAATTGAATGATGGCTATTGTAACTTGTTCTTTATGTAACTTGTTTTTTTTATCTACGATCTGCTATAGCTGCCAGTGGACATCTTTTAACACAAATTTCTTCCACATTCATTCCACAGTGCTCTGACTCGGAGTGCTTGCGCAAGATTAATTCACACCAGACACGGAACTGGATGAACAATTGCCACAAGCCTGTTATTGGACGTTCATATTTCAATGTGACATATTTGGAAATGTGCGGTTATGACAAGCAATGTGACAGATGTTGCACAATCTCTGTGGCTAAGTGATGATAATGAAATTCAAAAGACGCCTGTGGTTTTTCATCAAATGAAACTGTTACTTTTCCTGGCTTTCTTCTGACACTCATGGTGTGACAGAAGGCATGCGTGCATGTTTGTGTGCGCTTATGTGTGTGCTTGTGTGTGTGAGCTTGTGTGTGTGTATGGCAGTGGCCCGCGTCTGGAAGATGATACAATGTCACTCACACAGCAGAATATCTGACCTGCATGTGAAGACGTGGTTCATAACTCACTTTGCTTTGGACACAGCAGATGGGGAACATCGCAATAACGGGAAATGGTGACTCAATGTTCAGAATTTACTACAAACACACCCCAACAACTTATCAGAGATCTACACTGGAATTTGATTGTGACTCAGAGTTTGATGCCCAGTTCACCCTCAGATAATGCTAGACTACTCCCCATCAAAGAGTTGGGTGTGTTTCTGTGAATCATATGTGCAGAGGCCAGGGGGTTCAAACATATTTTCTGCACAGCTCGGGTTCGTATAGCAGAATACATAGGCTGCTTTCTTTAATTTATGCCTTTATTTTTCTGTGTTTGTTTTCACAGGTGGATGGGTCTCTGACGGACTTGGTGTGGAATGCCACTCGCAGCCTTTGCTCTGAGGCGACCGTGCGTGTTTACAAAAGAGGGAAATGGAATTGGCCGAACTTCTTTCGAGACTGAATCCTTCGTATTTCAGTCTGGCAATGTAGGCTACGTTTCCTCCCGTGTTTTGAATCCTTTATTTTTTTTCTCCCTCTCGTCGCTGTTTGAGTTTTGCATCTTTGCGGTTTGCGTTTAATGTTCCCGTTCGGTCTCGATGTGCGCGGACGGGGCAGGGGCCGGGCGTCACACGTGACTGCGGCCAGCAGCACGAGTTCAGAATTCTCCAGGGCGACGCGTAATTCTGGAACGATGTATTTTTTCAATGCGTTAATCAATTGGTTTGTTTTTTTCAGCATATTTGAGGGATGAGGTTGTCGGTCTTGCTGGATGTGATTTCAGCTTTTGGCCTCCATCAAGACAGATGATGAGATAAGGAGAATAGGCCTTCAGAAGCTTGGGTGCCTTTAACTTTCAACTTTCCTTGAAAAAAGCAAAAAAATTGCATTAAAGTAACATCACATTTTGAGAATCAGGTGCCTTTTTAAGAAAGCTATAAAGCTTCTCGACCTTGGCCTGCCCTGGAAAAAACATTTATATGTTATAAGAATATTTCTGCAAGTTAAATTACACTACAAAATGTTATGGATGGAACTGCAACCTTTTGTAGGATTGGACGTTTACATAGTCCTTTGGCCCGAATAATTGGACTGACATGCTGTTGGTAATTATGTTGAAAAAACTATTTTATTTTTGTATCTACATGCAATTTATATCGAATGGAAGGGGTCATCACATTGAGATGTCAAGGCCAACTGTATGATAAACCAATGCCTTAAATGGGCTGTACAATCTGCAGTTGGCCTACGATGGCATTCATTCAGTTAAATTACAAGACTTATTTAAATCCAGATCATTTGCTTAGTTCCATGACACACTCTTGAGCAAAAGAAACAAAAGAGAATTTGACAAAACGGTGTTTAAACATGAACCGTTTATTTCTGTGCAACAAGCACACACTGAGTTTGCCTGAGGAATGGTTTATTAGTGTGTAGCATTTCCACCTTTTCCAGATCGTAGTACCCTGGACTCCAGGCAGCTACTGGTAGCCAGTGGACTGCCTGTGCAGTTTTGATAAATTAACAATTTACTATCATTTGGGAGGGCAATAATACTTCTACCACAACGTCCCCAATGTGCTCTTCCTCTGAAGCAGAACAGAATGAACAAGCATGAACAGAAGGACTGATTTCCAAACTAATTCAAGAGTGTCTCCAATGAATCTACTCAACTTCTGGAGAGGGGAAAAAAAACTGTTAATGAACTGTTAGCTAATGAACCGCGAGACGTAATAACAAACTAATACAGAATATGGGTGTCTCCTGTTTTTCAGTATTACTGTGTCATGGCCATTGTCTCTCTCGTAAAATTTTGATTCAAGAGGACATTTATTGAGCCATCTGCGAAGAAGAAAACAAGAAGGATTCGAGCGGCAGTTTAGTATAATGGCTAAGGAACTTGGTTCTAGGTAAGACACTGCTGTTGTACCCGTGAGCAAGGTACTTAACCTGAATTGTGTCAGTATATATCCAGCTGTGCAAATAAAAAATTTTTAATGCTCTGGATAAGAGTGTCTGCTAAATGCCTGTAACATAAGGAGTTGAAACGGACAGTGCGGACGGACACTCGGACATATACACATTGTTATTAGTCCCTGGGACACAGCTCTGTGAGAGAAAGGGTGCAGATGGATGTAATGTACACACAGAGAACATAACGTGTCCATCTAAGATTTTGGAAGCAAGTTATCCGCATGGCAGGTTCATTAGAATTACAGTGGCTAAATCACGGGGAGAGAATGCGGGGGTGTTTTAAAACGGCTAAGAGCTTTTTTCCGTCTACTTTATAGAACCAACAATAGAGCCGTGTTTTTTTTATTTTTTTTTTTTTATGTGCGTCTGTGAAATTGTCTACAGGAATGACAAGATGTTTTGTTTTCACAGTGTTTGGGTTACCAGGAGTATCGGCAGGGGATTTTAAAATCGTCCAGTGTAGGATGTTGTTAAATCCAGTTTAAAGCCAGTTTATATTATAGTTTTATATTTACCGCGTACATGTTTCCATTGTGTGTGGTATAGTAATATTGAATCATAGGTCACCAGATGTTGTACACAAAGTGTAGAGAACGAAGAACTGCTGTGACTAAGTTTAAACACATTATTAACAAATAGTTTTTCCTGAGATTAACTCGGCCTGAAAATCATAAATTACCGACACGCTGTTAATTCAAGTCAAATTTCATCACTTCACAGCTCATAATAAAGACTGTACATATACTTAATAATGGCTATGAGAAATGTTGGAAAAAATCTTGTTACTGTTAGAGAGCCATTTGTGTAGTCAACCAAGAAATCAATCAAAGTCAGTCAGAGAACAAGAACTGTCCCATTCTTAGGGCTCCGTCCACCTTTCCCAAGCAGTGGTTGATGGTGTTTTTTTTGCAATCAGCTCTGACTGTTGTCTATATTTCCAGTGCAAGAGTAATACCCAGATAGGCTGTCGCACAACTGGTGCCTGAACTTTGACCCCTGAGACAGCGGAGAATTCACGGGCACACAAAAGAAACAGTTTCCCGGCGCCCCCTGTCTTTCAGGAGGGGTCAGCGCCTGCCGAACCCAGGGGGATCTGCTGCAGACCAGCGGCTTCCTCAAACTCCCAGCAGAGCTCTTATGGTTCTTTATGGAAGTCAGGGTATCCAGTACATCCATTCACACCCTCATTTTCTCACTGAAAGCCTGCCCTCTGTCTATGATTCCCTCAGACGTGTCTGACTAATAGGCCACATTAGAAACACATGCTCATAATCGACAAAACAGGGCAAAAAAGTAGCATGTTTGTATATGAGCTTGTCTATGTGAACACGTGGCTTAACACAAAAATACAACATATTGATACATAGGCCAACTCATTGTTACCATATGCGGCCCTCAACACCCTTGACAAGCTCTCCAGACAACACGTCTTCTTTAAAACAGCCATTTTCCAGAAGCTACAATTAGGCCAGCATTACATCACGGCGAAAGAAAATGCACATGTTTGCAAATGTGCTGTTTGTGGTCGTGCCCGTTGGCAATAGATCATCTAGAGAGGTTCATTCTATCACGGGCGCTCGTGATTGAGCAGTCGCCGTGGAAACCGTAAATCACAGGGGGGGTTAATTAAGGCCTCATGGAACTTTTAGGTCAGTGGTCTGCATCTTATTTACATTCTCTCAGTTTTCTGTTCCACGTGGAGGGGAATGCCCCCACAAGTCTCCTGTGGCTCTTGCGTGTATATTTCATGGTGTTCCAGCTTTTTAGGAAACCGTGGTCCTCCAGTCTCGCTGGAGCGTGTGGATCAAAAGCACCAGTCTTGATCTGGGATGGTGAGTTTGCGATCGCAGACACCGAGTGTACGGGCCTGAGGAATTGCCATTTGGTGTAACTGCCAGAATTCATGTCCTTGTTATGGCCACTTAAATCAACTGATTATCAGCCGTTACAATATGAGCACAGCGCTCATTTGCATTTCTGTTAGCTGGCGAACATAAAATGTTTATGCTACTGTAAATATGATATGATATATTTAAAAATAAAGATAATTTTGATAGAAAAAAGCGAGTTTTTGTGTGCCCTGAACAGTAGAGGAGGTAACGCAATGTGTGATACAGCTTGTCTTGAATGGGTGGTGTTTCAGAGAGTGAAAACCCCCGCTGGTTTTGGCATCAGACACGACTTTGCTCGACAATCAGATGTCTGCGGCCAGGATTCTTTAGATTTTTTTTCAAAACTGCTGTCTGTGTAGATGTGGGAACTTAAATTATACTCTTGCAAAGTCTTATATTTTGGAGAAAAAGACATCTCACCCCTTTTAACCTACCCAAAATAATTTAAATTTGCCGTACAATCTCACGTACAGTACATCGTTAATAATGTGGTTTTGGCGCTGATTTAAGGAGCTGCGCAAACATAAACTAGCCACCGGTTCCCAGGCAGATGAGTCCAAGGGTCTGCTTCTCATCAGCTGTCTAGAGATCCCTCTTCTGCAGTGAAAGGGTAGTAGACCTCAACCTAACAGAGTAAATTTGATCTGTTGGCTGTACTGGCTGTACCATTAAAAGGAAACAAGGAAAGGTCCTTAATTCTCTCTATTTTATAGTATTAGCTCACGCTTTGTGGAATTGCGATCGCAGACTGGAGTGTGGGGTGGGGGGTGGGGGGTGGGGGGCGGGGGGTATACGTCTTACTCTTATTAAATTCATGTTTTCTTTTTAAAATACTTTTGGATTACACAATTTGTGCCACAAATAGTTTAACAGGCCTGTGGGTTGAGTTCAAGAATAGAATCTATCATTGTACCTTTCCCACTGGCAGACCTTCCATTTTTTTGATGGAAGGTTACATCAGAGCTTTGTTTTTGTTTTTTGTTAATTAACATTCCATCTGGGTCTGACTTAGCTGTGGTAAAATGTCCCAAATAGTAGTGTCCATAAAAGGAAATGTGATCCCTTGATCTATGTATTCAGTCTTCAACGTCACTGGGAACTGTTTCCCGAAAATATTAAGCACAAGGAACGTTGTTTGATGTACGATTTACCATCAAGGGGGTTGTAGTCGGTGACGCCAAACCAACCCAAACACTTTTCCTGGCATTCATTTAAAATATGCAGAATTAAACATTAGTTTTGAACACTCATTAGATTTATAGGTTACATTGCAAGCAGTAATGTAAACTGTTGATAATATACATCAATGCATTATAGCAGAGAATATGTAGATTTTGAATAATGAAGAGTATTAATAATGTATGACGTCTTCTGAGCTGTTAGTTTTTTCAACATATTCTCAATTGACCTCAATCTTCAACTGCATATATGTAGGGTAAATGTCATTGAGTCGCATTCAGTTGGGCAAAGGCAGTAAACATTTTCTGGTCCCAGAAGCATGCCGGAGGTTGTGTAGTATAATGGTTAGAGAACTGGGGTTGTAACCCAACAGTTGCCGGTTTGATTCTCAGGATAGATCAGGTTGATCACTGGTTGCAGGTTCCAGATAAGACGCTACTGTTGTACCCTTCAGCAAGGTACTTAACCCGAATTGCTTCAGTAAACATCCAGCTGTTTAAATGTAAAAAGCATTACAATACTGGAATTTAGCAGACACTCTTATTCAGAGAAACTTACTTTTGCATTTTTACATGGTATCATTTATACAGCTGGATACAAACTGAAGTGATTCAGGTTAGCGGCAGTGTCCTCTCCAGGAATCAAACCTGCGACCTTTAGGTTATAACCCTAAGAGCCTCTTAAACTGCATTGGCACCCACAGTTAAAATAAGCAACAGGGGCTTGAATAAATCCTTTGTCTCTGAATCTTCCGCTTGACGCTTGTCTTTTTCAGATGATGCCTGGATGAGGCCTGGTTGGGTTCGGGAGATCTCTGGTTCTTACCCGCCCCGTTCCCGCGGTGTAACAGGCTTACTCACGGATTGTCTGAGAATTTGGGGGAGCTCCTGATCCCTCATTCCAGAGGTTTTCCCCCCCAACCTTCAGGGTCGCTGTAGAGGACGGGTCCTCCGCAGGGGTATTCTGCAGCCATGTTTTTTTTTTTTCCGTGGAGTCCGACTCCTTGGTGACGAATCACCGGGAGTATTAACCGAAACCGTACTGTAAGATTCATGAGATTGTGTCTGAGACCTTCTGCTGAGGTCAGCTGAATCTCATGCAGATTAAATACGGCTTTTACACCATAATAAACTATCCAGCGTTTACAAGACTGGAAAAAAATATATCGGGTGAACTCATCTTTATAGACGTGGTACAGCAGCCAGTCATTTTAAATGGCGCCATTGCTTTTCTTTGGCTTATGAAGAAGAAGAAAAATCCTCTCTGTGCATTGTTTCTATTTTAAATGGTTAAATCTCTATTAAGGGAATAAGACATGTAAGGCAAAATAAAAAACGAAGTACAATAAAACAAACCAGGGCTGCCAATATAGGAATGATCCACGTATAGGAAAAGGCTGTTTCTTATCTGCAAAGATTACAGTATTATTTATCTTCTGTATTTTTTATTTATATGAGGTAAAGCTCTTTTATTGAAGATATTTCCAGTTTTAATGGTGCTTTTACGGTCCCTTCACATCTGTATCAAATATTTATCCAGATAGTTTTGGGAGCAGAGACTCATCTAATGTCTATAGGCAATGGAGAACCCACACAGCTGAAGCAATGGGGCAGACTCACCTAAATATACAGTATATGTGTAAATTTTGCATTCCCCAGTGGGAGAGAGAAAATGACTCATCGAGAAGTCATGCTAATCTTGTTTTATGGCCAGCTGTCCTGCTCCACTTACGATCTTAACAACGAGGGGTGAATGTGGTGTCGCGGTCAGATGCTGAAAACGCGCCTTTGTGGCGCTGGACATTGTAAGTATTGGATTGAAATCCCACACAAAGACAATTCCATGTAGGTGTCCTGCAAGATATCTTTTCCCAGTTTGTCGATTGTGAATCCATGTGCATAAATGGATCACGTAATATATAGGATTGTGAATTACAGTGAAATTAATTGTAATATAATAATTAATAAATAATAAATATAAGAGAATATATGCCTTGCATTTTTGTAGCGCCTTTTCTCACACTCAAATGATGTACAATGATGAGGGGAAAACTCACCTAAACCACCACCAACCCACCACACCCACCTGTGATGCGCAGCGCAGCATTTTTGCCAAAAAATGCACACCACACAGCTCTGAGTGGAGAGAGAGAGAACTACTGGGTCATGTGCCAAGATTTGAGGTAAATATGCACATTTCAATCAGCGTTTTCTGATCTTGGTTTTGTGCACGGACCTTGTGCTGGATTTTATACAGAGTCAACCCCTACCAAGTGGGATGAGATACAACAGTGTATTATTTAGTGGTTAAGATGGTGGATAGAATTTTAGACTGGTTTCAAACATGGTACAGCTACTGTATGGACAAGGATCTGGTACCATGTCATTAAATAATCTTGGAAAAGGTTTTCTTTCAGACAGAAGCCCCACAATCCCAAATCTACCATTTTTCCATTAGATTTTGGTCTTTCTCCCTGGGAAGGCTGAGATGGAGAATGAACCTCTGAATCATTTAATTACTTCACTGTTTATTTTTGGACCAAAATGTGGCCTTGCTCTTCCTACAACCTCGGTTTGGTGAATAAATTAATTGCAGTATTTGTAAATCTTTGCAATATCGCAGTATAGCTTAGGCTGTAATTAGGATAGGTTGCGATACGCATCCATCCTCTGTCCCCTTGCCAAAACACAAAATTGCATGTTCACTCTGGAGCCTCTGTTGACAAAGATGGGGCACTGCGTTCCCTCTGTGGGCACGGGTTCACCAAAAATGTCCTCTTAAGGGGATGCTTGTGATGTCTGAGGGGGAGACGGGCTTGCATTTTTTCCATCCATTGAGTTTTGCTTTGAAACCGCTATTAACGCTTGAAAGGTTTTGATGCACAAATGCAGTAGAAATCCTAATGCTTGCTTTACTTAAAATGGCGCAAAAGACCTCCAGAAGGACCCTCCATATTTTCCTGTCCTGGGACACTTTTCACACCTCCTTTCAGCTGAGCCCAACTCTGTCTTTTAGCTCCGCCTCAGCCGTGATTCACCAGGTCATCTTTGGTCGCCTTTCTACTCTTCCCCTTTGGCGTCCAGTACAAGCCTCTTTTGAGATTGATTGTACTGTTCTCGTCATGCAGTGCCCAATCCAGGCCTGTGGATCCACATCTTTTTTTTTGAAGCCAGGACCACCATGATGTCTTCCTGTTTGCTTTTGTCTTTTGGTATTTGGCTTTCATAGGCCATCTTGATTTTCAGGGTGAATTTGAGGGGTTCGGAGATAAACGTTTGAAGTTTGTTTGTTGTTTCTTTTGTGATTTTTTTGGCATTCGGAGTCATATCCTGATGAGACTCAGCCGAAAAAAGTATAAAAAGTATTTAAATGTTTTAAAAATGTTTTTGATAAGAATTGAATTAAAAGAAAAAAACAATGCGCTGAAAATATTTTCAAAAATATTATTTATTTTATTGTTATTGAATGTCCCTTGTAGTGTAGGTTTCAGCGTAGTAGAATATATGGTTATTGGGAGAATATAGAAAAACTTAGGAGAATATAGAAAAACAGTCTTGATGTTTGAATTGAAATGTTTTATTTTGGTTTTGAATGAGAGGTTATTTGATCTGCAGGAAGCTTGCTTAGAAATGCTAAAGTCCTAAAAGTCCTAAAAGTAGGGAGTTGTGTCCTGGATACTTCGCTAAATAAAAGGACTGATTTTACAAATTACAAAGTGTCCATTCTAGCTTGGACCCAGTGCATAAACTGGTATAAATAGCCACTGGCTGGTTTATGCTGCAACCAGAATGTATCTGAAACGTCCCATCTATTAACATTTTATCTATCAACATAACAGTTCCCCTGCATGAAGCGGATATCTCAGAATTTGAAAACCATGTTGTGTTGATTAACTCCCCACATGAGGTTGGATTAGGATAGACTCTGTATTTCATTAGGGTGTTGACATCCTAATAAATTCCTCAGTGATTTATCCTGCCAAGAGTAACAAGGGACTGTTGAGGAAGTATGATCATCTATGCTGCCCTATACTTTCCCTAAAATCCCCCACAATTCCGGACTTACCTGGAGGATTAATTTTTAGACTCTTCATCCACTCTTTCAGCAATGCTCAAGGATTCATTTTCATGTGGCTGTATGAGAATGGGGAATGATATGAAGTCAAAGAGGTTTGGGGAACATCTCACTCTTGTGAATGAGTGAGTGGGTGAGGTGAGTGTATGAACTGCGTGAGTTATGAAAATGAGCACAAGAGCTTATACATGCTTTTTAAAATGTATACTAACTTCAAGAGATGATGGTAAGATCAAATATTAATATTATTTTAGAGATCAGTCTTTTAAAATGTCCATATGATCCACATGGATGTTAATACCTCTATGTGATTAATGGTGAATTAATAGTGATACATAATCTGTAGCACATATACTGGATGATACTTTCCCTAAAGTAAGACGTTATCAATATTTTATGAACGTGGACTTAATTTTGGATCCTGTACCAAGACGGTTGAGGTCTGTAGGTTGGATCCAAAGTGTCTCTTATAATTACTTGAACTTTGACTCTTGAACTCAAAAGGTCAGCAAACCGATATCAACACGGAGTACCTGGGCTGCATGCTACGCTAATATCGAACAGCTGCATTGTATTAGTTGCTCCCCAGGGCGTGTGGAGGGGAAACAGTATCTCAGTCGAATAACATTTATCTGTATCGCTTTAACCGCTCAAGTGTTGGGTATTCCCTACTTAGGCCATAAAGATGTTGACCAAAAACAAGGCTGGAGATAGATTTACTGAGACAAATGAACCGTGGCCAATCAATGTTCTCAAAAGGAAACGTGAGCTTTAGTGTGACGTTGGTGAACCGACGGTGGGCATGCTGGGTTCAAACGTCGGCATTTTTCAGTAACAGACGCGGTAAAGGCCACCGGAATGGTCTGCTTCTCTCTCACCCCGAAGAGAAGGGGTGAAAGGTCGGAAAATTCACAGTATTCAGGTCGGGATTCAGATTTGCCCACTGGGAACAGGCATCAGAGTAGATGGAGTACTCTGGAAAAGGAGTGGAATGCACAGATGCTGGTTAAAATGAAGTATTTTGGGAATCCTGGAGTGGAGTATTAGGGGAAATCCTGGAGTGGAGTATTAGGGGGAATCCTCTCCGTCTCGAACCTGAAAGTATGCAAAACTGGCTGAATGTTTTGAGTACAAGTAGTTGCATGTACAGTATACAATGTACTTGACATTGCGGTTTGCATCGAGACATTAATCAATTTGTAACTATTTGTAATGAATATGTAGCCAAATCAGCAACATTATATTAGGACACAAAGATCGGTCTCTGGGGCATGGAGGAGAGGAGGTGGTAGTGGAGGAAAGGCGGGTGCATTTTTCCAGTTTTGGGATGCAGCCCCTAAGTGCAGTATTGGTGAAATCCTAGAGTGGAATATTGGGGTGAATCCTGGTGTGGAGTATTGGGAAAATCCTGGACGGATAAATTAAAATGAGGATAAGGGGTAGATTTATGTAAACCCAAGACAAGGGACCACATGTTATAATCTTGCTGTTTAACACCAGAATCTAGGACAGAAACAAATAAACCAAACCAAACTTAGACCAGAATCTAATACCAGACAACGAAATACAACTTGAATTGTCAAATTTTGTCTCGGCGCGACAGGAAATCCATGACGTTTTTAACGCATACAATTAATGTTGACAGGAATGAAAATCTTGGCAGATTGTTATAACAACTACAACAGTCGGTGCACACAGATTTCCATACCGTCTCGACAGTCACACAAATTAACCACGCAAAAGAAAATATTTTACGTGCCTGTAATATTCCTGTGAGCTACAGTACATTTCTGCATTTATCAAAGGTGGGCCAAACCTTCAGACTCTTTATAGCTCCCCTATGGCCAATTCAAATAAGGTTAGAACGGTAAAAAGAAACCATGTTCTCCAATGCTTTAACTGCAGGCCATGTCTAGTTTCAACACAGTAAAATTTGAGATGTTACTTTGTAGATTTATTTTGGCCTTTGGGGTATTTCTCACACTAATCCCCTCAACAAAACACTAGGCGCCGTTAAATCAAGATCGTTTTGCACAGAAGTCACTCCACACTCATTCATTCAATCTGTACACTTTATTCATAGAAATCCATGACAGCGTTGACCGCACATAATGACTCTCACTAGAATTCTTCAGTGGTGAAGAGGGTATTACATTGTAAACATATATTTTTTTCACTACTGATGCTGGCATACCCACTCGTTTTAAACTTTCAGGGACAAAAACAACATTGTTTGCAAATGAGGTGCTGTGATTCGTTAACACGTCATACGTCGGTTTCCCAGGCAACACAATGTGATGGTTCCATTCTAACCGCATAATCTGGACCCTTCTATTGTCTAATGCAATGTTCCCGTGAAAGGTAGCGTTCAGCCAGAAGCCTGAACAGTCACATGCTGTATGGTGTGTTAATCCGTAAACAGTTTAATGTAGGTCACCAGAACCGATGTGGACGAAGGAAAGGCCCCTCCCCCGCTCAGTGCATGATGACGTCGGGCTCGATGTTGAACAGGAGGTCGTCGTTGCCACGGCGCACCTCCAGCAGCAGGCCCGTCTCTTCGGTCAGCGCCTCCTGCAGGTCGGCGGAGCTCATGAGCGGCCGGCCGTTCAGCTTCACTATGATGTCACCGTCTCTGATCCCGCCCCTTTAGGCAAACGAAAAGCAGTGAAAACACGCTTCAGGAATAAGACCCCTGATGCACCACGGACTAAACATAGGCTGTGTGCAATTCAGAGCCCTATCTACTGCATCTTGTGTACTAGCATGCTGTACACTACTTGCTGCATATTGTATACTGACATGCAGTATGCAAGAAATTGCCTCCATACTATTATTAGCGAAAACCTGTAAATAAGTATATAATCCAGGGATATTAAGAATTTTCAGAATTGTCACATACTTAACAGCTTTTTAAAAAGTATACTCAACGAGAATACTCAATAGTAGGCAAGTGCGCTGATATGGACACAGCCATAGAGAGGACAGAGCCTACTGTTGTTCCACCTCTCTTCCCGCCCCGCCAATCAGTTTTTTTGTTGTTGTTTTTTTTAAAATAAAGCTTTGGCTTAAACACAGATATAGTTAACTTATAATATAAGGCAGATTTGAATTGCTTAATATTTAACGCTGCTTTTCTTCTCAGTTGATCATAATAAAATGTCTTATAAAATTATCTACAATAAATGCAAGTTAGATAATGCAAGTCAAAAATGTCTCCTGCCATACACCTGTTGAATCCTAATGCATTTGAATTCGGACCATTAGATTCTAGATTATTGTACTGCTACAGAATACTAAAATTTGTCATCCTCTTTCTTCTCATTTCACCTCAACATGTTACCCATAACATGAGGGGGTACATACTACACATGGGAGTAAATCATTGAACCTTAACTGGATTGTGTGTGTGTGTGTGTGTGTGTGTGTGTGTGTGTGAATTAACACATTGACTGAAATCCTTATCTGACCTACGCTAAATGGTACTGTCTACATATATCACCACAAATAATTAATTAGGACAGTTTCACAGAGATGTAAAATATATCTAGTACAACATCTTCATATATATATTTTTTTTACCAGGTTTTATAAACTAAGGACTCCGACAATCTGAAATTCCGGACTTAAATTGTTAGTTTGACGGGACACCGGGCATTCTTCTCTGCTTAGCGCACACGTATCGCTCTCTCTCTGAAACGCGCTGGAGCTGCCAGGGCCATCTCTGGCTCTCGTCATGCGCTTAAATGGAAGTGTTCGCGACGCGTTTGTGGGCTTACTTCTGAGCGGGGGAGCGCGGCACCACCTCATGGACGTAGATGCCACTGAACACGTCTGGAAAATCTGGGTTCTGTTGCTTCAGCTGCTCCACCAGACTGTGGGACACAGGCATATGTACAGTATAGCACACAGTCTAGAACACAGGCATACGTACAGTATAGCACACCGTCTAGAACACAGGCATACGTACAGTATAGCACACCGTCTAGAACACAGGCATACGTACAGTATAGCACACCGTCTACAACACAGGCATATGTACAGTATAGCACACCGTCTAGAACACAGGCATACGTACAGTATAGCACACAGTCTACAACACAGGCATATGTACAGTATAGCACACAGTCTAGAACACAGGCATACGTACAGTATAGCACACAGTCTACAACACAGGCATATGTACAGTATAGCACACAGTCTAGAACACAGGCATACGTACAGTATAGCACACAGTCTACAACACAGGCATATGTACAGTATAGCACACTGTCTAGAACACAGGCATACGTACAGTATAGCACACAGTCTACAACACAGGCATATGTACAGTATAGCACACAGTCTACAACACAGGAATATGTACAGTATAGCACACAGTCTACAACACAGGCATATGTACAGTATAGCACACTGTCTAGAACACAGGCATACATACAGTATAGCACACAGTCTACAACACAGGCATATGTACAGTATAGCACACAGTCTACAACACAGGAATATGTACAGTATAGCACACAGTCTACAACACAGGCATATGTACAGTATAGCACACAGTCTACAATACAAGCATACGTACAGTATAGCACACAGATTACAACACAGGCATACGTACAGTATAGTGCACAGTCTACAACACAGGCATACGTACAGTATAGCAGTCTACAACACAGGCATACGTACAGTATAGCACATAGTCTACAACACAGGCATACGTACAGTATAGCAACACAGTCAACAGTTTCCTCCAGACTTCCTAGTTAAATATTTTAATTAAATATTACATTTATTTATTCATTTATTTATAACTATTGTTTACATGGTGGAGAAGGTGTCCACTCTTGAAAGGTTTCGTTTGACATTTGATTAATACTATTGTGTACAAATACTTCATATAATAATTATAATAATGATAATAATAATAATAATAATAATAATAAACAGAATTAATCAGTAAGTAATAAACAGTATGTGTATCAGGTTAAATATCTTCTCAACAGCGCAGCAAAAAAAAAGCATGTTGTTGAATCAGACTGAAGACACTATATGGTCAATTAACAATGAATCATGAAGCATAAACGTAATTTAAACATCAGTTTAGATCACGAACAATCAGGATGTACTGTATATGACAGGGGCTCACTTACGCTGGTGTGATTGTCTGCATTCGAAGTCCAATAAAGCGTTTCTGAAATCCCTTCTCCTCTGAAAAACAAACAGTCCATAAGAGTTAACGCTGCCGAAATTTCACTGTAGAAATTAATTAACGTTACAGCAAGATCTGAACAATATTCCCTGGAAGCAGCAAAGAAAACTAACAAAAAAAAACACAAAGCATCCGCTGTAATTCTGTCCAGAGGAATTTAGTCATGGCAGAGACGGGGTGAATCAAGCTTCCTATTGTGAATGTTCCAATGCAATAGAGCACAGTTCTCCCTGTGTCAAAAGGAAATCATGTAGAATACACCTGGACAGAATCACAGGCGGAAAATGTACTTGTTTTCTGACAGAAGAATCGTTCTGATGGAGCACGATTCAACTACGCATCAAGGGCCTGATTTACTAAGACCTTAACCGGTTGCAAAACCATTTAGCACACGCGGAACCAATAACATGACCAATGATTGGTGCAAAACAAATTCCATGACCAATCATTGCTAAATGGTTTTGCACCCGCTAAAGGTCTTAGTAAATCATGCCCCAAGAGTTAATATTCCAGTTGAGTTATATATGAAAAACATACGCACAAGGATATCTGCGTATGCACTCCGGATAACATTCAACAATCAGAGGTGTTTTGCTCTGTGGGTCAAAGGCATATTGGGAGTTTATTTTATGGTTTCCGAAATTTGCGTTATTGGGCCACAAGTTGAATGCCTTCAAACCACAAAAGCAACAAACGGCATGACAAGCCATCAGTTATTCACCTCCACTGTAGAGCTCACTGCCAAATGTGCAAAGCTTGTTGCAGTTACAACACAAGAGAGGTGTTTTGCTGAACTAAAGCAGAATTGCGCATTTTCTAAATGTTATTCTTGTCTAAAGAAAAAAATAATAAAGCAAGACTTCTCCTTGGTATATGCACAAGGTTAAAAGATCTAATTTTCTTCATTTAATGGTGCAGCCAAATAACACGTTCCACCTTTAGCAAATACCAACTGAAGTGACTGCTGTGCGTGAGGAGGCTATAAGGATGAGAATACCATGCAGCCATTTTGCCATTGCAGTTTTGCTAATAGCACGTCTGTGCGCATTGTTTCATGAGATCAGTCTCTCATAAAGTGTGCTGTAGAGACCGACCACCGTAGTCTCACCTGTATTCGAAACCAGAGGCTTTGGCCAACGGTAAATTCTCCTTATTAGTCTTTGTCTGACTAAAACCAAGATAAAAACAGATGTTGAAGTACACAGAAAGATTGGGAAAGGCAGTAGACTCCCTCATATTTCCTGTCCTGTGTCATCACATCCTGTATGCCTGCATTACCAATTCAGTCAGAATCAGGTTGTGAAATTAACACCTGCCACCAGACAAATGCTGGTACATGGAGCCTATTACACATAAGTACATACATGCTTATGATACTTTTTGGAGGATATTTTTAGGGGTACCCAAAATAACATGGGGTTGTTTTTTGTGTTTATTGTAATGAGCACATGCCTATAATTTACATTCAAGTAGGATTGATCAACACACTTAAGTACAGGTTTTTTTTTGTTGCTAATTTTAATAATCAGACGTGTCACTGTGATGCATTTATGAAGAACAAAAACAGAATAATCTATAATTGTTTTATAAATATAGCCTGTTCATATATCAGAATGCAAAACAACTATTTCAGCAATAGAAATGTTCAGTACTTCTGGGTCTAGACTAAGCACTAAATATATGGTGAATGCAAACTATTTTCGAAGCAACTAATACCATCTATTATTATTATTATTATTATTATTATTATTATTATTATTAGTATTCACAAACACATTTTTTTGGAAAGGCATCTAAATATCTAATCTTGGCCATTAGGCCCTGATGCTAGATTGAATACCTTTTTTATTGAGAGATTCGTTGAGGAAGCGCGTTATCCTGTCGGAGGGTATAGCAAAGGAGATCCCAGCCGTGACCTTCAGGGTGTTGATCCCGATCACTTCCCCGTCCTGCCATATTTAAACATTCGTAGCTGCAGAATTAATGATGCGAACCCTAGTCGTGGCTTCACCAAATCAACATATTAAAAAAATAAAAAAAACATGGATGGAAAATCCTGTATCGACAGGAAAGAACGGCAGGCGCTTACCAAGTTAACCAGTGGTCCCCCCGAGTTTCCATACTGTACATAAAAAAGAGAAAGGAATAAATTCATAAGACATCTGGCCGACATATCCTATTTACACATTTATCTTTTTACCTGACACTATAAATCTGGGATTTCAAACTCAAATCCTGGAGGACCACTGCGGCTGCTGGTTTTTGATGTGTCCCTGCACTTAAGTGCTTAATTTAAGTAATTGATTGACTACATAGTCAGCTGCACACCTTGTTTCCAAGGCCTGGATTGGCTGCTCATTGAAAATAAATCACAAAAACCAGCAGAGGCTGTGGCCCTCCAGGACTGGAGTTCGGCCCCATGTTTTAAACAGCTGTAAAAGAGCTACAGATGTATTCCTCCGTGTGGCATTTTGTGTGAAGCATGTATCCGGGTGTTAATGGCAGAAAGTCCGGGTTTAACTCCCACGCCAGGCAGGGTCACGCTAGCTCACGTTGATGATGGCGTCCGTCTGGACGTAGTCCATGTCCGAGTCGCGGATGCCCAGCTCCTTGCCGTCCCTCAGCGCCGTGCTGACGATCCCCGTCGTCACGGTGTTCAGCAGGGTGAAGGGGCTGCCGCTCGCTACCACAAATTCGCCCGGCCTGAGGTCGGCTGAGTGACCCAACAACAGGACCGGAAGCTTTTTCTAATGAGCGAGAGAACAAGAGCGAAAGAGTGGACGGAGAGAGCAAGAGAAAGAAAAAGAGATGAGAGAGAGAGGGAGAGAAAAAACAAGAGAGAGAGAGAGTGAAAGAGAGGAAGGAGAGGTAGAGCAAAAGAGAGGAGAGAGAGGGAGAAAGCAAGAGAGAGAGAAAGAGAGAACACATCAACAATTACCACGTCAAGACATTGAGAGGCAAAATGTTTCTTTATGACAGGACAAGGTATGAAAAGCAAAGCAGATATCATTTTTTATTGAGTAAACCAAAATAAAATATAAACAAATGGCTCGTGCTCACCTGCGGGTTGACCTTGATGGTGGCTATATCTGACTTTTTGTCGATGTCTTTGATAGTCGCCTCATACACGTCGCCATTTTGCAGCTGAACCTTAAGCTGCTGTCGCCCGGATACGGGGGCGGTGCTCGTCACCACGTGAGCGTTGGTCACTATGAGGCCCGTTTCCGTCATGATGAAGCCCGACCCGCTGGAGAGAGGCACGTTTCGACCAAGCAGAGGATGCCTGCAGACAGAAGTACCGCTCAGCCATGCCCAAAGACATAATAAAGATAAAATTTGGATGGGGGTGAGATCACGATATCCCAATAGCTGTCAGACCAGTCTATTTGTATTGGGTCAAATCACTACATCTGCACAAGAGTCTAATTAGTCCTACTAGGTAGTGATCAGATCAGTCTGTCTGGGGGTGGAGTTAAATTAGGCTCCACCCTAGACTGGTCTGGAAGAGGCCCAGTGCCTACCCTCCACATAAGATAATCTTTCATAGTTTTAATCCTTTACAGAACTTCCTGAATGAACTCAGTCCTTATCTCCAGCCATTAGACTGTGGCGTTGCCTGTTCCTAATTTGGGCAATACTCAAGTGTCTTTACCTTATGCAGAAATGGGTCTCTTTGAATTTTCTCTGGTCCTGATCCACTTAACCAAAATGAATGCTTTCCAGGGTTATATCTTATCAGAGAATGCAAGGGGCAATATCGCAGCTCTATGCTTAGTGTGTAAGCCACGTGCTGTCAGGGTTGTTGATATGGATAAGGTCTCATACGGTCATGATCAGGTTTATATTCCGATATGAGATAAGTCTGCCGAACTTCTGGTGAAATACTAATAAAGTACTGTACTGTACATGTAGATCTCATGATAGCACAACGCTTACTGTATATAACCTTTTGCTCTTCTGGATTTCCTTTTAGATAATGTTAGGTATAGCTGTGCAAGATCTCTAATCGTGCCTTCTCGTGTTGCTTTTTGCGCGGTTAATATTACACTTATTAATATTACAGTGATTGTAAACGGGCTTCTTTGCCTCTTTTTCTAAGTGATACTGCATTTCTGTATTCCTGATTGTAACACCACTGATATTCTCCACTAATTATGGATAAGAGCGTCTGTCAAATGATAGTAATGTAATGTAGCACTGGTTAAAACTAGCCAGAATCCATCAGATTGCAGCAAACTACTCTCACAAACTTCTCTTTCCAGAGGTTCTCTTCAGCCAGCATATGGGCTCAACACTGGTGTGCACGTGCCCAGGATACGGTCACATAACCTACCTGAAGGACAGCTCTATGTGCACCACTGCCGGAGAGATCTTCTCCACGACGTCGGCAATGAAGTTGAACTTGTACCTCGGGCTGTTGGGGTGTAGAGGACCTATACTAGCAGCAATAATTGCTCGTGTTAATAAATCTGAACAGATCCAAATAACGTTACATTAAAACGGTGTGAAAAAAACATTAAGTTTGATCCATATTAAAGCCTTTTGGGGAGGCATTTTAATAATTTCTTAAATAAAATTAATATAAAAAAGACAAGCATTCACTTAATTCAAATCAGAACAATTCTGTTTGAGACATGGTGATGCAGTGGATAGCACTGTCCTGGGTACAAATCCATGGTCTCCCCATGTCTGTGTGGGATCCTCCAGGTATTCTGGTTTCCAGTCCAAAGACATGCAGTCAGGTTAGACTAATTGTAAATTGGCTGTAGGCATGAGTATGTGAGTGTATTCCTGCCTAACGCTGGTCCAATGCATGCTGGGATAGCCCCCCCACCACCCACCTAGTGTCCCTGACCAGGAATAAGCAGGTTAGATAATAGATGGATGTTTGTGTCTTTAGCAGAAAAATAAATATGTTATATCGGAGGTCAGAAATTGTTACCATTTCTCTTATGGCAACGCAGTTTGTTGTTTAATTAGTTGTTAATTCCGCTCACTTCGTAAACTGTTCCTCAGACATTATTTTCTCCTAAAAATAGCTGCTTGGATTATAATGATTTTTCTTGCCCTCTTAGGTCCTGGAAGAGTCTTGGCTCTGCTCCGAAAACAGCAATTACACCCATTTATTTCCAGCACATGGTTTTTTACAAAAGACTCAATCACATCACCCCCCTCTTCTAACCACCTTTTCCTGTGACCCCCTTGGCTCTCATTAAGGCACAGTCAAGCCCCTCTAATTGCATGCCTGGAAGGTCCCCTTACCCCAATCACTGTGGCTGTTGTTGAGCCAAGCTAAATGGGAACATGTAACTAAGGTTTATTAGTCTTTTATTTGAGCGCATAACAGAACTCGCGCTGAGTACCAACGCTTATCTTGTGAACATGTTCAGCAACGGAAAGAATGCGGTTGTCAGGTGATACTATATTGTCTCTGAATATAATTTTTTTTAAAACACGAGAGTACTAGGAGCTTTGGTGTGAGTCAGGGACCGCAGCCTCACTCCAAGTGGGTACAGTCATGACTCCACATACAACACCCATTCAGGCGCTACACTCTATGAGATTTTATTTTTTAATCTTTCATACATTAATCAGACATTTGACTCACTCATGAGTCATAAGACTGCAGGAAAGCAGGGCCTCAGCGATGCTACAGACTTGTATCACGGTCTTAATCATGTCGCTGGTTAAGAACCGCGCTGGAGTGACCGCTCTTAGTCTGGCGATTAATCTTTGTTCATCGCAGTGTCCATATTCATCCTGTCATGTGTAGTTTAAAAAATAAAAAAAAACATTTGCAATGCGTGTAATTAATGCATATAAATGCATGCATGCGGGTGAAGCATTTCAAGATGCGCTTCCCATTAAAAGTAACGCGTTCCATGCATTTAGTGTTGTGCATTCAGTGTGCTTTTTCCATCACATTGCATTACAGTCACTCAGTTACACTTATTCAGAGAGACTTCCAGCAGTGCTCCATTGAACAGAACAGAATCATCCACTAGTTTACCATACTCTCTCCGTGACTTAAGTATGTTTGGATCTTATTTTTATATTACAACAGGCACTGGAGAGATTATATTGCTTTTATTATTATTTTATTTTGGGGCGGCTGTGGCTCAGGAGGTAGAGCGGGTCGTCCGCTGATCGCAGGGTTGGCGGTTCGATCCCCGGCTCCTCCTGTTCACATGTCGAAGTGTCCTTGGGCAAGACACTGAACCCCAAATTGCTCCCAATGAACAGGCTAGCGCCTTGCATGGTGGCTGCCGCCATTGGTGTGTGAATGTGTGTGTGAACGGGTGAGTGAGAGGCCGTTGTAAAGCGCTTTGGATAAAGGATTTACCATTTACCATTACATTGCTTACATGAAAGATTTCCATGACTACTGACTTCCCCTTACAATCAAAACATCTGTAAGAAGTGGAACTACATATAAAATAACCAAGCGTAGCCAGTGGAACCAACCAGTGATCCTTTAATTATACCCTCATATTGTCATGCTACACAGTGAGCTGCAATGTTTCTCTGCTCTACAATGCGGTCTTGACGTTGTGCACAGTATAATGTTGTCAATGGCACAATCTTGGCCGTGGCAATGGAAAACAGCTGGAATTCAGCACACACTGGTTTACAGTGACGGAAGCCACAGAAAAAGGCATTTCTCTGCCAGTTGAGTCTCTGGCCTGTCTCTGAACCAAAATTTTCATGCGTTAGTTGCCCCGCCAGGAATGAACGCACCGCACCTAGTCTCCCTAGTGACTACGATCACTGATACCGCCTTAAAAACTGCTGTTTGGGACTAAATTACAGTGACGAAGCGGGCAGAGAATGCTTCCGATGGCTGCCGGTTCTAACTACCCTCCAGTGGGTAGCTGGAGTCACGGCTGGCTGGAGGCCAGATTACAGTAAAGCTGAACCCATTCCGGTCTCCCATGTTGCTGAACTGAACCCATTCCCACTGCTGACCCGTGCAGCGAATTGCTGACATCCTGATCACGTGAAACAGCTCCTGCCTGGAGCCAGAAGAGAGATCAAAGCGATTCCATTCAGAGTTGAATTACAAAGTAAAGTATTTCCTTTCTCCTTTTATTCCTCTCCATCCTGCAGTTACACTGGGCAACGTGTGTGGGAGGGGCTGACTTTATCGCCTCCTCTTTGATCCTGTGTTTATCCCGTATTCCTGACCGTGTCACGTCTCCCCTTACATCTGAGTACAACTGGTTGGTGGCAGAACAGGCCAGAGCGTGAAGCTTAGCCAGGATGCTCCAGTCTCCATGGCGACACAGAACTGTGAGAGCCTAAGTTTTTATTTTATTTTTTTGCCAAATTGTCCTTTTTCTTTTCTCTGTAAAACGTCTTTGTGACAGCGACTCTGTAAAAAGCGCTATACAGATAAAATGTAAAAACATTAAAAGAGATAAGACATTGTTTTAAGAAAGCAATTGTTTGAAAGTTCATCTCTTGCAGTCTATCTTTTGAAGAATCATAGTGGTTTCCTGTAACAACACATCCAAGAGGTCTTCTATTCTAACAGTCACCGAAGGGTGGCGTGAGTTCCCTACACACATATGGAGGTCTATTGTAGACTGTTTGGTGTGATACAGTCAGATATGTGTGGTCTGAGTGCACTACTGCACTTGTGGTTTCATTGTGTTAAACAATGACAGAATGAAATCAAATAAACAAACCAAAACAACAGAAAAAAACTATGACCCAGTAAGCCTAACACAAGTGGGTATGCATTTTGGCATTATAATCTTTACAAGGCTTTATACAATAAATGTATGAAAATTGATTTTTAAAAATATTATTTCATTATATATTTAATTGAATCATTTACACATTCGTCAGAGACGAATAGTCAGCGGAGATAAACTTATTTACATTCTCTTTACATGCCGGAATAGCATTTGTATCATTGTGACCACTTATTGTATTGTATTTTATTCATACTATAAATTCAGTGGGTTGTTATTGCTGACACTGCAATTACCCAAGTCTAACAGTGCTGCATGTGTGCACTTGCATATAGACAAAATTACTTTTAAGGTTTGCAAAATGAACGGGAACACAAATGATTTACCTGCAACCGTAGCGACATCACACGGTCCTATGTGCGCCTGGGTGACAACGTTTAAGCCCCGCTGCAAAGCCTTCCTGCTCACGGCCTTGAGCCGGCACACGTTTCCGTACGTCTTGCCATCGCTACCGCACACTTTGTAGCTCTGCCTGCATTGACAGACGCCCTTGGAGAGTCGTTTCCCCGCGGGATGCTTACACTCGAGCCCGTCCCCACACGGTAAGTCCTCCTTGCGTCCACAGGAGCTTCCTTCGCTCTGCGCGCAAACCAAGCAACAGTTGCAACGGTCAGGGACATACCCACTTGGGCAGCTGGGACTCGGGCACTTGCTCACGTCGCAGCGGGGCGGGCATTTGGTTCTCGGTTCTGCTCCGATTAAGTCTTGGAGAAAAAGCGCAGCCGCAGCGAACAAAAATAAATGCGTCATTTGGTCTGAAGTGGATTCAGGAATAAGCTGTCATAAAAACATAAATATCATAAAACGGAGTTTCTGGCGTGAAAACGAATTTCAGTCAAGTGCGTGTTCTGGCTTAATCTTCATACCCTGGAGAACATCATATCTTTAAAGACTTGAGGTGAACTTCCAAGAATAACTGTAATAAACGATGGTGCTTCGTTGTGGTTCCAGTGCATCACATCAAAAGGGCAACACAAATGAAAATATTTTCGCATAAGTGATTGGCAGCTGCAATAATACAAATTAAACAAAACTGCTTTGAATAATTAAAAATAAATTCACGTTGGAAAAAAAAGTTTGAAAAAATGTATTACTGATGCTGATTGCTTTGCTTTTGTCGGTAACCGTTCCAGTTCTGACAGTATTTGTGAAGAAACCTCGAGTGGTGGCCGCGCGCATACTAAGCGCCGACAAAGAAGTGCAGCACTTTTTGTCCATCCTCGCTTCTTCGCCATCAAGTTGTTTCGTTTTTCAGTGTTTAGGGTCTGCCTCCCATAGACCCCTGCTGTCACCATGACCGCGACGGAGAGGGCTGGCAAAGTTCAGCCACGCGCGTAGGCGGGCGTGTTTTCATGAGCAATCGCCTGCATGCTTGCGCCACGGCAGTTGGAATTGTACAAGTGATTGCGCTGACTGTTCCTGGATAACTATACGGAGCAAATACGTTCTAGCAGGGGAATCTTCGTAATAAGACACGTTTTGGGAGAAACAACATACAGCGTACTTGGTAAATAGTCGCATTCCCCAGCGAAGTTTATTCAAATTATTATTATTATTATTATTGGAGACAAGTGATCATTGCCAACGGGTATAAAAAAAGATATCAAGCGTCTTTTGATATTCTTTTATACCCAGTCATGATAGCATCACCTGTTTACCTGTGGAATGTTCTAAACAGGTGTTTTTTGAACTTCCCAGTCTTTTTTTTTTCCCCCTGTCCCAACTTTTTTGGAACGTGTTGCAGGCATCAAATTCTAAACTAGCATATATTTACAAAAAATCTATAAAGTTGATAAGGTGAAACATTAAACATCTTTTCTTTGTACTGTTTTCAATTAAATATTTGTAAAGAATAATTTACAAATAACTGCTTTCTGATTTTATGTACATTTTACATACTTTTTTTACATACATTTTATGTCCCAACTTGGGGAATTGGGGTCAGTACAGTCTCATCCATGAGATAATCCAGCATGCACGATGGTTACTCATGTAATCCAGTGCCATAAAAGGCTGTCCCATGTGTTTAGAGATGTGCAGAAGACCACATTGATCCTTAACTGTGCAGCAACTATTAACGGAGACAGTTAAGTATAACAGGGAAGCTGTGTTAAAGGCATGCATGCCCTGGGCTCTGCAATCCAGAATAGGGTAGCACTTTACAATAAGTTGCACCTATACCTGTGTAGTTAAATCGTAAGTAATTTAGTAACAAGAGGTTATTACTGAGTAACTCCAGCGTTGGTAACATGGAACAACAGTTAGCGGTATTCATAATTACACATGTAAATATTTTAAAATATTTTATTTAAACTCATAGACCATATATTTATGATACACAACAAATAAACCTTGCATGTTAATTTCACCATGTGTCTTGATCATATGGAATGAGTTACTTTTAGCAGGAGAGATGTAACAGGGCTGGCCTTGTTTCACATGTGTAATTAAGAATACCACTAACTGCTGTTCCATGTTACCTACATTGGAGTTACTCAGTAATAACCTCTTGTTACCAAATGAGTTACGATTTAACTACACAGGTATAGGTGCAACGTAATGTAAAGTGTTACCCAGAATGGTCACAAATACCCAGGGCTGGGTCTGTGGTACTGTAGTGTTAGTGTCTCACTTTTGGTTCTGTCAAAGTATCAGTGCATTCATGGATAACAGCACTTTTGGTTCTGTCAAAGTATCAGTGCATTAATGGATAACAGCACATTTGGCTCTGTCAAAGTATCAGTGCATTAATGGATAACAGCACATTTGGCTCTGTCAAAGTATCAGTGCATTAATGGATAACAGCACATTTGGCTCTGTCAAAGTATCAGTGCATTAATGGATAACAGCACATTTGGTTCTGTCAAAGTATCAGTGCATTCATGGATAACCGCACATTTGACTCTGTCAAAGTATCAGTGCATTCATGGATAACCGCACATTTGACTCTGTCAAAGTATCAGTGCATTCATGGATAACAGCACATTTGGCTCTGTCAAAGTATCAGTGCATTAATGGATAACAGCACATTTGGATCTGTCAAAGTATCAGTGCATTAATGGATAACAGCACATGTAAAATGATGATTACAAGGATGAGGCTGATTCATACGCACATACATAAAGACACACTCTAGTACATGGACACACACACACACACACACACACACACACACACACACACACACACACACACACACACACACACACACACACACACACACACACACACACACACACACAGTACATATGCATGCCTTCTGTCACATAACTCCATCTAGTGGTAAATTGTGCATTTGCAGAGAAAAGTGACAAAACAGTTAAATTGAAAAAAAGGGAACGGTGATTGTTCATTCCAATCTCAGATTACATCGTAAATGTATATTTCGAGAAGGCTTTTGACACGTGTAACTTTAAACTTGCCCTTTTCATGGTTTTAAAGGCTTTTGTGCACATGCAGAGAACACTTTGTACAAATACAAAGAAGAAGAGAATGTTAAATAATATAAGGAACGATTACAAGACTAGACGCAATACATGCAATTATGAATTTGATTCTAGGTTTAAAGGGAAGCACATGTATCAGAGAGCATGTACGTTTTCTGCAGTTCATCAGAAATCTGTAAGAATCAAGTAGGCCTATTATAACATGTTTCTGTTATTCTTTCTTTCTTTATATCCAGACATTCACATTTACACTTCTACCAGATACACTTTGTATTTGCCAGCTGGTTAGCCTTTAAATATTAGCCCTATATAAGTGCCCACTTGAAAATGTTTGCTATTTGGTGAGTTATCCCCCTAAAACAGGGCAATTATTTTGACATTTTATTTCTCTGGTGTTAATCTCAAGAACCATATATTTTTTGTCACTCATTTCAGAAAGTGAAACTCATATATTATATAGATTCATTACACATAGAGTGAAATATAAAATGTATTATATTTTTGAACATATTTTCACATGACATGTTTTTGTCATCAATGACACTTGCATTATGTGAAAAAACGTAAATACTTCTTTCTTTTTTTGCTGAACCTAGTAGAAAATAAATCCTGGTCTCCCATGCTTTGTCCAGAATCCCCTCTGAGTCATGTAACCTCGGCAGGTTTAGAGACAGCGAGGAGGTGAAGAACAGCTCTGGGTCAGCGGTAATCAGGAATGTCCCTTCATCAGACACCTCTCTCATCGTTTCACCCTTCCCCCGACAGGACCGGTTCTCCACAGACGCCTTAGGCACCTCATACCACAGCAACGGCTTTAGCAGCGATCACAAAGCACATCGTCTACCGTAACGTTCGCCTGCACCTCTACTTTCCAGGCCTGCTTTTGTACACTCTCTCTTCCTGTGTGCTCCTGTACTTTATAAACGAGGTGTGGTGTTGCCTTTACGCCCCATACGTCTCCCAGTTTACTTCTAACAGCTGTAGCAGGTTAAATAAAATGGTGCTGTGAGGAAGGTCAGCTGGCCTTCAGCTATAGAGGGGACATTTTCAGAGGTGAGGGCAGAACAGGATGCCACATTAAATATTAGAATTGTAGAAAAGGCAAGTAACAAAGAAATATCACCGACAAACTATATTTAGCAAACAAATCAACACTTGTAAACATGTAGGCTATATTAGAAGATTGTTTGTGTTTTAAGCCTTGGTGTCATGTTTGATAATTTGCTGAAAATATGCATATGTTGCTTGTTATACATGTGTGAAAACATATTTGTTGCTCGGCACTGTGGATTTCAGCCTTTTGTTTCTTTGAACTTGACTTGACTGATTTTCTGTCTGTCTGTCGGCTTTATAGGTCATGACAGACTGGAATAACATGCCAGTCAAAGCGCGTCCAAGAGCACTTAGCATTCCTGGGCCCTCAGGTGAGACTTTTCTGTTGGCTTTCCTTTCTCCTCTCTGAGCTGGGCGTGGGGTGTTTCCCGAGCGAGAGAGTGCGGGGGCTCGCTCTCTTCTCCGGTGGCGTCTGCGAGCGGCTCGGACATGGCGCAGCGTCTCTCTCCCCGCAGGTGAGTGAGCCCGGACATTTCGACTCCCGGGGCGAGCGCGTGAATGGAATGACGCTCCGGTCCTGGCTCCATTAGCTGACGGCGGTGGGCTGTTCTGTTCGATTGAGGGCTCTTTCTGGTTGAAATGCTGAATCGACTGATAAAATGAAGCAGCTGCTTGTTTCTTTGTCAGCCTGTAAGGCTGTATTATACTTTAAAGATGATGGAAGCTCTAGCGTAGGTTTTGGGTACGGTTACTCTCCCTCTTTCCTTTCCTACTAAAATGTAGGCCATTAAAATGCGTGTTGTATTCTCTGGTAAAATGAATGCTGAACGTTTTGTTTTGCTTACTGTTTTTTTTTAGGAGTTTGAGATATTTGAGTCTGAAAATTAGGACACTAATAAGCATCATTTTCTACCTGGCTGTGTTGGGTAAGTATGTTTTTTAAACAAACATGCATGCAGTCTTTCGCCCATTTCAATGCAATGGCTTCAGCTATTCATTCAACTGGTATAAATGTAATGCAAATACTCAAAAACAGTGTTTTATTTGTTGTAATTTTGCATTTCAAATTACATTTTCAGGTTCATGTGGAGAAAGTCTGCAACAGATATTGGCAGACAAAGAAACTATAGTTAAAATAGCTGCCTCCGGAAATTGTGAGTGTATTTAAATTTTCACAATGGCAATACAGTGGCAAAACATCATTACTATATTTCAGAGAGGCGCACAGGTAAACAGACAGATGGTCAGTCATATAGACATACCAGGTCAAATGAGGTGCCCTCAGTTACCCTCAATATGACATTCTGCTCATGAATCATATCACATGACACTTTATCAATGCCATACTGCCGGTTCCAAGTGGACTATTGAGTCATTTGATGTAGTTTTAAGTCTTTCAATAGCCTCTGAGATTAATTAGAATTGGACGTCACTCAATATTTGCCATGGCAGAAGCCAGGTAAATGTCTATCATGAGAGTGAAGCTGTGCAGTTTTTTCTGTGTTTTGGAGGAGTTGTATATCTCTGTGTCTGCAGTAATCCAGTGTTCAGCTGCTATAGATGTCCTGCTATTAATCGATGGCTCCTACAGCATTGGCAAAGGGAGTTTTGAACGCTCGAAACATTTTGCCATGAAGATGGTGGACGTGTTGGATATCAACCCAGACCGGGTAAGACTGAATGGGATAGTTTTTTCATTATAAAACTAATAAAAACTGACTGTTGCGTCTGACCTATGGTGTTTTATTTTTCAGGACACTCTATAGGGTTGTAAATGACTTTTTTTCCTGTTCTGATTCATCATAATGTTTTTTTTTTCCAGGTTAGAATAGGTGCGATACAATACAGCTCTAAACCAAAACTAGAGTTTGAGCTGAATGACTACCCTACAAAAGACGAAGCTAAAGAGGCCATCAAAAATATTCACTTTCGGTAAGATCTTTTCAAGAATTAAAGAGGTTATAGAGGTATTAGAAAAAATATACTTTTCATATTCTTCTATAGAGCACACTATGTGCAACAGTGTGCTATAATGGTTAAAGAAGTGGGCTTGTAATTCATATTCTTCTATAGAGCACACTATGTGCAACAGTGTGCTATAATGGTTAAAGAAGTGGGCTTGTAATTCATATTCTTCTATAGAGCACACTATGTGCAACAGTGTGCTATAATGGTTAAAGAAGTGGGCTTGTAATTCATATTCTTCTATAGAGCACACTATGTGCAACAGTGTGCTATAATGGTTAAAGAAGCGGGCTTGTAATTCAGATTTGATTGGTTCAGTAAATACAAGGTATAAATCCTCTGAAAAAAATATTATGGAAAGATGCCCTTTTTTGTAAGTTGCATGATTATTATATAATTATGTTTGTATTTCATTATATATTGCCAGAATCTAGAGCGGGAATTTATCATGTTGTATCCTTGTTTCAAGAGGGGGCAGCACAGAGATTGGAAAAAGCATAAAATATGTATTGAGGAAAGGCTTCCCTGGCGGAAGAGGTGACGCTGCAAAGATCCTCATCCTCCTCACTGATGGCAAGTCCCAGGACAGCATCAAGTCCCCGTCTATTTTCGCCCAGAGGAGCGGAATCCGACTGTTTGCAGTGGGAATTAAGCACCCAAAGTGAGCAGGCTTCTCATCTCATAGTGTCTCACAATCAAGTGTTCCATGTTTTCATTAGATATCTGGATTTCATATGCAAACACACTCATCAGATCTCATTACATAATAACTCATCGTGGGATTTGGGTTGAAGGACATCAAATAAATCAAAAGCAATGTCTGAAGCAAAGCTCTAACGGTCCAGAAGGTCTAGTCTTGTGCTTGCTTTGGAAGGCTGTGTTGCTTTTAGAAACTCTGAAACAATTAGTTCTTATTTATGTAACTGTTAATGGCCATATCCACAATTGGGTATATACACAGAATGTAGGCTATCTCTGCATGTAAGAAAGTTAAAATCTTTCTCAATATTTTTGGTTTATACCATGTGGTCCACAATACTATAAGCAGGTAGAAGGGAGGCAATGACATAGATCGCTATTATATAGAGTTGTGGTTATGGGATCACCATACAATTTTTGTGTTTGACTGTGATAAACAGAAATTATTTGATTTCTGGATCAGTACGACTCTTTAATCTACCAAGTGGCAATTTGGTTTGTAAATGATAACCCCCTCTGTGTGAGAACAACATGTAAAAATGGTGCAGGAGAATGACTTATAATTTTCCTCCTCAGGTGGGATGTACTGCATACAATAGCCAGCAAACCCAGCGAGATGTATGTGTTCTTCGCCGAGCATTACGACGATGCCGTTAACGGTCTCGTCACCACACTGACGCAGTTGGCCGTCTGCAACGACATTCACCCTAGTGCGTATACTGCCTGGATCCTTGCACGGTTCCTCAACTGTCATCAGAAATTTGGGTCATTATATATGCGGTACATATGCATTTCATTGGCTAGGTTCTTCATGATTCAAGTCCGCGAGAGAATGAATGGGAGAAAAAAACAATCGATCCGTCAGCCAATCAATTACGTAAATGATTAATGATTTTTTTCAAGTTAGCTGAGGAAAATTATGATCATAGTACTTTTTCATTCTCCATCATTATATATATTTGTATTGACTGTGAGTATGACATTATCTTCTAGATAAAAAATTTGCTCATATTGAATGTGTGCGTGTGTGTGTATGTGTGCATGTATGTGTGTGTTCATGTGTATGTGTGTGTATGCGTGTGTATGTATGTATGTGTGTGTGCGTGTGTGTCTGTGTGTGTGCGCATGTATGTGTATGTGTGTGCATGTGTGTGTATGTGCATGTATGTGTATATGCGTGTGTGTGTGCGTGTGTGTCTGTGTGCTTTCAGGGTGCAGGGTGGAGTCCCGTGCTTGTCTCCGGACGACGCTGGACGCCCATAAAGAGTTCCATGGCAACCACATCTGCTGGAAGAGGAAGATACAGGCCCCTCACGCTGCCCCAATGGCCGGGACATGTCCTTACTACAGGTGAGCTACAGGTGACCGTGCTATCAACAACCTCTCTGAGCTGCACACATTACAGTACCTTACATTAATTTAGCCGTCATTCTTATTCAGACTGACTTAAGGCTCATTTATACTTTTGTTGCACAGCACTTTCATGAAGTGTCACACTATGTTTGCCATGGCGACGGCCTGCAGGGAGGGTTCTGTTGTCTCTATGGCAATGAGATGCCAAATCTCTGACCATTTCAATCACGCTGTGCGACAAGGTATGACTGTCTGCGACACATAACTCAATTCTAGAGGCGCATGACATTGAGGTAAAGTGTTAAGTGATACCTTTTTCACTTGGAATGACGCCATTTTTGTCAAGAAGTTTTGTTGTGCGACAAAATATAAATGAGCTTTTAAAGTCTAAGGGAACTATAAATGCAGCCATCTTGTTCCTGTAAGCTACAGCAGACATGGCTAACAGACACAGATTAGCGGGTGTACACGCAGCATCACTGAAGTACGAAATGTAAGTGTAATTTATGCCAACCTAACGGCGTGGCACTACACATTATAACATTAAGTATTGCAGTACAGGAAGTTGTGTTTGCATCTCCTCGTCAGAGGGGCATAGTGACCTGCCACTCAATGAAGCTTTGTGTTTCCCATGGTTACAGATGGAAGCGATTCAACACCACAATGCAAAGCCAATGCCACAGGACTCTCTGCCCAGGTATCAACACACACATGTAGTTGGATAATTTTAATTAGCCACAAGCTATTCATGAGCAACAGATCTTCCCTTGTCACAAAACTACAATAGGCGACTTACAATAAGCAAGTCATTTCTGTGCTAGATTACATATATTTTTGCCTGATGAGCATGCCAAAGACTTTGTTGTCCTGTGTGCGTGTGCATGCATGTGTATGTGTGTGTGTGCACGCGTGTGTGTGTGCACGCGCATGTTCTGTGCATGCATGTGTGTGTATATGTGTGTGTGTGTGTGCATATGTGTGTGTGTGCATGCGTGTGTGTGTGCGTGCGCATGTTCTGTGCATGCATGTGTGTGTGTGCGCGCACATGTTCTGTGCATGCATGTGTGTGTGTGCATGTATGTGTGCATATGTGTGTGTGCCCCTGTCTCATGCAGATCCCTGTGAGTCCAGCCCCTGCCTGAATGGAGGTACCTGTATCACAGAGAGTGTGGAGGACTTCAGCTGTCTCTGTCCGCTGGGCTACGGGGGAGATCCGCTCTGTGGTAAAGTCACGGACCTCAGCACCATAGTGAATTATGAACAGCCAGCCAGCGCGCGTTTCACCCCTGTCTACAGGGCATTCAGAGTTTACGTGGAGATGGACTCATCTCTGGGCTGTGTGAGGAAATGGAAAGCCTGGTTTCCTGCCAGAAAATGTGTCTGCCTCCTTATTGTTGCCATACATCATACACCATATTTGATGTTTAATTTTTTAATATTCTAGCCTTTTTTATTTTACGGTTTGGTTTTTACAGCTGGACTCAGTTGCGATGTTGAGATAATGAGGTGTATTTTTGCCTTTCAGGAGGTGGCAAATATATCAGTAAGTTTTTTTTTCCTTCATGATATTGTCTTTTATTTGTGAAATCTCTCAGGCCCTGTTCTCTCTTATATCTGAGCATGCTCTGTTAAGGCCCTGTTCTCTCTTATATCTGAGCATGCTCTGTTAAGGCCCTGTTCTCTCTTATATCTGAGCATGCTCTGTTAAGGCCCTGTTCTCTCTTATATCTGAGCATGCTCTGTTAAGGCCCTGTTCTCTCTTATATCTGAGCATGCTCTGTTAAGGCCCTGTTCTCTCTTATATCTGAGCATGCTCTGTTAAGGCCCTGTTCTCTCTTACATATGAGCATGCTCTGTTAAGGCCCTGTTCTCTCTTATATCTGAGCATGCTCTGTTAAGGCCCTGTTCTCTCTTACATCTGAGCATGCTCTGTAAAGGCCCTGTTCTCTCTTACATCTGAGCATGCTCTGTTAAGGCCCTGTTCTCTCTTACATCTGAGCATGCTCTGTTAAGGCCCTGTTCTCTCTTATATCTGAGCATGCTCTGTTAAGGCCCTGTTCTCTCTTATATCTGAGCATGCTCTGTTAAGGCCCTGTTCTCTCTTATATCTGAGCATGCTCTGTCCAGTTCCCACAGGTTTGACGGATTGCGCTGTAGACCTGCTCTTCCTGATCGATGGCTCCTGGACAATGGGACTGAATGACTTCCTCCTGGCAAAGGACTTCGTCAAGAGGGTGATCCAGGCCATCTTTGCCTCGTCTGCCAACATCCTGGTTACCGTGGCGCAGTACGGCGACAAAGTCCACACGGAGATTCCCATTGGCCGCCACGGCAGGGCGCCGGACCTGCTCAAGGCCATCGACGGCATCGGCTTCAGGGGCGGGAACGCCTTGACGGGGAACGCCCTGAGGCACGTGGCGGACAGCAGCTTCAGGGGCTCGGGGGGTTCTAGGGGGCAGGTGCCTCACGTAGCGGTGCTCTTGTCTAACTCTCGGCCCCGGGACGCAGCGGGCGCGGGAGCCGAGCTAGCCAGGCAGAGGGAGATCTTCATCCTGGCGGTGGGAGGCAGCCGGATGAAGGCCCAGCTGACCCACATCACCGGGGATCCCGAGCTGGTCTTCACCTACGGCCACGTTCAGGAGCTGCACGGGAAAGTACAGGAGCTCAGGACCAGGATCTGCAGCATCAACACACCAGGTGATCAACGTCTGGGCGAGTTAAATCCTTAGTGAATGTTAACATGTCTGTGCTGAGTTTGTAGACCGGATAAATTTAATAGGTCATAACTAGTTATGCAGACAGTGAAACAGAAAATAAGACCCCTTTTCTGAAGTTTCTCCTTTTGAACAGTATAATTATTACTGTGTAATTATTGTTTATCCATCTTGCACAAAGTCTTCTCTTTAATTCGCCTCTTCTACTTCATCTCTTTTCCTTCCTTTTCTTCTCTCTTCTAGTATTCTTTTTTCTTAAGAAACTGTCTCCTTTTTCCTCTTCTTTCAACTTTGAATTCCTTTGCGTGCCACCTGGGGCGTTGAAGAGCGCCGTTTAACGGCTGACTGCACATCGTCTGGACGTGCAGGCTCCAGGGTGGCGGCCTAGGTCGACGTTCTTTGGGCACAGTAGCCACGCCCCCTTTCATGTGTTTACGCAGGCTGCTATTCCAAGTCCCTGGACCTGGTGTTCGTGGTGGACGCGTCCGGCAACGTGCTGCGCAACGACTACCGGCAGGCCAAGGCCTTTGTGAAGGGCATCGTCTCCCAGTTTGACATCGACGCCGACCTTACTCAGGTTGCCATGGTGATCTACGGGGAGAGGCCCCGCACGGTGTTCGGGCTCAACGCGTTCGACAGCGACGGGAGGATGAAGAAGGTGATCAGCCAGGCGCCGTACCTGGACAGCGGCCCGCGCGCGGGAAAGGCGCTCCTCCATGTTCTGGAGGACACGCTGAGCGTCGGGGGCGGGGCCCGGCCCGGGGTCCACAAAGCGGTGGTGGTGATAACGGACGGCTGGAGCGCTGACGACGTCGTCGCGGCCGCCGACGAGATGAGAGGGAACGGGATCGCAGTCCTGACCATGGGGCCCGGGTCCGTCCACTCCAGGGCGCTGTTGGGGATCGCCGGCGATGCCAGACTCGCTATTCCCGTGCCCTCGTACGAACACCTGAAGCATTACACCAATAACTTAGTACAAACCATCTGTAAAGGTAACTGCACTGCACTTCATGGTCTTAATCTACACAGTAGCACAGGATTCAACTGCCATCTTACATCCTTATAGTCATATAGCGAGGGAAACACAATCCTTGGGAAAAAGAAGACGCCTCTTAGTGTTAACAAAAAGATGAAAAGTGTGGCACCAAGGAAGTCATAGTTATTCAGCACTACACAATGTGCTGCTTGAGTGTTTCTTTTCTCTTGAATGAACGATTACCAATAATCCCTTAAACAGTAATAACACAGCAAAACAAAGGGTTCAGTCTGTGGGGAACCAGGAAAAAGTGGCAGTGTTGATGCAGACCTGGATTTTTTTCTAATTTATTTGTACAGAGACGCCGGTGACGGGCTAGTTAACGTTAACTCAGTTACACTCTGATTGTGTCTAGCCACACTCAAGCATGTAAGCCTTCTGTCACACACACTGCGATATCCCACAGTGCCTTTCAGCAGGTCCGCTGTTTCCCCGTGCGTAACCCAGTGTCCCGTTTGTGTCTCTGTGCGTCTGCAGATGTGCGGCCTTCGCTCAGCGCGTACATTGTTTTACTTCACAGGCAGCTCTAGGAATCGAACAGTGAAAGCGCACAGTTAACGTTTAAACAGAGTCAGCGCGTTGGAATGAAGCGCTACTGTATCAGCGGCAGTATCTGTGGGCTATGATGTCACCATTAGGGAATCAGAAGATTATCGGTTCAGACATTGTGAGGGGCACCATGCTTTCTTCCGTGCATGAGGTAAGGCAGGTGTTGCAGTAGCACAAACAGCAGCATTAACAGGTAGTAGGCTATGCCACGTGAGACACACTGGGTAACAGTGCTGGGAAAATAAATATCAATATTACTAATAACCATGTTTGATATTCTTCCACAGAAGCAGCTCTCTGGCCCTGATGCAGCCTGGGTGGGGTGATGGGTCTTCAGATCCACTGCTACGCCGTTCCTCGGCTCTGCAGCTTGAAAGGACCGCTGGATAAAAATGAAAGGTGGATGATTTACAGCTGGTGTACAGATTTTTTTCCCCTAAAGCTGTGGCACCCATTCCGCACGCATTCCTGCTCATTCCTGCTCATCCCGGGAAAGACAACGCAGGGGGAAATAAATGTCAAAGGACAGCGCGACTCTGGAAATGTCGGAGAATTTAAATTTATTGACTGATTTATATGGTTGGCGCCGCAGCTCTTGACGCGTCAGCGGCGGTGGTGATATATAGCGTTTCGTCGTTTCATGGCGGAGTCGGAGAAACGTACAAGCAGACCAGTGCCATCGGCTGTTTCCACAGTAAAGTGATACAGGAGTGGCATTCCTGGAACTGAAATGTACAGAAACGATTAAAACCAGATGGACCCTTAAAACCGGTTGATTCTTCACGTGTGTGTGTGTGTGTGTGTGCACGCTCCCAGCTAGCTAGTGCCTATGCCCTATTAATGTTAAGCTTAATAGTTGTAAAAAGATCCTTAGTGGTATTATAGTTACAATTTCACACACAAAGCCCTTCTGGCTTGTTTATGGTCCTGGTGTGTAATAAGCCATGGTTTTATTCATGCTATTATTATAAGCTGTTATGACTGGGCATAAAGGGGTAACAGTAGTTAAAGAGGTTGCAGGTTTGACACCAAGGTGAAAAAATGCTCCTGTATGTTTGAACATGATACTTGAATTTATGTTAGTAAATATTCAGATTTATAAATGAAAGTGGTAAATGGTGTAACGTTCTCTAGATTAGGGCATCTATAAGTAATATTATTGTAACCGTTAGTGACAGTCATGTAAATTATCCTTCTCTTATTTGCCAAGAAAGCAGAACAAACTTTGAATTTCAGGACCACGGCCTGAACACAGCATTTGAATGCACAATGAGGAAAGAGGGGTGGCTTAGAATAATCAATTTGAGGGCACAGAATTCTCCTTCACTAACAGTTGCTATGGAAGTGCTTTCTGATTGGTCAAAAGCATGCTGCACTACGCTGGTCATCAGGGGTCATTTTTACTGACCTTTGGACAGGACAAAAGTTACAGAGACAATCATTATTCAGCAAATCCATACCCATTTGTTTCTCACTCAATACTTGTTGTTGGCAATAAACATCCCCCTCATTGGCCGCTGGGATCAAAGCATGTCTGTGGCATTTTGCTTGAATTTTTGGAAATGTTTGGAAACTATTCTGTATAACATGAATTCTGTGTACACTGCCTTACGCTGATAGATAGAACAATTGTGTTTACATGAAAACACAATTAGACTATACGTACTGTATATGGGTTATGTAGGTTATAGAACACCAATGTATTTTTTTATATGTACGACATAAGGGGTCATAGTACTTTTGACATGCATACACACGTTAATAAACGTAAGTTAATAGGTGCAAGTATAAGGTGTTATGCCAGAAGTACAGGAAGAATACTTTTATGAAAGGTTATAACAAGACCTCTACAGCATTAGTGATTGATTATTCATAACATCAAAACAAAAAGTCTTAAGCCTAATCACTGACAAGTGCAAAGGTACCGGTTAGAAACACATGACTTCTACAACACAGTTGAGTAATGGATTATGGAACAAGGGCTATAACCATTTTTGACATGTCTTGCATACCATTTATGTTTATGCTTATACACTGTTGCTTTAACCCCTTATTTCATGAATATACATACTGTATGTATAAACTACATATCCTATATATGCTACATATCTGCAATCTAAAGTAAACTGTTGTCCAGTTGCCTGGGAATGTTTTGTCAATTTATAGCAATTTATTTACAATCATACCAGTATACCAGCTACCAGCTATGATTAAATGTGCTCATTTGAAAATTTTGTTTAATTGTGTAAATATGCATCAGAAAACAAACACCCACCTGGTGGTGTTTTCCCCCCCAGTGATCCATGTCTGTAGTAAAATAAGACTAGTGTAAAATAAGTATTTTTTTCAATTTGTTAGGTCAGTTTTAAAAAAATAAAAAATTTCTAATAACCTGTATTTGTATACAATGGTTCTTACTGACCCTGGTCACTTAAATCTTTTCTATTAAGTGTTTATGACTAGCTTTCTTGTGATACTTTATCCCGTGGCTGTGCAAAGCAAACATACAATTAACAGAATGAATGACAAAACTACACATTTTTTACTTAAACTCTGTCAGCGTGAATACCTCCACTATTCCAGTATTTACATTGGAAGAGGCTGTCCAGTCAAGGAATAACGACCATGTTTATTTCACGTATTTGTATAACTGGATATTTACTGAAGTAAAAATAAAGCCAAGTAGCCTATAGTATCCTGCCTGGGGATTTAACCTGTGACCTGGTTTTTGGCCCAGTTTCCTTACCATTATGTCGAACTGAAACCCCTGCAATCGACCAGCTGCTTTACTGGAATGCGGCTTGTCCGACAAGGTCAGCCTGCCCATTCATTGATCTTTGCATTGAAAAGCATAGGGGAATTTCTAGTGGGATGTCGGGTTGACCCTACACAAGCTAAGCTCTGCAGAGAAGACCCTTGGTTGTGCAGGCTTTTGTCCGATTCCTCCAGATACTGCAAGACAGCCAGTCAGGCCACTTCCTTTAAATCTTACGCTTCTTAAAAAAAATACTATCAGCTGCAAATTCGGCTGAACTGAAGCAGTCTCTCAAACAGCTGTATTTCTGAGAAAAATAAAACCAAATGAACACTATTGGATGCACCAACCACTACTAAATCATCTTTGGAAGGGCCATTCCATTTGCAACTATTCATTTTTAAAAAGTATTACTGTATTTTCCCAAAAGGGATTAATTTCAAGCACCAACTGCAATATGATCAGTGTGAAGATCTGGTGCAAGGTGCCACCTGGTGGCCACAGACAGAATAGGCCCTGGATTTTCATTGTGCCTACAGGAAACAGCCCACATTCACTTGTGTCCAAAACATCCATTTTCTGGGACCACATTAGGGTTGGAGCCAAAGCTGGCATATGTAGGGCACAGGGAGGAACACCAGCCAATCACAGGGCATTTAAAGACACTGATTAACATATGAGTGCATCACAGTGGCATCCTAGGAAATCCCATACAAACGAGTATAAGCTCCATGACAAGGCTCTTCAACTAAATTTTTCATGGGGACGAGATTTATTTCTAAACGGCTCAGGCGGCCCTGAACTATTTATTAATTAATGGAAAACACGAAGATCACAAAAGAGTTTCAGTGTGCTGTATGCTGTGTGTCACATTGTCGGCACGCTGAGCCAAAGAGGAGAGCCGTACGTTTCTGGACTTGTGTGGATCCTGCCCATCAGCTACCACCTGTTCACCGACTTCACCCCATCCTATGGAAAAAACCTGTCTGGGCCTCTGGACTCAGGGATCCATTACTCCTAGTATTTTACTGCTGCTTTTCACTCAGCAGCGGACTTTCCTCTCGAACAAGTGGCTGCAAGCCGACCCAATCAATACTAGTTATGGACGGTCACGATACAGAACGGTTTTCCATCTGGGTTAAAAACAGGAAGAGAATTTGCACAACAAAGGCAATGACGAGACAAATAAAGGGGTCTGGCCGATATCCAGGACATCCAGACCCCTCGTGCCCGTCGAAACGACGTGATTTCCCACGCACCAGACACAAAGCAGATCTCACAGTTAAAAAGGGTCGCTGGCTCCTCCATCGTTGCTGTCGTCACCTGTAGTTATCTTGTGGGTTATTTAAAACCCAAGTATACTCGTAACGTAAAGGGAAACAGCTGGATTCCGCTCTGGCCCACTAATGATCATTTGAATGCTGATAAACGGGATAAAAACGTCTCCGGTGTGAGCTAGTTATTAGCACGCGCTCATTTTCCTCTGCTTAAGTTGAGACAAATCAGGCTGCATCTGGGACTAGGAAGTGCGATTGGCATGACAACAGAGTTTTAATTAAAAAGAGACGTGTTAATGGATATTTTTAAACCCACATCTTCACTGCTAACTGCCTGCGCCGCCCGGACGGTCGTCATCACACGCTCTGCGCTTCTCTACATTTCCTTAGTAACCACCGCGCTTTCAAACCGTTAATTTATCCATAAAGGGCAGCTACGACTTGGCGTATCCGGATCCCTCCTCGTCACCGCTGCCATCACAAAGCAGATAAATGTTTACATAATTCACTTAACGTCATTCTGAACACTTCCATAAAACTTCATACAACTCCAATATCATCCAATCTTCCTGAATGCTATGGGCATATAGCAGCACACCCTACAAACGTCATCAGAGCCAGACTGCGGGTTGTGTGGTACCGTTCAGAACAGAAGTAAACTGCGTTCGCAATGATGTATTGATTGTGAATTCTCAGTGGGCTGTGAACACTTGCATGGCATAACAGTTCATTATTAGATTTACTAACAAAAGGACACATTAGATAACTACTGAATTCTTGACAGGTGGTGATTATGAATCTACAATATTTGTTTGTCTAAACAATGGAAACTGTAGAAAATCAGACACCTTAGATAAACAGTAATATCAATGAGCCCTATCATTTTTCATCCAATACAAAACAAAATTTCAAAATAATCTTTACACCTGCACTTATAAGCTACCAGAGTTAAACTACTAAAGTAGTTCATATTAAACCAGTTCCAAATTTATTCAATTTCAGCATTAGTTAAATACATTTCAAACTACTTTTACAATCTTATTTCAAAAGTCCAAGATGCATACAGGAGATGTGAACCATAGTTGTCTGAATGGGCGTGCTGATCCTTTGAAAGCCACATAAGGGATAAGATAAGCTCCTCCAGTTGAATCCAGGAGTACAGTACACTGCAGCCAGCATTTAAATACAAGTCAATCGGCAAATACATTCGTTGTATAAAAATACTATTGTCAACAGCAGTATTCTTCTACACTGTAATGTCCAAAGACATAAAAATTGTAAACTTGCAGTTACATTCAAGCAACACTTTTCCCTCCTACTATTCAAGTTTAATTATTTCAACTGGTTGTCATTAGTCTCAATTGTTTTGGCAGTTTGGAAGCTTTCCCCCTTCTTTCTGGTGCATTTGCTCCCTTCAAATTCCAAATGGGACTCCGTTCCCTTGTAGAAACACAGTCTTTAGCTTGGCTGAGCTGGGGAGGCTCCACTTGGCCTGCAAAGCCAGGCTCTTTCCTGGTGCCCAACCCCTTTACCAGGAGGTGAAAAAGGGCCTCTTGCAGTGGAATGTCTGGGTGAAGGCGTTGCCCAGCTGGACCACGCGGCCCTGGCTGCCCCCGCTGCTGCGTTCTACCACCACGCGGGGCATCTGCACCAGCTGGATGGGGGTCTTGCTGTCCTTCAATGCTTGGGTGAGGTTCAGAATCTACGGGGAGAACGATAAATTTTATTAAACTATGAAACATGAATATAGCAAATAATTAGCATAAATTATATAAACCCAACTAGTGCTAAAATGAATTCATTTAAAATTTTTGAATGATTTGAATTGCTCATCGGTTTGGAAAGAACTGATACTGGACAGTGGCAACAAATCTCAGTAATAGCTTTGAAATTGACACACCCAGCACTTAACAAGTCCATAATCCTCATCAGGTTTTTTCTTCAGGTTGTGAGGTGGGTACACTTGTGTACTCTAGAACAGTGTTTTTCAACCTTTTTTGAGCCAAGGCACATTTTTTACATAAAAAAAATCCTGAGTCACACCACCAACCAAAAGTGTTACTAATTAAGCGAAGTTAATAGGATAAGATAATTTCCCACGGCACACCTGACGATCTCTCACGGCACACTAGTGTGCCGCGGCACAGTGGTTGAAAATCACTGCTCTAGAATACTTAATAAATGTATGTACTGAACCAGATGTCTTCTCTTTCATAATTCTCCTAGAGGTATTATATTAATTCTGAGACTTTCTATGAAATAAACTGACATTTAAAATAAATAATTACCACAAAATAGAGGACAGGAAGTGACTCACAGTTTACTGATGTTTCGCAGCTGGAACAAGCTATATATAAACGCTAGCGTGGTCAGGATCATTCAGAAGACGGCTACGTAAATTCTCTCCTGCAATTTGCAACAATGGCCTCAATTCTGCCCTGACATTTCAGCATTTGAAAGGAGGAAAGAGAAAATAAAAATAAAAGCTCACCTGTCCTCTCATCACAGACATCTGTTTTTCAAACGTAGCTCTGTCAAATCCTTTATCGGTCTGCGAGGCAAACAGGAAAAACATATTTAGGTCGACTGCAAGACAAACGATACACCAACAACGGTGTTGAGCGTGAACAGAAACTGTGTTAGTGGCTGTGCACCGGCCTTGTTTGAGCGGTTCACAGTAAACACCACATGTTGCAAAATTAATGACTCTAAACCACAGAAAGGTCTAGGTGTTGATTTAATGGCAACAGCCATATGCTGCCTGACTGTCATCAACTGGCAAGAGAACGCTCTATCCCCTTAGCTTCTTCTTCCCCATTTAGAATCCCCCATCGTATATTTATACATAAAGGCACTCACGGCTGAACCGATTATCAATTTGGGAGAACGCAGGAGACAAGTACATGTACTCTTCTGAGGCAAAATGCCAGTCGCTGCTCATCACACTTGCTGAATCAGGCTTGCACAGACGTGAGTCAGAGGAAGACACTTCATGTGCAGAATGATCAACAGAAAGAGTTTTGGGCGGGGCACCCGGGCGACCAGCGGGCGTGGCTGGCGCGTAATGAGACGCTGCCATTCCGGCGGACTTAAACCCTCCCATCCCTGGGAGAAACTTAAGCCAACTGAACCAGCCAGCAGGGCTGTGGGCACAGTCTGTTTTTGATACGAGACCGAGATGCCCATCCTCACACTACAACAGTGCCTTAACAGGATGAGCTGCCCTGCAGCACTTATTTCAATTGAACAAGCATGAAAGAAGAGCCGGTCACCTCATCTCTGTTGCCAAGAGACGAGCATGGCGAGCGCAGAAAATATTCAACACTAAGGAGACGTGTTAATGAACCAAAGGTCAGAGGTCAGAGGTCAGAGCACTTCAGCACATCTGAGAGCTTCTCGCAAGCCCTACAGAGGAAAGGAAGCCTTTCTCTTTGTGAAAAACACAGTGTACGTATTCTTTCATTACACAAGACTAAATACGCAGGTTAAGTTTGATGCACATTCACAGCAAGGCCTCCTCGAAGAGCAAAATGTGATAAAATCCCTGACATCAAATATTTAGCTTTTTAAGTGAAACTAATTTTCACCTGCTTTAAATTTTAAATGTAAGAATTGTTACACCGGACTACAAACTTTAGGCTAAAATAAATGTCAGATTATGGTTTCTACCACTTGGACATGTCATTTGAAAATAAATGATTCTTAAGATGGGGGTTTTTATCCCAAGGTCCCCTGTTATCCACAGAAAGCAGAGTTTAAAGGGTGGGGGACTTACCTTGAACATCTCGTGCAGGTCTTCGCAGAGATCCTGCACAAAGTTCATGTCTGAAATTCGGGAGAGGACCAACTCCCGGGTCTCCTGAGAGAAGGGTACCTTTGCCTGGCGCAGCCACGCCCAGTGAAATGGATCTGAGAGGGCGGGACACACCCAACAAACGTTTCAGCCAATCAAACAAGAGAAGAATGAGTCTTTCAGCCAATCAGACAAGGGAACAAAGTCCTTCAGATCAACATTTAAGTAAATATTTAACCAAACACACTCTCAACCATAGCTAAGTATTACTCCTGTTTTTACCCCCCCTCATCAGGATTAAATTAATATTTCAGTCAGGGCAGCATACATAAATCCCAGACGTGTCAAGCCAAGCTGAATGATGTGACCGACTATGTGAAATATGGTTCTTTTGATCTTGTTGCCACGGGCACAAAGCACAGCCCTGATTATAACTCATATCAAGGAAATGTACAATTATTGCTTACATGACTGATGGTGGAAATGAAGGAAGACCTGTACAGATAGCATCCATTTTACAGCCTTATAAGGTACTAGGAGGTACCAAGAGATTTAATGCTGACCTTTAAAATGTTCAGTGTTGCTGCCATCAACTACACATACTGCACTTTCACAGTAATTTAAAAAAATAAAATAATAATAATAATATATATTTTTTTTTTTTCCAGAATAAAGAAAAACGTGCTTACAGGCTCTCCACTCATCCGGATGTTTGAAGGGGAAAGCCAGTCCGTTGTCTATCGCTGCAATTTTAATGGCAGGGTCTTTTTTCACCGTCCATTCCGTATCCTGCAGGAGAGAGCGTTAATGTGAGTCATTCTACTTAAGACGACCGCGGCCACAGAGCCCACCGTCTCCCCACTCCCCCGACGGCTCATTACAAGCATGGCTTGATCCCTTTGTACGTCTCGGTAAAGCTTCCGAGTCGAGCGTTGCGCTCAAGGGCAGTCGTGTTGTGGCGTTTGTTAATGGGAAACTAAGAAAGCACTTGAAGACAGACTCCTAGTGATGCGCTGTGCTGCACGTTATTGAACGGAGCCTTTGTTCCAATCCGCGATGGGATCCATTAGACGCGCGCCGTCTCGCCGCTATTATCGCCACTGCTCTCCGCGGTAAGAATGAACTGAAAGGCGACAGTCGCCCCCTTACAATCACATTCATTTGGTGGGCCCTAGTCTCCAGAGCAACTAACGGAAACAATACATACAACTGTTTTCACACAGGATAGCGGGAGAACAGACAGTGGAAAAAGGAAGTCGTGAAATCTGCAGAGACCATACCTTTTCCGAGACGTCGCTACTGCCAGGCTTCTCGTACTTGATCAGCCAGTTGTCATTTCCACGGTCTAGGCGAGAAAGGGAAAGTGTTTTTTACTTATTTTTTTTCCCCCAGACACTTCCAAGGCACAATAAGCAAAGCGAATCTAAAAGGAGCCGGTCACAGAAACAAAAATGTACATTAACAGAGCAGTACATTCCACACAATCTCTACATTTTCTACAAACGCTAGAGAAAGTGGAATCTACAACAACTAGATGAATAGGGTTTATATAAAATGAGTCTGCATTTACATTAAATAAAGATAAATTGACATTGTGTAATTGACCTCAATTAGTCCTTATCCAGAAAGGGCCGGTGTGGGTGCAGGCTTTTGTTCCAACCAAGCAGTTACACGCCTATTCAACCACAACAGTCGTTGCTAAGGACCTTGATTAGTAGAATCAGACGTGTAACTGCTTGGCTGGAACGAAAGCCTGCACCCACACCAGCTCTTTGTGGATAAGACTGAGGACCCTTGTTTTAGAGACTCTTTCTAGAAAGCTCTAAACGGAGACACGACGGGAAGGCAGGTATGTACCGGTGTTCCGAATGATGTAATCCAGCACCACCAGCCGCTCAAACTGAAACTGAAGCTGTTTTCTTATGTTCTCTGGCAGTGGATCGGCCTCAAACTTCCTCAGCCAGAAGTCGGCCTCCCGGTAGCCTTCCACAAAGAGCTGAAAGGAGCCCACCTGTACAAGGAGGTGACACACGTCCTTATTCAAATTTAACATCTCTCTCAAGGGAAACAAGGAAGACGGACACCTACACACAGCAGCTCCAAGCAGTGTCCAATTACTGACACCCACTTACATCAACTGCTTATGTTTTTTAATCAATATAGTTTATTTCCCCCTTTCATAATCCTTGCTGTAATTTGCAATTCACAAGCATAGGCCACACACACACACACACACACACACACACAATGGAAATGGGATACTTGAGGAAACTGTATTATGGGAATTCGTCTTTGAAAAGAGATTCCTGAGGACAATGAAATAAGGTGGTTATGCGACAGACTGCAGAATAATAAACGGTGTCCCAGTTAATCGTGTTACCTTAGGAGGCAATCCAACTCTGTGAAATCTCCTGCCGACCTTGGGAACCTTCTCTAAAGCGTACTTCTTTCCTCTGGACTTGGCACGATCGATTGCGTTATAGTGAAATGTTTCACTGACGAGAAACACCACCTGAAGAGACGAAAAATTTATAAATAAAGCCAAGATACGATTACAAGATTTAAAAAATAACTGTTAATTACACATCCAGTTGTAATTACGACAGGGAAAAACATTGAATTTGAAAGGGAATTACACAAGTCATAGGCAATGCCAGCATGTTTTCTTAGCAAAAAATGAACTCTCAAGTCATTTAAGTAATTTCCCTCAACAGCCTCGTGCGGACGGATGCTTGTGCCACACAGAAGGGGACAGACCACACTTACCTTGGTTTTTGGAACAACATCCAATCCCAGTTTTTGGTCAACGAGTGAGGCAGCGGCCTCTGAGAGGTAGCCCTGGTTGGGCACGAGGCAGCCCCTCCCGAAGCAACAGGGACAGCAAACTTTGTGGAAATATTTGGTCCATTTTGGGTTCAGGTGTCCGTACGGCTCCTCAGATTTTGGTTTAAACACCGCAATTATTTTCTAAAACATAAAAAAAATTTTAAAAGGTTTTTATTTCACTAAAAAGACAAACAAGATGACAGATAGGCTTGGGGTATTTAAAGAAAAGCCATCGCAGAGGTGCTAAATCACCCCAGGCATTAGGCACAGCGGATGTGAGCCGCTAAACTCATTTCGCTTGGTAGATAGACGATCAGTGCCTCTCCCTGGGGAGCAGGTGTTTCTGTAAAAAAAAATCCCATTACAGTTCAGCGCTATACTTTGGTTCAAGTGGAAAAACATTCTATTTTTGATTTTTTTTTAAATCCAATTCAGTCCCTGTCGCAGGAAAAAATGAAAATACAAAGAAAAGCAAAAATACGTGGTGAGGGCAGAACTGAGTAAAGGCTGTGGACAGCAGCCGTGTAACAGGCCGGATAGACTTCTGAATTTAGGCAAATGTGGAGCATGCATGGCTCTGGGGGGGAAAGACTGAGCATGCTCAGTGTGAAGAAAAGGTGTACTGGAGTTTGCAATGGACAACACTGTAAAGTCTCCCTGTACAACACTGTCAGCTAAATTAATGTAACATAATGTAATGTAATGTAATGCAAGTGTGCAAGGGGAAGACAAGCTGGCACCGGGCATGAAAGCACCACCAACCTCCCCTTGTGTCCCTACTGGAAATTAAATATAGCAAATAGAAGAAAAAAAAAACATTATCAAGGTATTGTAAAAGTTTGACAATATGTGGGCAAACATAGCATGACATAATGACGAGAACAGGCCATACGGCCCAACAACGCTCGCCATTTACCCTACCACTATTTCCTGACACAAACGCTGTTTTTTCTGCCAAATGTTGCAGTGCATGAAGAAAGCACAAATTGCACTTTGGTAAGAAGAGGCTGTTCCTGCTCCTTACCCCTTTGGGATCCTTCACAAAGTAGCTGCCGCTCGACCCCTGGGAGATCCTCTCGGGGAAGATTCCGTTCTCGATAGCCTGCTCAGCTCTCTGGACGATCTCGGCGAATTCGGGGTCTTCTGGGAAATGGTTCACCTCACCTGTGCCGCTTCCTGTCACCAGGAACACAAAAAAGAAGGGCTGAAACGCTGAACCAGGAACCCTTTCCACATTGGTACGGCCTTCCAGCTCACCCTGGGCTACAACACACTTATCCACTGCTGAAGGAACCGCGTAAGGATTTTTATCCTTTTCAAGCATCCTGTTCAAACACACAATCTAACAGAAGCACCCGCCCCAGTATTCTCTCCTGGTGCACAACAGATCATTGACCTGGTTGATTTGATTGTTACATTCTCAACATCAGTAAATTCAGACAACTTTCATACGACAACAATGAGAGTCATTTGTCTCAATCGCATCGAATATGCTACATGCCATTTAGAGACAGCTATGGAGGACTGTAACATAATGCACAGTGTCCTCAAACCCCAGCCAGGCACTGGCTCCACTGGTTGGATTTTGCTTTCTTTTGAAGAGTAATAATAGCTGAATAATAAGACCGGACTTCCGATGCCATCCGATAGCCGACACGGATTGTGAGAACTTTCTACAGCTGGGACACCCAATCCCCTTGTCCTTAGTTTAGTCCATTAGCTAGATGGACATTAAAGATTCATACCCATTCCATGGATGATTTGCAACACAGACATTTTAGAGTAGGCCTAGCTAGCCACATCATAAAAGTATAATGAGGGTAATGGAACTGCGATTTCTTTTTCCCATTTCAAAATATTGCTTCTGGATTCAACAGAGGCCAAACAAATCACAGACGTTGGAAATATCAATAGAATTGGTTAGGCCTCTGTCTGGAAAAGTTCTAGAAGCATCCACGCTACCAGAATGAGACGCTTCTGAATTCCGTTTCAACAGCGTAGTGCTGCAAAGTTCCAAACTGTAACGCTCAACAACAGTGCCTTACCTTAGCTGTGGTTCAGCACACAGTGAGCACACATAGCTGAACTAGCGTAACTGCAAACAGGTTCCGCTTGAAAAGCGGATTTATGCAGCACCACTTCTATTTATTTTATTTTTCCTGTGACAAGGAAGAAGCTGCATTAACGGAAGGAGCTGTACTCTCCTGATAATTGAACATGAAAATACTGATCAGTGTGACTTCTCCATGCCCACATTTAGACGCAAAGACCAACCAGGCCGCTCATTACATTAGATTACTGGCATTTAGCATTACATTATATTTTTAGCATAGAGCTCGCTCCCATCCCAGACGACACAGCATTTTTTTTTTTTTTTTATACATAGTATCCATTTACAGCTATATATATGAAGCAGCATTCAGGTGAAGTACCTTGCTCAGGGGTACAACGGCAGTGTCCTACGTGGGACTCGAACCTGCGACCTTTCAGTTACAAACCCAGTTCCTTAACCACTGTACTACACTGCCGCCCTACTACTGCTAGCAGACGCTCTTATCCAGAACGACTTGCACAAATGTAGCATTTTTACATAGTACCCGTTTATAAATCTGGATGCACACTGAAGCAATTCAGGTTGAGTAGGCTACCTGGCTCAAGGGTACAACAGCAGTGTCCTACTTGGAAATCAAACCTGCAACCTTTAGGTTACAAGCCCATAACCATTATACCACATTGTCACCAGCACACCACACTTGACCATCACTGCCCTTTCATATTCATCTCTGATTATTGTACCGGATGAAATTATCGCAAATTAGCTACTAAATTAGCTACTGTTTATAAAACAATAAGACAACAGGTGGGATCTTACAGGCACAACTGAATGATAGGCTAATGTTTACAATCTTTTTGGCTGCCAGCCCATAACCAAAGTGAATTGAAAAGGAAGGTTAATCAAAGCATGGACTGCTACGTGGGAAATAAACGACACAGTTTCTAACCCTGCCATTTGGAGGCTATAAGCCCTACGGCTCTATTGATTTATCACAGGTCCGAATTCAATGGGGTACATGCTGAAAAAAAAACCTTTTCAAAGATGTTTTTTAGGCCTTGATGTCCACCACACATGTGTAATAGGGTGTATAACTGACCTACTTTAGAAACAAAAAAATTAAAAAGAAAACATTCAAGCAAAACTGCATTCATAGTGATCAGCATACCTGCATCTCTCTTGTATTTATCAGAAATGCTTTTTTGTTTTAAGCAGGTAAAAAAAAAACATTATGCTAAACTGGTGGACTGCTGTCTAAGTTAAGGTTTCACATTTCACTTTTTTTCTTTCACCCCCATCCGAGTGGTATACACAACAAACATATTAACACTTAGTCTAATAACATCTGCCCATTGTTCCGAGGTTAACTGCTTGGCACTATATCCTCTATAAGACCTGGCAATTCATTTGATCCCTTTTGGGGAGAAAAAGGTGTCGAGAGCCAGGTCAGGAAGTTTTGTTTAGCCGAGGCTTGCCACTTATTTACAAGATATTCTGGAGCTCCACTCTCATTGCTTCTGTAATATGCAATTAATTTATTTAGCCACTGTAACCATTTATGCTATGCTGGATATTAGCATTTGCCAACTATAAACTACCACCACTACAAACACAAATAAAACAATACATAATCTAATTTGAGTGCCATGTTACATTGAAGGCCTACTGCATGGTTAGCACCTTTATTTTTATATTGCTGGCTAAATGACGACAGTTTTTTTAATAGAAACGCATTATCCAGTCTGGTTCAGTTTGCTATGGAAAAGGGTCAACTGATTTGTGGGTTAGCTACCTGTGGCCTACATATTAAGAAAGCTAGCAGGTATTTTCATCCATTTCAAAGGTGCTTTGTTTCTATTGAAACTCACCAGGCTGTGCCCATCATCGCCTTTCTTTATTAGCGGGGATTAGAGAGGCCTAAATTGGGCTACATGTTGTTCTGGTTCTGCTGCCCTCTGATATTTATTGGGAAAACCTGCTTGATCACCCAGAGTCAAAACTGTAGAGGTGACTTTGGATTCGAGAAATCCACATAGCAATATAGAATGATCCTGCGTCGGGTTCTAAGGTGTGTGTGTGTGTGGGCCATTTTTAAAAGTGCAATTATCTTACATGATACCTACATTGAATAATTGACACAACAACGGTCAATACTCAAACTTCAGAAAACCACTATGACAGGCTAAACGCAGAACTAAACTGAGTCCAACTTAATTTCAATTAAACGACCAACTCAGATATTGCTCTTAAAAAGGATGCGAACCCGTCATTGTAAGTAAGTAAGTAACCCTTCACAGCACGAATGCACAGAGTGCTTTACATAAAGAGGATAAAGTGCATCAATAAAACATCATAAAACAGTAAAGTGCATCAACAAAACATCATAAAACAGATAAAAACGTATAAGAACTATAAAAGGCAAAACATGCACAGGACAGACAGGACCAATAGGGTGTCTATATCTGACTAAAAGCCTGCCTAAACAGGTGAGTCTTTAGTTGCTGTTTAAAGCAGAGTTCTGAACGACATGCATACGTGTCCCTTCGCATACTTTGGATGAGCAGATAACAAAGAATAATATTATGAGATCGAAGCTGTGACCATCTGTTCCCAGTACACCTTCCACTTCATTAGCAGTCAAAATCATTTAGCAAGCCAACCAGAAAAGAAAGAAAAACATGAATCATTCTTTCGTTCCGGTGAATCAACACAAGGGCGCTGGGATTCAATATTGTCCTGTGCAGTTGCTATGGTGATTTTTAAAATGTATTTCCTCCTGACCTGATTGCATTTACTTAGTGCGTGTAGCTATGCCTCATTTTATTAGCAGACATCAGATAACATTTTGCGCCACAAGTTAAGTCACAATAATTCAAACACCTACAATTATTCAATTTCTCCATTTATTTCTAATATTGGCTTCATCAATAACCTTGGCAAGAAGAGGAAAAATATGGAAAACCTGAGCTAGCAAATCAATAAGCAAGCGGGCAGACAAGCCACTTGGGACAGGGGCAAAGAACAGACCACAACACTGAACTGATAACTAACGTTAGCATTTACTGATAACTGGCGTACCGTATCTCGCTAGCTGGATATAATAATTAACGTTTAGCTAGGTACCCTGTTCTGTTATCTATCATGTTGGGACAGATAACACCAGACAGGGACATTATGCACTCAATAACACGACACGTCACAGCGCGATGCGATGCACCTACAGTTAGCTTCCTAGTTAGCTAGCACTGCCCACAGTTATGCTGATATGGGTGTTCAAGCTAAAGCAGGAGCTAATGGTTAGCATCTAGCCAAATTAAATGTTCCCAAATTAGCGAACATTGCATAGCCTAACGTTAGGTAGGTAGATAGCTAGCTAACGTTACAACGTCCTCAGTTACTTTCGAGCGCAGATAGCTGGAGCTGGCTGGCAGTGTGTGGGCTGGAAATTAACCAGCTAACTGATATAAGGCTAACGTTAGCTCGCTAAACTAGCTTTCCAGCTTTGCTCACCTGGGGAAGCGAAGCTTTCTTTATCCGAGGATGAGCTGTGCCTGTTCCGCCTTGCGCGCTTCTCTTTGCCTCCTTTGGGGGACAAGTTGCCGCCTGCACCGGGTAATAAGAGCTCTTCCTCCCCGGGTAATAAGAGCTCTTCCTCCCCGGACCCGGACCCCTCCGCTTCCAGTTGAGTGAGGACGCTTTCACTGGACTCTGAAACCCTAACCGCGCCTCCCGGATTCACTTTCAATGTCTGAACCGCCACGGTCCTGTCAAACATCCCCGACGGAAAGTCCTTTTGGGGGAAGTTGGCTTTCTCTTCTGAGCCTACGGTACCGACCACCGACGCGTTCTCGTCTGGGTCGCATTCTGCCATCATATCGGCGGACGATTTGGTTTATTTGACTTTATCTGACGTTTGCCTTCTGGATGGTTCACGTCGCCATTATTTCCAAACGTACGAGCTGTTCGTTTTGTTCTCCGATTCCTCGCCAGCTATCTAACCTCCTCTCTTCGCATTTCATATCAACATCACCACCCGTCCTAAGCTGGCTTCCTCCTCTCACTGAGCCTGCGTGTCCTGTGCGTGTTATTCTGTACTCTAACCTAACCCACCTGGCAGGAGTTTAAAGACGCAGCAGCATAACATTCGTGCGCCGCCTTTATCTACATCCGTATAAGGGTGGACCACGTCGGACCAGTTCTACGGACCCACATGCAAATGCATGAAATTATAAGCACAGGGTCTGGTCAAAAGATCTTTAGGCTTTCAGATGAACAGATAACGATTAGTCCTTTTTTTGGTTTGAAGGTGTTACGCGTAAATTACATTTGTATAAAAAACAAACATTTTCTCTATGATCTAACAATTACAACCATAACAGATTCTGGCTAAGCAACTAAATAAAATCATTTAACTTGTATGAAGCTGCTGTATTGCACATTTAAGTAGGGTTAATGCACAATGTATGAATTCACCGTTAAAGTAAATAAACAGTATTTAAGACAGTAGATGGTTAAATGCATAAAGTATGGCAATTAAAAATGACTGTTAAGACCAGCCTTGCACTAGCTCAAGTATCCAAATAATGCAGTCATTTATTCAATATCCTCACCTTTTGTAGTCTTATATCACTAAAAGCAACTTAAGGAAGAATATGTTAGATAACAAAGTACTTCACAGTGTGCCATTAATAATGAGATGCAACCAAACTTCTGATGATGAAATATTTTATTAATGAAAATAATGACATAAAATGTTTCTTTTTCACAAAACGTCCAATTTACACGATGCTGAGAGCAATGAAATGCAATCATTATAATCAATTCAAGAACACATACAATTGTACTAAAATTACAAATTATTTACATTAACCTGATATAAAAGAGTAACCAATTCCATCCATATCTGTGAATGCATACAGCAGCAACCGTTTAACCTTTCTCCATTTTGTTTCTTTTGAATATCAATATTTGCGCGTACAAATCGCACCATTAACTTTAATTTTTCATTCCACAGTTTTGCCTCTTGAATGTGGAATTTGGAAGTAATAACCCCTCTTTGAAGAAGGCTTGGAGTAGATTTAACATGAGAAAGAAAGCTGATGCTCAGGGTGTGGTTCAGGGCACCCATATCTTCCTCTCTTAATCAGGAAGTTCCCTCTGCTCATGAGGTTAACACACTTGTGAGTATGAAGAACAGGACCTCTATTCTCTACATAAAGCTCACATACCCATGGAAACCTCAATGTATAATACCCAGGCAGTAAACAGGACATATCTCTGGAAAGCGGACATGTAACAAAGCATTGTTTTGCTGTGCTGGTCGCATTTTTGATGAATCACTGAAATGCATATTTTAACAGCTACTATGGTGACCATACTTTGAGATTGTACTTTTAATTCCAGCAGAAAGTTATACTTCTTCAATGGCTCAAGAAAAAGTAAAGTGTTGCGGTATATTGTGATTTGGCCCCGGGTCACAGCACTTTTCCCAAAGGCAGTTAAGTTTAAGCACAGCGGACCCTTAAAAACAAATAAAGTGGAAACCACCATTGTGTATACTGAACCAACGGCAACTTGCCCGAGCCAAGCCGTCGAGGTGACCCTAATACAGAGAGTAAACATTTTTGGAACACGTGCATGCACACGCACGCATACATACATACATGATGAGATCCCTATGGCTTTGAGATGTAGGGCAGTTTGATAGCACTGAGAGTCTGCTCCAGGAATGTATGCAGACATATTCCAGAATGCAGCACCCCCCTCCCTCCAGTCCTTAGTATATTCTGAATGTTTGGTCCTGGTTGATTGGTGCACCTGTGGGGTTGTGTTAAGACGCTGGCAGGTGTGCACACCTGGTTCCTGCTCAGCTGCCCTCTCCAGACGTTGGTCAGGTGGGTCGTTGAGGCCTCTCTCCGCCATGCAAAGCTAGATCTTCCAGAAGATCTTCTTCCTGTACAGGATGAAGGCGATGACCACCCACAGGGAAGTGGCCACCAGGTTTTGGGCGAGGTGTTGGGCGTGCGACTGGCTGTTGTTCAGTCTCCACCTGAATGGGAAGTACTCTTCGAAAACCTCATGGCCCACATAGACCAGGATGGAATTCATTCCTGAAGACAGATTGACAAAAAAAAAATGAAGCGCATACTACTTTTATAATTTAAAAAATTTAAATTTAATTTACATTTTCTCACATAAGGAACATATTCAAAGTTACATTTCACCTGTTCAGGTTACGTATTCTACACAAGGGTACAACATCAGTTCCATATGGGATTTGAACATGTAACATTCAATTTCCGAAAACCAAGGCTGCCCCACACTGTTTTCTTACACTCTGGATATTTTAGTTAAACGTTGGGAACTGCTCTACAATGCATTCCCTACTCACCAGGGTAAAAGAACGGAGCGCCAGACCACCACCTCCTCACATCCACCGTGTAGTAAACAAGGAGTAGCACCACAAAGGCGAAGCAGCTGAGGGTCGTGATGTAGGACAGGGACCTGGAGCCCGGCATAGAGACCAAAGGAATTCAGACAGAGGCCCTGGACAATAAGCCAGTCCCAAACTTAGTCAAACGAGGAGCAAATACAAACTTTATTATTATTTTTCAAATTTAGCAGTTTGTAAAATGGTCATCGGGGAAGAGATTTATTGGATGAACCGTAAACACATCACATTAATATCCTTTACATGACCACATATATTTACATCAACTACATCATCCAAATAAATACTTTTCCAGCTTTTACTTTCTGAAAGAAGGAGTAGTGAGCCGTCTGCTCCACTGTCACTTGCATGAATCAGGCTGCAGACTATCAAGCTGAACAAGTCGCATGATGTCACCACAGGAAGTGATTAAAAACTACAGCTTTAACAAACTACAAATAAACCTGGCTCAGATCCTTCAATTAAAAATGTTTTAAAGCATTGCCATAGGTTTCTACATTAAATGAACCCTTTTGAAGAAACCAAATTGACCAATGTGACAATGGTGGGATAAACAGTGTTCATCAGCTCTCACGTCCCATAGTGCTGTAGAGTACAGTAACATGCTATTTTGCTTATTTAATTTACCATAGATTCTTATTGATGGGGATGAATCCTTGGTCTTTCGAGCACTTGGTCAGAATGGCAGATAAGATCCCCTGTGTTGAGAAAACAGCCAGTTGCACTGTGGTAAAACTATGTACAAGAATGACAAATATCCTGTGTGTTCTACTTATCATAACGGGTTGAGTGACAAGACAGTATCGGATGAAACAAGAAATACAGATGAAAACAAATGTGACTTACCAATGCCAAACCCCACATAAGAAATCTGGCCATGATTTTTGAGTGAAGGTCCTTATAGTGCAAAATAATCCTTCCAGCCTGCAGGCACATTGTATAAACAAATATATAGAGTTATAGGGCCCCCTTCTCTATTGGCCTTTGCCGATAGGAGATTCAATATATTTGAAGAGACTTGGGCATAAACATACAATACAGGGACAGAGGGTCCTTTACATTACATAAGAATTCCTTTATTCTGTACACTCCACAGAAAGAGAGAGGGAGAGAGAATACAAAAAAACGCAGCCTTGACCTGCAGCCCTAAGAACGCCATGACGACTGAATTGATGCTCCCGAGCACCCCCTCAGGGTCAAACGGCACTCTGGACAGGTAGAGGACCTTAAACAAAGACCAAAAGCGAATGTCAGGAGGAGGGTCTAAGGCAGGGACACTGAAATATGGCCCTCGAGGCCATGTTTAATACTGCTGGTTTCCTTTCTTCCTGTTAAACCTATCCGTTGCATGCCATGACGTCCTGATGTCTGTGACCCTACAACATCAAACATCTCTTGATATCTTATTTTCTGGTACTCTTACAAGCGATACTATAACGTCTCTGCATTTTAATAGATCTTTATGGGAATTGGGTGGTGGGACTAGATTTAACTGTAAATTACGCTGCAACAGTATGGAATAGATGGTTGGCTAAATGGCTATAAGTCATCAAGGGTCTGAGGTACCAAACAAGCCTCAAAGCATGACTCTGCTGCCAGATATGCAGTAGATATGGATAGATCACTTTAAGGGTTGTTTCTCCTGACTCATTTTCCTATTGAACTCTATGGAAAAATAAGTCAGGAGAGAAACCCTTCAAGTTATCCATCCATATCTACTGCATATCTGGCAACAGAGTGATGGTTTAAGGCTTGTTTGATACGTCAGACCCTTAATCAATGAGGGCCATTTAGCCAACCATGTGTTCCATACTGTTCCAGTGTAATTTACAGCTAAATCTAGTCCCACCCCCCAATTCCCATAGAGATCCATTCAAATGCAGAGAAGTTATAATATCGCTTGTCAGAGTACCAGAAAATAAGATATCAAGAGTCTTTTGATATTGTTGGGTCACAGTCATCGGGAAGTCATGGCATGCAAAGCATATGCGACCGAATATTAAAAATGATTACTTTATTCTACATTATGTGAAACTGTCCAATATTTTTTGATGCCCGAAAATGGGCTATGTACAAAAGTTTCTCTAATTTCTAAACGGTTCATCCGATATGGATGAAAATACCCTCAAATTAAAGCTGACAGTCTGCACTTCAACATCATTGTATCCTTTCAAACTCAAGGTGCTAGAGTACAGAACCAAAATATGAAATATGTCACTGTCCAATGAATTATGGTGCTCACTGTATAACCATGACATAACCGTGCCATTTATGCATAACCTAGGCCTGTACCTACCCTTGACGAAGGGTTCTTATAGATATGGTTCTCCCCTAAGAGCCAGCGGTCAATGTAGCCAGCAGCTCCCCCGGTGCAATTCGGGTACTGTCCGAAGTCCCCTATTCCTCCCGGTCCCAAATACCCGCTACAGGGAGAGGGAGGGGGAGAGAATGAGTTAAAATGCTCGGTACATGTCCTTCTTAAGGTAAAAAAGTTTTGGTATGCACTCCAGTTCCACCATTGGTCCACATAGCAAACAGCACTAATCGCTGATAATTTGCTGGGTAAGTGATAGCTAATTCAACATATTTAATAAAAATTAAAAAATCAAGAATTGTGTGCGAGTGTATGTGTGCACGTGTGCGCGCGTGTGTGTGTGTGTGTATACAGTGTCCTGGGACACAACTTGGTTACAACAGTAACAACGTGGCACTCTGCAGGGTGACACCCACTCACTTCGGGCAGTCAGGGACCGGGAGCAGAAAAGTCAGACACAGCCACAATGTTTCCATGGCGATAACACAGAGCCAGGCAGGCCAGTACAACAGGATGTCCCGCCCCGAGTACCACCAGGCATCCTGGGTAGAAAAGACACAAACGTTCCCGTGGATCACAAACACTGTATTCGGAACCATTTGAAGGTACTAGAATATGCAATATCAGCGTAAATTATGAGGTTTCGCAAATGCGTTGGCAGTCGCATTTGTGACTTTTGTGAGCTCACGCACTGTGGGGATGTTGTCCAGTCTGGTCTTGGCCACCATGAGGTCCAGAGCGGCCACAGACAGGTAAGTGAAGCCAAGGCGCTGCAGAACCCCAGGGATACGCAGAGAGTCCCAGGACACTGTGCACACACGCACACACGGACGCACGCACACAGACACATACACGCAAACAGCACATGCACACACACACACGCACACAGACACACAGCGCAAAGACACACACACACACACACACACACAGAACCACAGTCAGTGGAGCTAGCAGGACAGAGTATCACAGCATATCAGAAGCAACAGTGTGATCAGCAGGCCTGTCAGCCAGTGCTGTCCAGCCTTGGCCCTGAGAGCTTAGCAGCCCTGTCTCAGGCCAGCTAGATGATACTCACTAAAAATCTGGATTCAGCTTCCTGACATGATCATCAAATCAACAAGATCGGAGCTGGATGGGTCAGCATAAGACACCATTGAGCTTGGCCGTGCTATAATGGACCCATTTACTGAGACACTCTGGCCTGTAAGGAGCATGAGGCTGGAACGGGACGGGGACGACGGGTACTCACGGGGTCCCTGGCAGTAGTTGGGGTTGATGATGAACACTCCGATGAGGAAGAGCTGCAGACTCCTCCAGAACACCTTTCCCAAGAGCCGGCTTCGCGAGCACCCCCGACGGAGGGCCGCGCTCACCGACAGGGAGATGGAGGTCCCCATGATGAACACGAACCTGCGGGAGACCGTGACCGCATCAGCGCACTTGCCTACTCTTGAGTATGCCAGTTGAGTATACATTTTAAAAAGCTGTTAAGTATGCGATAATTCAGAAAATTGAGTGTTCTTAATATCCCCGGATGATATCCTTATATTTCCGGGTTTTCGCTGATAATAGTATGAAGGATATTTTTTGCATACTGCATGTCACTAATCAATATGCAGTAAGCAGTAAGCAGTATACAGTATGCTAGCACACAGTACATAGGACGCAGTAGATAGGGCTCTGATTCGGACACAGCCCATGGCTCATTGAGACTGGTGCACTGGGCCTCAGAGCTACTGCAGTCACGCTGGGCCTGTGCTCATGCAGCTTATTACTACTTAAGCGGTGACGTGACATATTTCACCCTGTAATTACTCCGTAAAACTTAAATCCAGTCATTTCAGCAGTCTCTCTTCAGCGGTTTGACCAAAACTAGAGGCTGAAAATATTTCACATACTTGAAATTAACTTAAGCTCCAATTTAAACCGCAGGTGGAGCCACCGCAATTTAAACCGCAGATGGAGCCATTGTTCTGTGAGTTATGATGCATCTTCTTTGTTGTAGTCCTCTACTCACTTTGTATGACAGATAATCCGTGTTAGTTCTACCAGTTTTCCTATCATTTCCATTGACGGTGTGCAAGAAAGGGGTTTTGCAACTTACCAAGGAAAGACCAAATCAGCCACAGTGAGCCCTTTGAAAGGAAACACATGAACAGGCAGGTGTGTCATAAGAGCACTGCTCTGGAGCAGCAGATAAACAGCAGAGTACACCGACACAGGTATGGGATTACCGTTCCAGCCCTCGTGCCTGAAGAACCAGTACCTCCCTCCTCCATAGTTCACAAAGACCATGATCACCAGAGAAAGGCTGGAAAGAAGATATGATGTACTTCAGTGAAGCTCGCACAACAAGGGTTAATCTTGCACTTACCCAGTCCCCAATTCAGGGACCAAATGTCCTTTCAATGTCCCAGTTCCAAGAAAAATTTATACTATAAAAATAGTGCCAAGAAACACTATACAGTAGACTATATCACAAGCGTTGCAGACTATGATTAACTGGCCTCAACGGCCATGAAAATGATACATTTCTACAGGCATAATTAATATACAATATGGACAATTTTTTTTATTTTTTTTTATTTTTTATGAAGTCATTCAAAGATTTGAAAGATTGTTGAATGCTGTTCAACATAGAACATTCAGGGAATATCTAGGCTATGAATTCATAGAAAATCACTGCAAAATGTAGAAAGTGGGCCATGGCAATACATATCCAAAGAAACTGAGAAGATCTGAATGAAAATTCTTATTCATTACGCCTTATGCTAATGTACTAGCGCTTCACAAAGGCCTGTAAACGGTCTTCTGAATACTGTTTTAACTTCCTGTTTTGGAGCAAGCTCTTTCCTTCTCTATGCCGATTTGTTAAGAATTCACATTTTGTCAAGTACCCATTTCTTCCAGGGCTGTGTCTGAATCAACATCCTCCCAACTGTTGAGTATGTTTGTTGAGTACACTGGGGCTGTGTCCGAATCAACGCCCTTCCATACTATTGAGTATGCTTGTTGAGTACACTGGATGAAAAAGTTAAGTGGGCGAAATGTTCACTAAAAGCAGTGCATTTAAAATCCCCAGCTGATATACTTATTTCCAGCTTTTCACTGATAAAAGTGTCGAGAATATTTTTTGCATACTGCATGTCACGTACTAAACAGTATGCAGTAAGCAGTACACAGTAAACAGGACACAGTATATAAGGCTCCGTTTCGGACACAGCCCAGGAGAATCCTTTTCGAGTTGTTTGCCTGCCACCTAGTGGATTTGGATGAACTGCCCTAAAAAAAATCGCTCATGAAACACCCCCCCCCAAGTGTGAACACAATGCAAAAAAAATGTTACACACTAATATGACATCACTCCCGAAGCTTTTGCAGGCCCTGATGCATTGATCACATACTGTCCTCAACTGTTAACAACAAGTGGCTTCACTGGGTGTGGAAAGAAAGAAGGCGGGCCGGAACACATACCCACGGAAGGTGTCCAATGAGCGCAGCCTGTTGCTGGTGGTGGTTGGGGGGATCGGCGAATCAGAAGAGGAGTCTACAGTTCTGTTGGGGGAGCCCAGCTCCTAAAACACAAGGCGGAGAGCCAAGCTGTGAGAGGGATCGTGGCACCAAGGGACGAGAATACTGAGCTAATAACAAAAGGACTGTGGGTTTGTCTCGGTGGCGTAGCCTGTAGCGCACCGTCCACATGGTCACTGTGAGCCACGATGTCGGCAGTTTGATTCCGGCCACGCGACTTTCGTTGCATGTCTCACTCCCATTCTTCCTGTCTCTCTACACTGTGCTGTCTAATAAAGCTGGAAAAAAATCCCTAAAAATATTTTTTTTAAAAGAGGGGAACTGTGGACACTTTTTGAGCTAGGAATTGCTAAGAAGTGTAGGCACAATATACAGGATAAATAGTGTATTTGCACAATGCTGCCAGACAGGCTGTACAATGATGCATCCGATAAACTCCAGATAAATACCAGCCTATCTCAGACGGATTTTGGGTTGAGCTTAAGTAAGCAAAAAGATAAGGCAAAGGATCACAGCAATGCAAACGTGTGCTGAACTCAGCAGCTCTCTCCGTCATGGGTGATGTCCTTATTACACCTGCACTGTACCACCTGGGCGTTAACGGGATGAGGAGCACGGTCGCTTACCGAATTGATGAGTCTCTCCGTTTCCATGGTGTTTCCCAGTCGAAACAGGAGATTCTTCACGACATCAAGCCTGGAGTAAAGTATCTTAATTAATACATCAATCAGGAAAGAGTCGCCGCCCCTTTAAGATTCAATAACCCCCAGACGTACAATTTTACTCGGATTCAATCAACATTCGGCCTTAACTTTGCTTGCAAATTAATGCAAGTTTCCACCCCCACACAAAACACAGAACAGACATCACCGAAATGAGCTTGCCAAACCGTGTTCATGGTCACATCAAAGCTCTGAACTATCTCTGCTGAACAGCAGAACAACACAAACGGGTGTGTGGTTATTTTGACACAGAGTTCCGGACCAACCTTAACTTTTACACCGGTTAACTCTGGGATGAACGACATTGCCCATACCTCATAATCACGCTTCCGACGGCAACCAGAATAGATAATCCAGTATACACCAGGAATGCAATAAGGATGGCTATGGACAGAAGGAAACATAGATCTCCATTTAATCTAACGCCACTCAATGAACTCCGTCCTTAAATCTGAGTGCTAATTTTGAGCAGCCATTACTTTTTTTGGGATCAGAAACTTTCACCCATTTCATCGTTGAAGTGTTGAAAATGATAATTGAATAATTTGCTCCAAAAAAAACCCACAAACACTATAATAAGAAGAGGGGCCATTGAGGGGGAAGTTTAGACTAACCAGAGGGACAGAAAAGCCATGTTTTTAAACTCACGCAGGTAGCTGTTAGCAGGCCCCCTGTCTGTTACCATGGAGCAGTCAACCCTTGCAGAATCATTGAGATCCTTCACCCACAGAGAGTAGTTCCCATGCTCTCCAAAATGGAAATGAACACTAGGTAAAAAATAAATAAACAAAAACAGTCAAGTTGTTTCACTAGATTCAATTGCATTAAAGAGCACTACTTAAATCCGTACAGGCAGAACGACACATCCGTCAACACTGCTCATTGAAGCTGACATATTAATTACATTTTCAGAAGTATTATTCATAGGTGTGATTCATTATTTATATAACTGAATACAGAATGCTAAGGATATAAAAAGCAATACCTTGAATTGTAGTTTTTTTCCCCCCATGTTTATTTCCATTCACTCAACAAATGAGCGTACACAACCCATTCACTCAATTACCAACCTGACTCCCCCGGAGAGCATTGAAAAACCTTTTCCTGAAAAATTACCACTCGTATACCCTGAAATTACCACTTAAAATGCATATCTAACTTATACTTTTGTGGATGAAGCCTTTAAAGTACTTGAAAATGAACACCAGAGAATATATTTGTGGAAAGCATTGTGCCAAAGAGACAGCAAGGCAGTAGCCCTGACAGGGAAAATATAATTTTCTTTACATCCAACCAAGCATTGACTTATCTTGGGGGTTTAGGTTCAAACCCTCCATACTGGCTCACCTGCAATGCTGGTGGCTTCCCTGGGAGCTGTTGAGCTGCAGGGTTAGCGGGTGTTGCGTGCTCACTGTGAAGTTCACAGTGCTGGCCATCCCAGGCCCAGGGCCAGCTGCTACCACACCCAGGGGCTGGAACAGGCACTGTGGCATGGGAACACAGGCAGTGCAGTATAATGGTTATGGAACTGGGCTGGTAACCTAAAAGTTGCAAGTTGGACACTGCTGTTGTAACCTTGAGCAAGGTACTTAACCTGCATTGCTTCATATATATATATATTCAGCTGTATAAATGGATACTATGTAAAAAGCTGTATAAGTTACTCTGGGTAAGACCATCTGCTATATGGATGTAATGGAATGGAACAGAGACCTCTCTGTATATCAGCAAAGTCCCTGTGTCTGTTCTGTGTAACCAACTCCCTCCATGTACAAAAGGGTGTAACGGTTCACCAAGACCATGACTCAGCTGGGAACCGGGTTTTTGGGTAACAGGGTTACAGTGCCCGTACAAAACGATGACTCAGAAAATGAAAATGACAAGGTGCGTTAAAAGAAAGATGCCGCTGGAAATTACCTGGCAACCATTTTCGAGAGAAAAATATTACAATAAAACAATGTTATTACCTGCCATTTGTTGTCTTGATGTCTCATACACGATCACCTGATAGTCACGTACCTTTCCGAGATCCAGGTTAAATGGATATAAAGTTGTAAAATATCTAACAGTGCGAAAGATTTCCCTGTGTTCCCATGGAGATGACTCTTACCTGATAGCAATGATCTGACAACCAGGACACGACCATCTCACTCTGCAGCTCATTGTTGATGGTCAGGGCAGCCTCGTCCATTTTGAGTAACGTAGACTTCCGGTGAGGGTGAGAGACTAGAATAGACAAACACACAGACACACACACACCGTTCTGTTAAACTTACTGGAAATGTAGCACTACATTCTAAAACGTATCCTTCAGGCAGCAGTCACTCAGTGCTCTGGGTAGGCTGTCAAAAGGCACGGTACAAGGTGGCCTTTTGCAGTTATCCACACATTCCAGAACCCTGTGTTCTTCCAGCATTTCCCGGCACAATATTGCCCAATCGCACATCTCGCTGCCACCATTTACCTGTTTTTTTCCCCTCCCTTCGCTATTTTGCTATGTTTGGACAGCAAGATATGATCTCAGCTTCTGTGCCTCTGCGCGAGCTCTAGCAGGAGCAGGAGCAGGAGCTGCAGTCACACTCCACTCCACTGCATCACAATCGCACCACTGTGGCATGTGAGCCGGCGATGGACTGTGCACTAGCACACAGTTGTCACATGCCTTAATCCGGCTGCCAAAGAGGGTCACGTCTAGCTTCCTTTCTTCATTATTACAAATCCTTCATTAGGAGGGAAGTTCGAATTGTGCAACCGCTGACCACAGGGACGGCCTACACTCAGGAGAAGTCATGAGTGGAATTTTGAAACGTCACGCATTCTGCACTGCATCACGGACGTGCTCCTGGTTTCTTAAACACTTTAATTAATGCCATACAAACGCACATTTCGATCATATGTGCTCATTGGTGTCACTAAAACCGAACTGACCTGAAAACTTGAAATGATAAAGAGCCAGTTTTAGGCAGGATGATATGCCCATCGCAGATTGTGAATTGCAAATTATATTCCATTGACAGTCGCGCCCGGTTTTTAGTAAACTACACACACGATGGGAGACGGATACATTACCAACGCAGATATCAAACACGGTGTTTCAATCGCTAACAAAGGCGCTAAATTGACTAATTTGCCTAGCAGCTAACCCTGTTATGTCGATGCAATGCCCTCAAACATCTATGAACTAGTAGGTTAGACAACTGCTGTTCTTTCATTTCTTGGCTGTGGTAACGTCATAAACTTGAGTTGTTAGCCGGCTGCCTTTCACTATTTTAATAAATACATTTTATTTAATGTGAGACCTCGATTTTCCTTTCTAGTTCGCTAGCTAGCTCGTTGAATGGATTGGCTAGTTTGATATGGAATAACGTTAGCGTTACTTACGAGGGAGCTGCGCTATGAGCGGTGCCACGCAAACAGCCAAAAGCACTACAATCACCGCAGAGAAAGTCATAGTTTGCCGAGCTGATGGAGTCATTTGCACAAAAGTTCCCTCTGCTCTGTCGTTTCTCACACCTTTGCCTTTTTGTTTTTTATTTCTTTTTTCTGTTCTCATGACGAATACTTCCGACCCCTCCTTTCTGTTTTTGACATAGGAAGGAAAGGGAGAGAGGCGGGACAAAGTACAACTTCAATTACAGCTAAAGCTATGTGCCTTTTGGACATGGCATTCACTTTGGTATTCCACTTTCGATAAAGCAGAATTTGCATCACGTTACTGAAGGGCTTGGAACATTTTGTATCGCTAGCAAACTCGCTAGACAGATGTTTTCTCTTTGTAATATAACCAGGGAAGCATGCCAAAACGTGTAACGTTAGGATTGTCATTATTGGAGAAGTGCTGGTGCCAGTAACTGATAGCTACTGTAACTTATCTAGCGACGCGATAAATATATAAGGGCAATTCATTTTAATTTAGCTAACGCCGGTTAAATAATGTTGCTAACTGTAGCAAATGTTAACTAATACACATTCAAGCAAACAATCCAAGGTAATTTTAGAGTTTTAATGGCTTGGCCTAGCAAGCTCAACTGTGGTAGGAAAAAGGTGGAAAAAAATACCTTGCTTGCCCCTGCCCTTACATTTTAATATACAGTAACGTATATATGTATTTAGTAATCATACTATATAACGTTATTACAGCAGAAATCATACGCGAATAAATCGATCAGCATTAACAAAGAGAAAATCTGTTATTAACAACAAAGAAAACAATCAATATCATGTGATTGTAACGTCGATTACTCATTGACCTCTTAGGTATCAACGCTGCGATTATTCGCGCAGTTTCCGTTTGACGTTGCAGCGTAAGCTCATCGGGGGTTAGTTAAGCTTGCACCAAAACGATATGAACATTTATAGTTACATTTTGCTATGCAAACTACAACTTTCAACTAACAATCATACTGTGTCCACTAGCTCATTTACAACGCACACTCTGAGCACTTGTCCAGCACTTGTTTTGCCTTCGAGAATCTTCTTCTTCTTCTTCTTTAGTGTTTATTGGTGGTTTTCAGAACAGCTTAAAGATGCATTACCGCCACCAACTGGACTGGAGTGTTGAACAAGATATTATGCAGTAAAACAAACAAAAACAAACAAAAAATATATATATTAAAATAAATAAACAAACAATAAGTAAATAAATAAATACCCTCTAGATTATTTTAGCTAAATCCGTTTATTTTAGAAACTTAATAATGTCACAGTATATTTTGCTTGCTGCTTTCTCCAAGAGACCTGGCAATGAAAAGTTGTGATGTTTTGCCTTTCTTAGTGACTGAAAAAGTTGATTTCCCTTCATATTGTATTTCCTACAATGTATTAATACATGTTCGACTGTTTCTAGTTGGCTACAGTGTGTACATTTTCCAGTTGGGTGCTTGCCTATTTTATATAATGTATGGTTGAGACCTGTATGACCTATTCTCAGACAAGTTATGATATTTTCTTCCCTTTGCTTCCAGTTCACCATCCTCCCAGCACCAACTTGTCTTTGTATATTGTGTAGATGTCTTCCAGTTTAATTATCATCCCAATATTCCTGCCATACTGTTTGTGCATATGTCCTAATGCTTTTCTTAATGGAACCTGTAGGTCTACATTCTTAATTCTGAGTATTTGTTTGGCCAGAATATCCACCTGCTACTTTCTCTCCACACCAACATGAACAGGAACCCGAGGAAGCGTGTAGATACACCCTTAATTTCCATCCTGTACATTATAAGGGACATTTTATTGATGATATCTGTTCTAAATGATGATCTGCCAGATTGTATGCTCATTAGTGCAGAGAAACTGTCAGATGCAATAACGGTGTTACTTATTAAGGGTGTCTCCTCTATCCACTAATATTGCTAATAGTTCTGTGGTATACATTGATAAATGGTCTGATGCTCTTTTCTTAATGTATGTTTCACTCACCGGAATATATACTGCTGCACCTCCACACCTTGTATCTGGATCTTTGGAGCCATCTGTGAATATAAACATTGAGTCTGAAAAATGCTTATCAAAATAGTTCTGGACTATGCGCCATATTGGAAGTTGTTCTGACTCGTCCTTCATTTCCTGCTGTATGTTAAGGTCTACACTTGGCAAGGGGAATAACCAGGGAGGAATGGAAGAAATTGAAACTGTGGGGCTGTACTGTAATTGACATAATCCTATGTTTTCTGCCTTTGCGTCACCAATCCACCCAACAATTATGTAATTTGTCTCATTGTGTTTCCAGCAGTCTGCTAAAACACACTTGGCAGGATGTGTATCATATTGCCCCTGGAGATTAACCCAGTATGCCAGCATTAACTTCATTCTTCTGATCCTTAAAGGCATTTCTCCCGTTTCCACCTGCATTGCTGATACTGGAGATGTTTTAAATGATCCACTTCAGATTCTCAGGGCTTGAGCTCCGCCTTTAAGATGTTGTTGATTCCCGTAGAGACTACAACAGGAAGGGATTAATGTTGATCACAGAACTGTTCTACGGTGTCGATTACAGAAACATCGAACAAGCGACGGAAGTCAAACTGAGGATTGAGGACTGTGCGGAAACATTTGTTAACTTACTGGCTATGTAGCTAGGATGGAGAGTGTACGGTAACAACACATGAGCAAATGGGACAAGATACATATATTTTAATCAGCGTTTATGAACATTAAGGTGGTGGCTACAAATTCTATCTCTGAACGAGAGACTTTCACGGCCGGATACAAGGTAACAGCGAATAATATCTGTAGCTTCGCATGTTTCATTGAATATGTGTAGCTAGGGAGGTTACTAGCGTGTGCTAGCTAGCTAGCTGTCGGACTCTCGTTAAATAGACCTAGCTGAGCTATAATATAAAGACAATACCAACGAATTGCAGCGAATGCTAGCCTGCTGGTTAATGTTACATGTCAAGAATTTCAACTTCGATAAATTGACAACAGCAAACGTCAATCAGCGAGAAATATACACTACATGTAGCTAGCTAACGGTCGCTAGATGTGCTCTCTACGCAGTTGTCGCTGTGTCAGTAGTTATAGCGATAGTTAGGAAGTTGGCTTTGGCTTTGGCTTTGACCGGCCAGTGATGGCACCTGTATGTTATAACCGTATGCCAATGAATGATGAGGAATATCTTTCATAGACTGTTTGTGCGTCGTGAGTACTTAGATTCGTATTTGCCTTTTTAGGGTTGTTTTTGCACTATGTACGTCGCTCTGGATAAGAGCGTCTGCTAAATGTCTATAATGTAATGTAATGTAATGTGAGAGCGCATAGCTCACCATACAGCCAAGTTAACATTTTATAGATTTTGTTTTTCGGGAAACAAGTTGTGTGTACAAATAAATACTAACTAGCTCCAGCTAGTAGTAGTATTAGTAGTAATAATAATAATAATAATAACAACTTTACCTGTCTACACGAGTACATTTAAGTTAGCTAGATAGCTAAAGTAAATGCATAGCCAAGTCTAAGTAAGGATAAATTAGTTCGTGTAAATTCATAGTTTATATAAAACAAGGTAAGATAGACTCACAACTAACGTTTTCACTCTAAGCTACCATATACCAGACCCTTATAGCGTTCTAAATGTGTTCTCCAGGAGGTTATCAATGGGTGGAAACAAAAACAAAACAAAAAAATCCCAACATCTTTGTCTAAAAACAAAACTCAGTCATAGTTTTCGTTTAGTATACTCAGTGTGAACTCAAGTCCCTGGATTAATCTGCCATGTAACAACAGTGTATTCTGTGTGTGTGTGTGTGTCTGCATAGAATGGATCCAGCCTTACTCAGAGAGAGGGAGCTCTTTAAGAAGAGAGCCCTCTCCTTACCGACGGTGGAGAAGAGGCCCGCTCCGTCTGAATCTTCCTCCTCCTCTTCCTCAAAGAAGAAGAAGCCCAGACCAGACCGTGAGGGGTCCAAGCATGGCGCAGGTCAGTCGTTGATATAGCCGGCACTTCCTTGGCAGCTGCCTAGTCATTTGGGGGAAAACCCTGGTCACTCATGCTGCTATTCTGCAGTCCACATGCCTACCTGGGCTGCAGTTCTAGTCACATAGGCCAGTCTAAAACTGCTTTGACCAAGTCGTGGTTTTGTATATGCAATATTCCAACAGGAACATCAGTGTCAACTTCAGTGCATCAATGCTTTCACATTTGCATTGACAAATAAGCAGAAACATTTGTAGTTTACTTTTTAAAAATTCTGGGGCGTGTTGTTCTGTTACCTTGGATAAAGTGCACTCATGACAGCTCAGAAAGCTCATGTAGGCATTCACGCATTCAACCTGCTCAGACCAGCATCTCATTTAGACTTCATCTCCATTCTTTTGAAAAGGTCACACCTGCAAAACTTGGTTTGTGTCAGTTTTAAATTCTGTCTGTATAGCTGATATTTATACAACTAACCTTAATGTCAAGGCCAATACTGCATACAGTTAATTTGCGTTGAAATTTATATTCTTGCACTCAAAAAAGACATTACATATGCATGAAACTGTTTTTATGACATCCGGTGCTGAGACGCCATGTTTGGTCTGCAGTTGGCTTAATATTGCATGAGTAGGTTGGTGAGAGGCAGTGTGCTGACACTTTTATTTTTTGATGTATGCTCCTTGCATACAGAGGTATTTGTCCATATGCCCATTAATTTCAGCAGCTGCAATGTATGTGGTATATAAAACCCTATCAGAAGCCAGTTTTTAGGGCATTTTTGACCGAGATCCTTTACTCAAGAACGGCAACACATGGTATGCGATTTGATACCAAGAACACACCCTGGAAAGAACACACCCTGGAAAGAACACACCCTGGAAAGAACACACCCTGGAAAGTGGTGTGGTTCGGAGATCCTGGGACTTATTTTGACCCGCGATTGGACCTCTGTTTTGTGGCCAGCCAGAGCTCATTTGTGCCCGTAGTATGAGCTAAGCAGGGGCTTAATTCATGCAGTGCTGCATAGCTTAGGTAGGCTTGGCCTTTGCTTGGCTGGGTCAAGGCCTGTGCTGTTGTGTGTGTATATATAGCCCAGATTTAAATTATGCAGTGATGTGGTGCAAGGAGAGATGTTAGGCGAATAGATGTTAGAGGCAGAGCTTTCATAGACTGATTGTCCAGTTCTAGTGTTGTAGCAGGCAAGCCAAGCATTGGGCCACCGGTTAATTATTTCTATCTTTAGATCACTAGATATCTGTGGAAGCCCTACAGTAAACATGGCGTATTATCTGTTGCATAGTTATTTGTGACTTAGGCCTATTTCTTGAGTTAAAGTTAAGTAAACGCACGATTCATCAGAGCTTTGAATTAATTTCAGTCAAGCGACATTTAAATGATTCCACACGGTTTCAATGTCCTCTATGATTTAATCATGTTGAGGCAAATTGAGAAATACAGTGTGCTGCGATATTGAACAAATGCAAGCTGATACAGCAAAGGGTTAAAGAGACACAAGGATCATTTTCTCAGAGTATGAAAAAAGAGAATACCCTGATAGTAATGTTAATGCATAAGTAAAAATATTAAGAGGAAAGGAAGTGTAGAGTCGTGGTACTGGTGCTACTGTCATCCGTTTATATTTCAGGTGACGTGAACGTTACAACAGAGTGAAAAAATAACCTAAAAGCACAGATTCCTCTGAAATGTCCTTTGAGTGGTAGGCTATGTTACAGAGTTCCCCAAGTCCCGTACTCGTGCCGTAAAACACTTAAAACGAGGCAATGCAGAAATCTGAAGCCATTTTGAACATGCTCTCATTGCAGTGACTCTGCATACTGCCAGCCTCTGGCTCCCGCCTCAGTTACATTGTTTGAGAAGTACAGTAGATATTTGAGATAAAGCAGTGCCGGGTAACCTTGTGACATTATTACAGCGTTTGGTATAGTTTGTGTTGGGTCTTTCTGCAGAAAGAGAGCGAGACATCGAGGTACAGGTGTGCAGTAACTGTATTGTTTCTGGAGAGTGGCTAAGTTAACCTTCTGACACGCTTTTCCGGTGCTGTTGTTCTCAACGGCTCGTTCGCCGCGGGGAGGGGCAGGGGGGCGGGCACGGTAAACGCGTTACCTTCTATGAAAATGTCCAATGACGAAAACCCAAGCCCGTCTTCTGGCCTCGACCGTCTCTTCTTTCCCTGCGGTTCCCGTACAGGCCAGATGTGCTTTGGACAGAATGTGATCGTGCTTCCGCCTCCTTGGGTTGGGTTGGGTTCTGAGTGGCCAGGCCTTTCACGTTGGGGACTCAGGAGGCGGTGGGTGGGGGGGGGGGTTGGGAGGTGGGTGGGTCAGGGCGGAGCTACACCACTTCCACGCGGCGGTGGCGCATCCTGTCCATGACGGAGCAGAAGGTTCCGGATTCCTCGTTGATGTGGCGGACGGTCTTGTCCTTGGCGCAGCAGCCGCAGTCCATCAGCTCGTACAGGAAGGCCAGCGCTGCCAGCGACACCACCGTCATGACGAAGAGGAGGAGGATGACGAAGCATGCCACATTCCAGCCGTCGTGGAAGGGGTACACCTCCTGCACTTGCAGTGCCACGCCCACCAGTGGCGTGGCCTGTTGCCAGGGCTGGCTGGCGTTGTGGCCGGTCATGCTGTCAGATTCCACTGGGATATACCTGCAGAGATGTGAGGGGAAACAGAGGCCATTTTAACGCCAGAAGAGTTGCCTCTATGACATATGGCAAAAATATATACAAAAATATATACAGCACTTTTTGGTATGGATGCTGGAGTTTATGATGTTGTTCCATGCAAAGTATATCGGTCTAATAGCCCGTACCTTTCAGATATCGTGAGAACAATCCACCTTCAGCTTTGTAGATTCAGGATTGTCTTTTTCTTTTATTGCCCACTTGAGCTGTACCCTGACAGAAGTGACCCTGGAGCGGGAAAAACGAGTGAGAGTTCACTGTGGGCTCATATTAAAAGAGCGGGAAAAACGAGTGAGAGCTCACTGTGGGCTCATATTAAAAGAGTGGGAAAAACGAGCGAGAGCTCACTGTGGGCTCATATTAAAAGAGCGGGAAAAACGAGCGAGAGATCACTGTGGGCTCATATTAAAAGCCACCATCATCTGCAGCACCTCTCATAACTCATAATGGTGGAAACGGTGATGGGACGAGGGGCAGAGACGCCCTCGCTCACCTTTTTCACTCCGTCAAACAAGGGCTGATTGACAGCAGCTTCAACCCCTCTTTAATGTGGCACCTTGAATTTTTGCTCTGTTGTAAAAACTGAAAGGGCTTGTATTTCAAATCCTGTCAATAACTTTTCACTTCCAGTTTCTGGTTGATATCTGAACTCTCAGATGGAAGGACATTTTAACACGAGTGTGCCTGTGCGTGCGTGTGTGTGTGTGTGTGTGTGCGCGCGTGCGTGTGCGTGTGCCTGTGCGCGCGTGTGTGTGTTGTGTGTGCGTGGTGAGGTCTAGGTGCATTGTGTGGGGATTTGAGATGGATAGCCTGGTGTAAAAGCACAAAAGTGGAGGTCAGATTTCACCGTGTGTTTTCTCGTAGCTGCCATATCCCTGCGCTGTGAGAGAACACAGGGAAGACTGGCGAACCTGCGTAATGAAGCGTACGCTTTTCTGTTTGCCCCGTCCAATACTGGCTAAAGCTCTCCGGATCTTTCCTAATGCTGCTTTGTCCGGCTGATTCCTGCAGGATAAATTCAATTAAGCAAGCTGAGAAAATGAGCACGGTGCCTAATGAATAAGTGGTTATCAATAGCATTATATTTATTTCCCCAGTCCTGCAGCGCTAGGGCTGTAAAGCAATGTTATTCATTGTGCTGGATACCAGTTAGCATTAGCGAGTGTAAATTGTGTGGAGCTGTGTGCAGTAGTTGAAATGAATGATAAATGATCGTGGAGTTGAGGTTTCCGGCCGTGGGTTTGAACAGAACAGCCTTCCGCACCGTGGCTAACGGATAGCCTTCTGCAGAAATTGAGTTAATGGAAATGAGTGACAGTGTGAGATGGATTTGTTTGCGCCTGGCCATTCTGTCTCCCCATCTGCCTCTCCTGTGAGGGTTTGGACGGGGCGTAGCGGCTCGCTGTCGCCGTGCGGTCTGTGCATCTCCCGAAAGATTCACAGTTTTTAGAGAGAGGCACGGAGCAAAAAAAAAAACTGCTCTGTGACAGAATATTCTGGAGAAGCCGGTAAAGCGATCTGGACTGCGAGAAGACGTGAGGGCATGGACGTTCAATTAAAGAAGAAAATAAGCAGGATAATTATCGTAATAAGGCAGGTAGTCCTACTGATTACAATCCGGGCCGTAATCACAAACAATAGGGCTAATTGCTGTTGGAAAAAAGAAGTCCGTCACCAGACTGGTAATTTGGAGCAGGAGAAGAAACAAATGCACTGTAATCTGTTACTGACAGCTGTGGCTACAGGAGGAAGAGGAAGAGGAGGGGAAGGAGGAAGAGCGGTGGTGGCGGCGGGGCAGGTGGGGTGGGGTGGGGTGGGGGGTGGGGGTGTTTAGTCTTTCAGACAGCTAGTTGTATCCTCCAAGGATTTCTGTCTTTGAGGGCCGTTCCGTACCCAGCTAAGGCCTGGTACAAATGAAATGACTAAAACACCCACTCCCCACCACCATCAGCACTACCTCCCCCCCAACATTGCTACCACGGGGGGGGGGGTATAGCAACACTGGGACAGATGGAGTCATTGTGTCCCCCCTACCCCCGTGACACCACCATCGCCGGGGGAGACCACTGCCTCCCTGCCGCTGAGGATCGATTCCAACACAGAGCAGCGCTGCCCTGTCACTCAAACCAAAGCAAACCAAACCGCTCTGTCCGTCTCCTCGCCAGCCTACTGCCACATCAGGGCTGGGCCTCTGATCGGAGGACTGATGAATCCCAGCTTCCTGTCGTCACCCCCCTGCCCCACCTCATAACCAAGCCCTTTCCAGCCATACAGTCCCAATGTCTGCTTTCTGTCTCAATTTTTAAACGTGTCCTCTGAACTCTGAACCAGCAGCCGCCTCTCGCCTATGAGCCTCACGCACTGCTCACTATAAGACGCTCCTCACTGGTCACTATAAGCCGCTCCTCACTGGTCACTATAAGACGCTCCTCACTGGCCACTATAAGACGCTCCTCACTGGTCACTAAAAGACGCTCCTCACTGGTCACTAAAAGACGCTCCTCACTGGTCACTATAAGACCCTCCTCACTGGTCACTATAAGACTCTCCTCACTGGTCACTAAAAGACGCTCCTCACTGGTCACTATAAGACCCTCCTCACTGGTCACTATAAGACTCTCCTCACTGGTCACTATAAGATGCTTCACACTGGTCACTATAAGACGCTCCTCACTGGTCACTATAAGACGCTCCTCACTGGTCACTATAAGACGCTCCTCACTGGTCACTATAAGACGCTCCTCACTGGTCACTATAAGACGCTCCTCACTGGTCACTATAAGACGCTCCTCACTGGTCACTATAAGACGCTCCTCACTGGTCACTATAAGACGCTTCACACTGGTCACTATAAGACGCTCCTCACTGGTCACTATAAGACGCTCCTCACTGGTCACTATAAGACGCTCCTCACTGGTCACTATAAAACGCTCCTCACTGGTCACTATAAGACGCTCCTCACTGGTCACTATAAGACGCTCCTCACTGGTCACTATAAGACGCTCCTCTCTGGTCACTATAAGACGCTCCTCACTGGTCACTATAAAACGCTCCTCACTGGTCACTATAAGACGCTCCTCACTGGTCACTTTAAGAAGCTTCACTGGTCACTATAAGACGCTCCTCACTGGTCACTATAAGACTCTCTTCACTGGTCACTATAAGACGCTTCACACTGGTCTCTATAAGACGCTCCTCACTGGTCACTATAAGACGCTCCTCACTGGTCACTATAAGACGCTCCTCACTGGTCACTATAAGAAGCTTCACTGGTCACTATAAGACGCTCCTCTCTGGTCACTATAAGACGCACGGCGCTTCTAGGCGCTCCAGGAGAAAAGCCCAGCTCCAGTGCACATGAAGTACTGGAGTATGACATCAGCCCGCGCGCACAGTATAATAAATAAATAAAAGGCAGGATCGGTTACCGTGGCGGACTGCCAAGCGCTAACCACCGTCTCTGAGGATAGCAGACGAAGCCCGTTACAAGCGCACGCGACGTCCGTGCTCTCTGGTCCGTGCCTGCATGTGCATGCGTGCGTGCATGTGTGTGTGTGTGTGTGTGTGTGTGTGTGTGTGTGTGAATGAATGAATGAATGAATGCGTGTGTGTGTGTGTGTGTGTGCGCGCGCGCGTGTGCACGTGTGTGAGCCGCGGAGGGAGAGTGTGGCGTGCGGACATACCTGAGCGTTTCCTTGGACAGGATGCAGCGGAAGGCTGGTCTCTCTTCTCTCCGCCGCTCGCTACGGTCGGGACGACACGCGCAAGCTCGGGCTGCCCTCAAATGCTGCTGCGCTGCGATTGGCTGGCCTAGCGCACAAAGAGGCCCGCCCCCTTCCTACCCAACCCCCCCAATTCCTCCGTCTCTTACTCGCTCCCTCCCACGGACTGAATTATTCATGAGGCTGAATGACGGGCCGTTTCGATTGGGTGCGTTCTGCTCTGGAGGGGAGGGGGCAGCTGCTCGTGTTGGTTTTGGGAGGCGACGTAATGGGCTTGCCGTGTGGAGGGTTACAGGCGGGGGAAGTGGAGCATCTTCACAGCAGGGATGCTCTGTAAACTGCGTGGAGAAGCAGAGTCAGACTCCCAGGATAACGGTTTAAAGCCGTTTGTTTTTGCCCCTCTTGCATTTTGCTTGGCCACTAAATTGATCCCCGTGAAACCAGCCTGAAGTCCACAGTAGACTGATGGCTGGTTTAGTCGCCCAGCCATGTGTGTGGACTAGAGATGAGGATGCAGGATGCAGAAAATAATATGCCCCCCCCCCCCACTGTGAGGAGGATAGAGACTGCTCAGGTGGGGGGCATCAGAAGCGACAGAGAGGTCTGACGGATGGGACTGTGCTTGTTAATACCCCCCACCCCCCCAACCCACTTCATCAGTCAAGCCGTCACAAGGAAAAAAAAAAAATTTAAATGGCCACCCTCGCTCCACTGGTTCTAAATGCCGCTACCGCCACTATGCTTTTCAAAACCCATAACGTCACGACGTGGTTCACTTGGCTGATCCTTAAATGCAAGATACACATTAAAGAGAGAGCTTTGTGAGTTTTAATACCCCCCCTGCATCTGCCTGCGCTTCCACAGGGCCTCTTACTAACGAGTGCTAGCTTTTCTTCCGGCCAGTTGCCCTCGACTGAATTGTTCACATGGATTAGCCGGCTCTGTTCATTTTAACTCAAATTCCCTAGAATATACTGCCCTGTAAAGGCCTGGAGCAGATGGAAGCGAGTTAGTCATCTGTTGTTATTTACCCTTTATAGAAATGGACATATAAAGGAAGTAAATAACTGGGCTACTAAATTAATTAAGAGCACAGGTTGAACATAAAACACCCAGAATCCCGTACGTGGGATTGGTGCATATGAGTACGTTCTCTGTGAGCTGTTCCCACAAATGGTTCATGTTACCAAATGCATGGTAAATAGACTCTGCTATTAGCAGCACGGGCTCTTAATGGGCCCGTGCTGGAAACATTCGAAGGTGCTTTCACCCACGTTCGCCCCGCAGTGAAAATGTGAAGGGCGCCATAGTGCTTCCCGTCCTCCATTAGGAGAGGACAGACGTTAGCCCACTTCATACTTCATGCTGAATTTCGCAGCCGCCTGCTTCGTTCTGAGTTTTACAGCCGCTCCATAGCAATGGACTAATTACTAGCACGTCTACTTTGTGAGCTGATAAAAAATGGCCGGATTCTTTAAGACTGAATGTGTTTCTGAAACACTCCACAAAGCCTTATGTGAACATGTGGAAAAAAACATCCCAGTTTGAAGTGCTCCGTCTTCTTCGTTTAATCGTGTATATCTTGATTATTTCAGTGCGCTGGTCTATTTGCACGTGTTTTGGCCATTACAATAAACCTGTAATCGCTGCTGTTAACAGCTACCTTGTGTCTTTTTTTTTTACCACAGACTCCGGCAATGGATCGTTTAACCTGAAGGCCCTGTCAGGAAGCTCAGGGTATAAGTTTGGAGTCCTGGCTAAAATCGTGAACTACATGAAGGTCAGTGGCTCTCTGTGTGCTGAACACAATGGTTTGGTCTGCGTCACGTCACCCCGGGGATTTGTGAAATAACCTGCGATTGACCGCTTCATTGTTGTAGTAAGATGTAGCGTTTATTTGTTTTTAATGTAATTTAAGGTTTACAGCATCATAAATCAATTTTCATTTTGAAAGGTTAAGCACTGTTATACAGCTAATTGCAGTGTCATGTCAGAATTAACAGTGAAATTGGAAAAAAAATGTACTTGAAGAAACACATTAATGATAGTAAATGACAGTAAATATTAGCAGATTATACAGTATTACACATGATGTGCGTTGTGTACAGACATGAGGCATTTCTGACCCGTTTATTGGGTCTTCTCCTTGTTGTTTCTCTGTGATGTTCTCTGAGCAAACATGTTGTTGACCAGCATTTGGCAGTTCTGACACGACCGTCTGTTTGTCCCGTCAGTCTCTGAGTCACGGCCATCTGCATAATGTGACCGCGCTGGCCGTCCGGTCCTGTTTAATTTACTTTGCATCTTCCCACCTCAGAGTATTTTGGTTACTTTATTACTATATACTGCGGGTATACAGAAGGTAAAAAAAAAAAAAGATGCATTTGTTGAAGATTCTGTACCTTTGTGTAATGATTTAGAATTTATAATGGATTCCCCTGGACTCCGATGGTAGCGAGCTGAAGCTGTTTTACATTAACAGCTGAGAATAAAGATGATTGAGTCTGAAGGCTCCTCTATCAGTGCACGTTCACTAACACATGACTAACCATTAAAGTTTAAATATATATATTTTTTAAATTCTCAATTCTTACACATTTTTGGTTACTCAAAGAAGCAGTTGCTGATATTATTTTTCATTTGCGTGTGCATGTGCGTGTGTATCTGTACTTATGAGCGTGCATATGAGCGTGTACTTGTGTGCGCGTGCGTTGAGTGCATGTGTGTGTGTATGTGGTCTGTGGGGTTATTGGGGGATATTTGTAGTAAAAATGTTTTGTGTGGTTTTTTTGCCCCCCTTTTTTCCCCCTCCCTTATTGTTGCATATTTCTTGCACTGGATGTTTTGGAAGTTTTTAGATAATTATATTTTGATTTTTTTACTGATTGAGTGAACAAATGACACATTTTTTTTTTATTTTTTTTTTTTTATTAAATTATTTTATTTTATTTTTTTTTTATTTTTTATTTCCGTTTTTGAAAAATGTGAAAGAAAAGTAAATACCCAAGCCAATTAAATAATAATAAAGTTTTTTTATAATATTTATTTTTTTTTATTTTTTGCATGCCATTTTGCATGACATGACTTTTTGATGATCAAAAATTCTCCATATTGAATTATTATTTTTTTCTGATACGATACTACAAGGTTCTACTATACTCTCTCTGGATTTCTGGATTTCTATGGGGGGGGGGGGGTGGGACTAGATTTTAGCTATAAAATATGCTTGATTGAATACTTATTGGTGGGTTGGTTGGAAACTGGTCAGAAATGTAACACAACACGTGGTGGTCTAATGGGTCTAAGGTCTAAAGGTGAGGGGGTGAGAAAAACCAAACCATCACTCTGCTGCACTGCTGCCAGTAGATATGGATAGATTTGGATGGATGGAGGTTAACTTTGTGGTTTTTCTCACAAATTTCCTATTGATGGAAAAAAAAAAAGTAGAGAGAAAGAAAAACCTTTCAAGCCCCAATCCATATTTCTTTCTGGCAGCATGCCAGCAGGTTGATTTTTGGCTTGTTTGATACTTCAGACCCTTCAGCAATTTAGCCAGTCATGTGTTCCATACTGTTCCAGTGTAATTTACAGCTAAATCTAGTCGCACCCCCCAATTCCCATAGAGATTCATTAAAATGCACAGGTTATAGTATCGATGAAATAAGTAAAAAAACAAATGTGTCATTTGTTCACTCAGGTTCCCTAAAATCAATACTATATTTTGTGTAAAGATCTGAAAACATCCAGTGTGAGAAATATGCAACAATAGACTAAATCAGGAAGGGGGGAAAAAAAAATCACGGCACTGTATGAAGTGCTTTGTATCCTGTGCGTGCGTGCGTGCGTGCGTGCGTGCGTGCGTGCGTGTAGTATGGGGGGTGGAATTGGGGATATTTGCAGTAAACATTGTAAGGTGAGTATATGAAGTGCTTTGTATCCAGAGCGTTAATGTCTCTCTGGCTGTGTTTTTCTGAGCAGACCCGACACCAGCGTGGAGACACATATCACCTGACCCTGGAGGAGATCCTAGACGAGACCAAGCTGCTCGACATCGGGCTCAAGCAGAAACAGTGGCTAATGACCGAGGTACGGTGGCCCATTTGGGCCAAACCTGGCCTCATGGTACATCTAGGGTTCATCCATTGACTGACTTGACTGTCAGGTCCTAAGTGCTTTCTGTGGACCCCAGGTTACCTCCCTATGGGAAACGCAGGCTTCAGAACTGGGCGGAGGGAATAGAGCTGAGCTTAACCTCTGCCGTGGTTAAATTATTTTAAAAGCAAACCTCTGGGAGTCATTATCTCCACGCTTCCAGTTACTTTAACTGATTTGAATGAAAAGCCAAACTGCTTTAAATGAAAGGTAAAGGGCTTTTGTTGCCAGAATTAAGATGAGTTTGCGTAATTGCTCGCGTATCATTTTTCATCAGTATTCTTTCCTCTTCACATTCATCAAATGCATTTTTTTGTGTCAGACACTACAGCAGTTCTCATCTGTATGTGGACCACTAGCTTCCCTTCTTATCAGCTGGCCCGTTCTCATGCGGATGGTTCTGATGCTGCATCACGTAGTGGCAGGCTTTGTTAAGATCGTTTAATATCCTACATGAAATGCAATGTCATAAGATTTTATGTTTCATTGCGTTTTTACATTGTTACTCAGATCTGTGATCGTTGTAATACCTTGTTTACATTTTCTATTCAACGAGTTGCCTCAATGCCCAAGATGTTGGTACGCGGCTGTTTGTTGTGCATTACACATTATGTCCACAAGGGGGAGGCAAGTTCCATTAGAACTGTTCTGCATGTCGAGACAAAGCAATCAGAAGTCCACCAGTTAATTAGCACCATCTTATAAATACTTTTCGTGTGCGATGAAGGATATTTTAGACATTTAGAGATGTTTCTGCTAACCTGCCAGGCTCATACAATATCCTTAATCTTGCACAAACCACTGTCTGGACCAATCAAAAACAAACACTAAAACTGAAATGTTTTCGAAGTCATACGTGTACATTGCCCCGTTTACGACCCGCCTAGGCCTTGGCCAACAACCCCAAGATCGAGGTCCGTGACGGGAAGTACGCCTTTAAGCCCAAGTACCATCTGAAGGATAAGAAGGCCTTAGTGAGGCTGCTGGACAAACACGACCAACTGGGCCTGGGCGGGGTGCTGCTCGACGATGTGGAGGAGGGCCTGCCCAACGCACAGAAAGCCATTAAGGTGAGAGACAAGCGCCCCCTGCTTTACGAACATAATCATTACGGTGATGTGGCCTAACTCGTCAGGCTCGTGTGGTACTGTGAGCTTGACCTGGATAACTGCACTGCCACTGAGTAAAACCCAGAACCGTCCCAAATCTTGAACATGGACTGAAGTAAAAAGAGCTGTTCCCGGTTTTACTCAGTGCAGTTATCCAGCTAACTAAGTAACCCTGCTTCGTAGTATACCCCCCCAGTTTGGCAATGATGTGTGATAATTCCACGCCACTTGTATCACTGACAACCGCAGTAGCACACCCTGGATTTGAACCTGCAGGCTTTCAAAAACAGGGCAGCTGTCAACAGGCTGACAACAGCCTCTAGAAGGTGCTGGGTGGGGTTTTTCTGACGCTTTTGGCGCATTTTTACCAACAGGTTTTAGGCGACCAGATCATTTTTGTGACCAGACCAGACAAGAAGAAAATTCTTTTCTACAACGACAAGCACTGTCAATTTATGGTGGATGAAGGTGAGTCTTCAGGCAGGTGGAGGAGGAGCCAGTGAGGAAGTGCTTTCTCTCTCTCTAGAGTTAAATCTGGGTGTTTAGTGCTGTGGAGATGTGATAATGCTGCATAACCAGCATGGAGGGCTTTGGTGTCTGCGCGGCTGTTTTCTTTTTGTCACTAAACCCTTAATTAGCCTCAGTGCTGTCAGTTCAAGAGAATGATTGGATGAAGCGATGGTCAGTTAGAGAATGAATGCATGGTTGGAGTGATGGTGACTTTTAAGGAGAATGACTGAATGGAGGGATGGTGGCGGAATGAATGACTGGATGAAGGGATGGTAACAGTTAAAGAGAAGGACTGAATGGAGGGATGGTAACAGTTAAAGAGAATGACTGAATGGAGGGATGGTGACTGACTGGATGAAGGGATGGAGGGATGGTAACAGTTAAAGAGAATGACTGAATGGAGGGATGGTGACTGACTGAATGGATGGAGGGATGGTAACAGTTAAAGAGAAGGACTGAATGGAGGGATGGTGACGGAATGAATGAATGAATGGATGGATGGATGGAGGGATGGTTTGGGTGGTGACCGGTGATTGTCCTTCACCCCTCAGAGTTCCAGAAGCTGTGGCGTAGCATTCCAGTGGACTCCATGGACGAGGAGAAGATTGAAGACTACCTGAAGAGACAGGGCATCTCCTCCATGCAGGAGACGGGACCAAAGAAACTGGTTTGTGTTACTACTACTAGAGAGAGAGGAGAGGAGTGTGTGTGTGCTCGTGTGCTCCTCCCTTCCCCCACCTGTGTGTCTGTGTGTGTGTGTGTGTATACAGTGCTGCTAGAAAGTTTGTGAACCCTTTAGAATTTTCTGCACGGAACACATGACAGGCTAAATGGCTGTAAGTCATCCAGCATCTAGGGTATCAAACAAGCCCCAAACCATCACTCTCGCCAGATATGGAGTAGATGTGTGGATGGATCACTTTAAGGGTTTCTTCTCCTGACTTTCCCCCCCCCATAGAGTTCTATAGGAAAATGAGTCAGGAGAAATAACCCTTTCAGTGATCCATCCACATCGACTCCATATCTGGCCGCAGAGTGATGGTTTGGGGCTCGTTTGATACTTTAGACCCTGGATCACTGACAGCCATTTCGCCTGTCATGTGTTCCATACTGTACCAGTGTAATTTACAGCTGAATCTAGTCTCACCCCCCAGTTCCCATAGAGATCCATTCAAATGCAGAGAGGTTATAGTATTGCTTGTAACAGTACCTGAAAATAAGATAGTGAGAGTCTTTTGATGTTGATGGGTCACAGATTTCAGGAAGTAACAGCATGCAAAGGATATGCGACCAAATATTAAATATGATACTTTAAAAATAGGTATGATCCAAAGGTTCACGTACTTTTTCCAACAAAGCATTTAATGTTGGATCATTTTGCTCAATAAATAAATTTATAATAAAAAAATGTTTTTTGTGTTTTCTGGGTTCACTTTATCAAGTTTTAGGACTTAGATGAAGATGTGATCACATTTTAGATCGAATTTATGCAGATATACAGAAAATTCGAAAGGGTTCACAAACTTTATAGCAGCACTGTATATGTGTATAGGACTGTGTGTGTGCGTGTGTGTGTGTGTGTGTGTGTGTGTATAGAGTACGGTCTCGCCTTCGCTCACACATGATTTCCTCGTCCTTCTCCAGGCCATTCAGAAGAGGAAGAAGCCGGGTTCTCAGAAAAAGAGGCGCTTCAAGACGCACAACGACCATCTGGCCGGGGTGCTGGAGGACTACTCTGAGGGAGTCCCCAGCAAAAAGTGAGCGCGCGTTCCCACCCCTCTCCACCAGGGGGAGCCGTGCATCACTGTACGCAAGTGCACAGGAAAGAGAGGCAGTGCCCCTCCGAGCGCCTCTGTCCCAAAACCTGTTTGGACGTCTACTTTGCCAAAAAAAACAAACAAAAAAAGATTACAAGGGCACTGCCGTTTGCTATACTGTAAAGCTTGGTTCAACAATATTCAAATGTGAATCTGTGTAAATATAATTTTTTCTTTCTTAAAAGTGCCAGCATATAACAAGACGGGATGGGTGGTCCGGTTGAGCGAGCGCGAATCGTGAAAATGCGCAAAACGCTTTGCCGTCGTCCACACCATGTTGTCAATCTATCTGTATTATCGGAACGCAAACTAATGCTGGACATTTTACCAGAACTCCTCCTTGGAAGGACGATAAAAATAAAAGTGTGGGAAAATGTTTTCTTTTTTAAATGTTTTATTTTCAGCGAGTGGCTACCCCGTGGGTTTATTGTCCCGAGGGTAGTGGGGTTGAACACAGAATAAAAAAGATTTTGACAAAAAATTCTTTGCTTTAGTGATGAAACCTTGTAGAAGCGCAAAGGTGTTGAGCCTACTTTCAGTTAATGAAATGTTCTAGCGGTAGAATGATCCGGAGAACAGTGGCATGTGTGGAAGCACCTTGGGTGGTTAGTTCTCTGAGATGTCTTTGTCTCTGTTTCCAGCATTTTGTCCTGTGCTTTATTCTAGGATGTTCCCCTACTGAGTAATGCTTTGGATGTATAACCAGAAACATTCCTCTGGGAGAACCACCATAGGTGCCCTTGAACCGATCCGAAGCGTAATGCGTTTCGAAGCCGACGATAAGAAATACTTTCCCCCCTTCTGACTCACTCAAAAGTCAGTCTGCATGTTCCCAGCTCCCACACACACATACTTAGTGCCGTCGTCCTTGGAGAGACCGCCATGTTTTCCTAATGGACCCCCACCCCCACGTCTGAGAGCATTGTGTATTATTCATCCCTACTTTCTGAAGCCGCCGCAGACCGAACAGAGCACCTCCCACGTCGCTCGGCATCAGCGCAGGACGGAGGCGGCCGGGCGTGGAGGCGGAGACTTCGGTGACAGGGAGCCGAGGGGGTGTGAGGATGGCTGCATTATTCGCGCCCCTGTGACTCCGGACTCCTGACCGTTTTAACCAGCAAACGGCAACTCGTTACTTTGTCTTTTTGGGAGGTTGCTTAGCGACAGCATGAGTAGCCCAACCCTGAGGAACTATGCCCCCCTTTGGGGGGTCAATGAGAGGGAGGGCAATCCGGTTTCTTGAATCCTGTTAATCCAATTCAGAGAAATTCTGAACGGATCAAAGTTCAGAGATGACATGTACATACATTTCTCGAGAGATGCCTTGACCCCACACGTGCCGTTATTCTCAAATCAGTTCAAAATTATTTGAATCTAAGAAAAAATATTTGTCTTTTCATATTTACGATATTGCAAGTACACTTTTAAATAGAAATGCAATTTCATGGCACTTAACTGCCTGGACTTATGAAAGTATTGAGCTCTTGCTTTCTTGTGATTAAAAACTTTCCAAGTGCAAAACTTTATATAGCTGGGCATGTAAGTGTCAACGTCAGAGTTTCAGAAGCTGTGGCGTAGCATTCCAGTGGACTCCATGGATGAGGAGAAGATTGAAGACTACCTGAAGAGACAGGGCATCTCCTCCATGCAGGAGACAGGACCAAAGAAACTGGTTTGTGTTACTACTACTAGAGAGGAGTGTGTGTGTGCGCGTGTCCCTCCCTTCCCCCACCTGTGTGTGTGTGTGTATAGGTATATATATATATATATATATGCGTGTGTGTACAGAGTACGGTCTCACCTTCGCACTCTTGATCCGCCGGGGGGGCGTAATGTTATGATTATGACGATGACCTCACAGTGTTTACGGCTGGGTCGGGTTAGGGTTAGGGTCATGCCGGTTACTGTTCAATTTCAATAAACACGAAAGCCCCTCCTTCGCCGGAGAGGGTCACCAATCTGGGCATAACGGCGCACCGGTTCACTAAATCAAACCCACTCACTGAAGTTCCTTTACTGTTCAGCCATAACCTCCCCACAGTGCAATGCGGCCCATACAGAGGCGATGACATCACTTCTGAGAGCGCTCCCAGCGGAAATGAGGGCTAGCGGAGTGCTAGCGGTGTGAATCAGGATGAATTGGACAGGTGGAGTTCCCGCTACACCCGCTAGGATTCTTCGCTGACAGGCTGGAGGCTAACAGCGGTTAGCAGTTGGCAGTGAGCGATGGGCCTCTCTTCCAATAGCTGTTAGCTCACTCCTGTAGTACTGTGTGGTCTGTTGGTTATAATATAGTGAGGAGTGCGGTTGCATGAAAACCCCATACTGGGTGGAGCTACAGTGGCCTGTCAGTCTCTTATGTGAACCAGATCTGTGAGACGAGCCTCCATCCCCCGTGCTCTTACGTCCGTGTGAAACATCAGTGTGCGCTCAGGTTCTGCTTGAGCGGCCAGCCGACAACAGCAGATGCTGTGGCTCATTTTGTCGGACGTGACTTGTATCAGACGTTTTATTTCTAATAAAGAGGTTTTTTCTCCCCATTTTCTGGTACAGATGGCCACTCGAGACCACCAAAGGAGTTTATCTTCCAAAAGGCAGGCCAAAATCCATCCAGAGCAACTTACACGTAATGAGTAATGCACTGTGAACCACGAATGACCCGTTTGTGCTGCCAAGTATCTTTTCCTGTTAAGGCACTGTTGTAGTGCTCTAGCGCATGGATAAGCCCCACGGTCAGGTACCGATTCTGGACCGTTTCAGTGCCAGCCCGCAGGCTATAATGCAATGTCATTGGTTATAATGTCGCCCAGGGTGACAGGGATTTCAGTTGGTGGGATGTCTGTGGCTGTGTCCGAATACGACCCCTACACCCTTTTGAGGACGCATATTTGAGTCCACTTCGTCAAAAAGCTTTTTCTCACAAATGGGGGCACTTAAAATACCAGGATGAACCCCTTATTTACAGGGTTTTTTTGAGGGAATTCAGGAGTACACATCTGCAGAACGGTGCACTCATCCGACAATTTCAATAAGTAACTCGGAAGTAAAGACGTAGAGTGTATATGCATATCTATGGAACAAGAGTGGGTCACATTACGAAATACTTTTATTTTTGTTAATTATATATTAATTCATAATCTACACAATCATCATATGTTAACTGATTGATATTCTCAATACAAATTTAAAAATTTAAAAAAACATAAGAAACTACTACTTCACTAGTTTGGAAAGAGTTTTGCAAGATTTCTTTCACATACTGCTTGCAAAGTGAGGGGACAGGGCACATAGTAGATAGGGGTCTGAGTGGACAGAGTACAGGGAACAGGGGTCGCATTCGGACACAGTCAGAGTCTCATTGTGCAACAGCGACCCCTTCTGGATCTTCGTGTGTAGCTCATGCAGGTAATGTACACCTTAGTTTTTTTCCTTCAAATATCTGAGCGAGTTTAACTGGCAGACGGCGGAATGAAGACAAGCAGTGGCTTGACACCACGTTTCGGAAGAGAACATGTGCATTGTTCCGAACTGAGAGGAGGATGTAGTGATGCCCACGAACACACAAACACAAACTGGCCAAAACTATAATGGAATGGAATATAATAGGGCCAATGTATTTAGTCAGAGATTAAGTCAAAGAAACGTAACATGTCAAATAGTTTTTAAAAATATAGTTTACAAGCCTGTCATTTTTTCCACACTATGAATTGTTATTTTGGGAGAAGAGGCATTTTAAGCTCTCCAGAGACTGAATGTACTGTCAACATGAACATTTCAGGCTGCGTTTAGGACTACTCAATCTGCACTTACATTAGAGCAAAATCACCAGATCACTTGGGAGTTTAAATGATTCTCCTAAAAATAGACCACCCAAGAGAGTATTTTAAGATACTGGAATGCTGAAAATATGGGAGAGCTTCAAAGACAAACCGAAAATAACAGCACGCTTTGTGCCTTTAAAAAAAAACATCACTGTCAGGAAGCTGGGGAAACTGACTTTTCTGTCTGAGTGACCAGGCTGTTGACAGGATCCTGTCAGTGACTGAGCTTCCATTATCTCATACAGCATGCAGCAGAGTTTATTTCAGTTTGTTTCAGTTACAGCATACACTGGACTGTCCTTTTTATTTTTTCTTGGAATGGTTCAGCTTTTCAGTACACTGGTCCCAGAGGATGTGGTGCTGGGATCTCACCCGGTTAACAGGAAGTGACACGCCAGTGATCTAGATGCATTGAGTGCCCTCTATATTCAGATTCCACAGTCCTTGAGTTGGATTTTTATAACAGATGCCAGAAAACTACAGTGGAAGATGTTCTCCATTTAAAAAAACAAAAAAAGTGCATTTCAATAACAAACTAGAATGGCACTCAGAGAGATGCTAAACCCACGTGTGTGCTAATCTCGACCTTGAACGTAATATGCATGGGGCTAAAACTTTGATCTTGCACTGTGAAGTCGGGCATTGACCAATTTGGAAAAATAATTGCCCAACTGTCAACATTTCCACAAAGTTTCATCACAGTCGGAGTAGAATTGTTTGAGTTATGGATGATAGCTACGCGCGCCCGCGCGGGTGTAATAACAAAACTACAAGTACGAATAGTTAAAATATTTTTCAGCTCTGAAATGACTTGAGACGGTAGTACTCCTGTTCACAGTGTGTCTACACGCTAGCACGCTAAAGTCGTGCTCGCAGTCACTCTTACCCCCGTTTCACAGTGACACTGCATTATTAACATTCTTTATTTGCTTGGCAGAAACCTTCACCCAGGCCGACTTACAGAGCTCACATTTTACACGTCGTACATTTATACAACTGGATGTTTACTGGATATCAATGGTACAAACAGCAGTGTTCCTCCTGGGGTTTCTGGTTGGAGGCCCCAAACTAGCCACCAGGCCACCGGTGCCCCAGAAAACGCTAGAAATGTTCCCCCTGGCCTGGTGCAGTGCATTGTAGTGTGCGTCATCCCGGATCCACAGAATTTGGGGCCTGTCAGCGATCCTGCCATATTAATTTGATGCCAAACGTGACCAGTGAACCACAGAAAGGTGAGAGGAAATATTCTGGTTGTAAAATACAAATCCTCACACGCAGCCCAAAAAAGTTGGAACATTTTCTCGATACAAAAATATTCGTGTTTTTCCTCAAAATATTTTTAAAAATGTACAGCGTTTTTAAAAATCTTTTGTCAAATCATGCTTACGTATATAATAATGACCATTATAACAACAGCAATAATTATAATAATAATAACAATAAGAAGATTTGTCGTATGTAACAGTATAAAAAAGGGGGGTTTGGGGGTGGGGTGGTTGCTCTGGAGGGTACGTGTGTGATTGAGGCAGGTCTGGAGGGTACGTGTGTGATTGAGGCGGGGGTCTTGAAGGTCCTAAGATGCGGCTGGATGTCGTTGCCTGGAAGAACCAGAGACACATTTCCATGGTCACTCATCAGTATCCAGCACAACGCAGCGCACTATAACTGTTACAGTAAGCCATACAAGGCCTTCTCATTTCATGTTATATCTGTCATCCGACACATTTATTTATTTATTTTTAAATCACACTTTCAAACCACCAGTCACCTCAGAAATGTAAAACGCTCAAAATGGATGAACCTATGTTGTGCAGAAATGTAAAAACCTCAAAATGGATGAACCTTTGTTGTGCAGAAATGTAAAAACCTCAAAATGGATGAACCTTTGTTGTGCAGAAATGTAAAAACCTCAAAATGGATGAACCTTTGTTGTACAGAAATGTAAAAACCTCAAAATGGATGAACCTTTGTTGTTCACAGCTTCTCCGCAACACCGAGCAGGAATAGAGAACGTGTTTCCCCTCGTTTGCGAGTGCATTGTGGCCTCCTTAAAGAGACAGTTCACCCAAAATCTTTATTTTGATACGTTTCTACATACCTGCAGTACTATATATCCATCCATTTACATTAGAAATAATGGATGGATAGACATCACTCCGGGTATGTAAAAACATATCACAATTAAATGTTTGGGTGAACTGCCCCTTAAAATAACCGTTGGCTCTCAGACTCACCGTCGGTCCGTCGTAGCGCCAGCGTCCTCCTGGCTGGACTCCGGAACGCCAGTCAACACCTTCAAGACCACGGTACGCCCCCATCACACCTCAGCACCCTGAACACCGGCACAAACGGGACCCTCAGAAATCCATCAACACGTCCTGTCAGCAGGGGCCCATCTGCACTGTCGTTTTTGATTTATCACATTCAACAGTATTTATTATCACAGGAAACCCTGGGAAAGTGTTTCTTTGGCCTGAACCACATGACAAGGCAGTGTGGGCAGTACAGCCACAATGCTTCTTTGAAACAAATTTAAATCATTCATAATATAAAATTTTTCAGCAAACTTCTTCAACCCTACATTTGAATTCAAGCACAATTTAGACATGCATGTTAAATTATGACTAACGTTTATACCATGATCACTATACAGAGCAGTTTTAACCCTCCAATCATCAAGGTGACCCCATTCTGTATTAAAAGTTTCAGTTTTTTTTAACATTTAATGATAAAAGGCTAGCCAATTGGGAGACATTTAGAATGCAGCATACAAAGTGTTAAACGCTTTCTATTACAATATAAATTTTGTGTCAGTTTAAACTGTTGGGGTCAATTTGACACCAAACATAAAATGCGTCATAAAATTTCATAAAAGAGTCATAGGAGGGTTAACTGACTATCAAAATAAATCTTGTCTTCAACCTACTCCAGCACAGCACAATCTGTATTGTAAACAGGCTGATATGAACTTGTGAAGGCTTCCTGTCTAACATTCAGCCTCTCTTTGATGGACAGACACACAGTGGGAGGAGTCAACATTGCACAATACAGCATACAGCTGTTCGGGCAAAAATAGCTGGTGCCTGGTGATTCCACGAACAGTTTATTTATGCATTTAATTTTTAATTGCGATGTGGTGCATTGCTTTTTGTTTGCTCACCATTTCCACCATTTTCTTTACATATCTGTAAATGCACAATTATTACAAAAGGTACATAGACCTTTTCATTAAACTTTGCCCACTTATAGTTTGTGAAAACTGGCATGCAAATATAGATATTAATATAATAAATTGATATAAATTTTTCCCAATACACAGTCAGATTCTTACATTTATTAATTGGCAAAAAAAAAGCTCCTTCCAATTTATACTCCCAGTTGGCGTTTCAATCCGTTTTCTTGCATTGAGTTTCCCAGTTTTCTGCCTGAACCTGGACCACATCCTTGTTGAATAGAACATGGTTCAATGCCTGACCACTTCTAAACTAATTAACAAATGATAACATGGATAACGCAGCCATGTTGGCCATTATCAGAGCAGGTAGGACGTAGTGCAAGCTACATATTGTTTTACATTTTTATCGCAGCAATGTTCTGCCAGCGCATATCACGTTAAGCGAAAAAGAAGGGGGAGAACTGGATCATTTTTATTTTGTGCTTTCCACTGCTCCTTTGCATCTGGCATCAATTCTTTGTCCTTGTCATTTCCCCAGTATTGCTTTTGAATCAACAACACTCAACACACATCCCGAGGACAAACCAACGCTTTTGGAAAATACGGCTAAAACCGTATTAGACGGATTAAAACCCAGCAGTTATAGGTTACGTCAGGTCATGCGTACCAAGCCATGAAATAATGAATGATGGCAGGCAGACTGTTTTCTGGTTACCAGCTGTACGCAACATCTTAGCCGTTCAGTCTTGAGTGTTCAAGATTAAAACCACACGGATGCACCCCCAGTGTCAGGTGATAAACCTCCTAACCGCTCGACGGAACAGCTATACCAGTCTCTCTGTGGCGATACGCATGTTCAGCTAATGGCTCTGCTATACAATCTCCCAGGACAGAGGTTTCCTGTTGATGCCAGACTGAGGCCTCAGGCCTAGGAGCAGCGGTCTCCATGGTCAGATGGTCGCGTATCGTGGCACGCCTGATCGGTCTCACGGGGGCTGGACCTCATGCGGACACTCCGTCTGGTACTGCCTGTATCTCACCACTGAATCTATAACCAATCCCATGGTATTTAGACTAGGATTACACCTCCCAAATTCTATGGTTTATCAGTATCTGGATGGTGTAGTCATAGTCTAAATACCATTGACTTTTAAGGCTTTTTTCAAGAGTGGTGCAGGAATCTATTTAGCCCACAGCTCAATAAGACATAATTCTAGACGATGTAAGACAAAATACATGTATGCCTCCAATGAAATTATGAAACCTTAAATATCTTTAACACATCATTTCATGCAACTACTGATAATTGACTACAAATGCAATTATGTTTGATGAAGGTGGAAGGCTGTTGTTCGAAGACTCTTTCGCCGGCACTACAATTGAACGAAATTAACATAAACGGAACGTGAAGGGTAAGGGCAGGCGGAGTTCAGCTCAGCTTGGGATCCGGCAGAGTAAAAGGTCAACCATAAACAGCCTGGAATAACACAATTTGATAATTTATTTATTTTTTCATTTGAAGTCAAAATCCCAGAGAGATGAAAAGAGGCTCTCAGGGGAGGGAGGGGAGGAAGGGGGGGCGTGGGAGAACATCAAAACGCACGGCCCGTTTCCCCGACTACTGATTTCACAATGACATATCACCGAAAAGCAAACACATTTTGCACACACAATCTTTTTTCTTTTCCTATCGTAGTCCTCATACTTTATCCAGAAAGTACGGCTAGTTGTGTTTAGCAAGCTCGGTTCAGCAACGTAATAGCAAGATGTAAATAAACAATAAAAAAAGCCAATGTTAGGTTACTGTTATCTGTCCAGGGAGGGGTGGGGCATGTAAACTTCTTTGATCGATAAGATACTTGAGTCTGAGTGCAGACGACCGAGAAAACAACATCCAGTCCCCTTCTTGGGGGAAACAAAATCTGAAACGGCTTCCTCAGAGTCCATGGAGGAATTTTCGAGAGAGACGATAAGGAGGCTGCTCCTTGTTTACCCTCAATTTTCGTTTCTTCCTCACTTTTCCCCCAGTGCGAATAGCCTGCTGTGGAAGGTCGGAGAAATTCGGCGTCACACCAATCGACACCATCCCGCCCTCGCCGGCGGCCTGCCCGGACCCCAGTCCCATCTGCTCACCCTAGAGAATACGACCATGTTACAACCTCGGCGTTACAATGGCCAAAAATAGAACTCAACACCACTCCCCACAGCCCTGGCTCTGCTCTACCCTTCTCCCTCCGATGGTGGAAGGACGTTCCCAAATCAATCAAGAAAGCGGGTACGCTGGCCGTCTTCCACAAACATCTAAAAACCCACCTTTTCACCTACACCTTGATTTTTCTATTAAAAAGTTAACGTTTCTCTCTCTCTTTATTTCACAGGTCTTGAGGCACACACCTTGAGGCACTTGATCTTACTTGCCTATTTATAGCTAGTGGTGTGTGCTCACCAGGTTAATAGCACTTTTCTAAGTCGTTTTGGCTAAATGCATCTGCCAAATTGGCTAAATTGTAAACTGTAATGAGGAGACGGCTACGCGAGCATTTTCTTTTCTCCATCAAATAGGAATGTCTTATTTAATAGGTTACGTTCTTTTAACGATATAATATCTTCTTGCAAGGTTTGTGAGTTAATTGATGTTTCCCAACAGTGTTTCCCCTCGTAGTATCAATTTATGAGGAGATTATCAGGAAAGTATATTGAAATAGAGCCCTCTGTGATCCTCAAAGTGCTTTAGAAAGAGGGAGAGGGTGAATCTCCTTCACGACTGCCAGAGAGTATCTAATACCCTGATCAGGCACGGCAGCCATTTTACAGCAGAGGCTGATTTTATTTAACCTATCAAAATGGAGGATGGTAAAATACAGGTTAAGAATGTGTCCAGAAGAGGACCAGATAATCTCCTGCTCCTTAAAATAAGTGCCCGTGCTTCTTTATTGACAAGTGAGTCAGGACCTCCATTTAATATCTCAACCACAAGGCAGCGATTCCCAAAGCACAGTGCCCCCATTACTACACTGGGGCATTAGTCTTTATTTGATCCAGTGGGAAGACCCCCCCCCCTTCCGGAGATGGCATAAGGTGGGGTGCTCCTTTTATCAAGCAACCACAAAAAAGTGAGCAAGGGAAAGTCTAATTTTCACCCAAAAAAGTTCGTTTGGCGGACAGAGAGGACGGCTGTGGTAGATACGTATATCTGTAGCAGATAAGGTGGCTCCTCTGAAAGAGCTCAGTCAGGACCCTGTAAGGCTTAGTGGGAGCGGGGCTCTGTTATCCATTTGATTTGGTGCCTTTGAAGCTGAAGCTCAAAGAATATGCACCACAATCAATGGAGAGAATGTTGGGAACAGGAAAGTAAAAAAAATAAAATGGCAGCAATCCTTAAAAGTGTCTGTGGACTGCGTCGACGGTCACGTACGGGAACAGAAAGCCGCGTAAGGTCTGGCGGTGCAGAAAAGCGGTAGTACCCTCGAAAACCATCAAACACAGACAGTGTCTGACTCCAGCTGTGCTGCGGGACTCCTCAGTCAGTACCCTCGTGTGTACTGGGCGGTCTCCATCTTGTTTGGAGCGATGACGAATGCGCAGCGAGAAGCAACACAAAGTTTGATCCCTGTGTAGAGGCACTATAACTACCATTGGAGGGGTTTGATTTTGAGCGCAGGCACAGTGGGAGCTGCTGACTGACAGTACACAGTAGGAGGATACACGCTGAAATCACTCTTAATGAAGAAGTGACTGGCAGTACACTGTAGGAGGATACACACTGAAATCACTCTTAATGAAGAAGACCTGTGTTCATAGAGAAAACTCCTGGGGCTTTACTGTAAAAGAGAAAGGCTAAAGAATGACTGGCAGTATGGACTGTGTGTGTGCGTGTGTGTGTACGTGCGTGTGTGTGTGTGTATGTGTGTGTGTGTATAGGGGTGAAGGGGGCTGCACACTCACCCAGATTTCAGCAGAACTGCCTGGACTTCCATCCCTGTGGGGCACCATCTGCAGGAGGGAGCCAACGGATCTACACACACACACACGCACACACACACACACACACACACAGGAACATAAGCAGGATTCACCTTCTTTACCAAACTGAGCACACTGATTCATCTAATTCACCTTCTTAACCAGACTGAGCACGTTGATTCACCCGATTCACCTACATAACCAGACTGACCACATTGATTCACCTGATTCACCTACTTAACCACACCGAGCATATTGATTCACCTGATTCACCTACTTAACCAGACCAAGCATATTGATTCATCTGATTCACCTACTTAACCAAGCTGAGCATATTGATTCATCTGATTCACCTACTTAACCAGACTGACCACATTGATTCACCTGATTCGCCTACTTAACCAGACCGAGCACATTGATTCACCTGATTAATCTGATTGTGAGTCGGCACCCCTAGTTCAGCAGAGGTACCGTCCTCTCCACAACACCCCATAATCACACAGCAAACTCTCTCATGTGCTAGCGGCCTCCATTTTACTCCATCTCTAAAGATCAACAATAAGACACTCACATTAATTAACCAGACATTACCCACCACAAACCTGCCTCTCTCTGCCACTCACCATTTATTCAACAAAGGACACACATACCTTCAGAGAAACACAGAGAGGAGCGAGGGAACTCATGGAGACAGGTGTAATATATTTAAACACAAAAGTGGGTCAGCGTTGAATAATGAAGAACAAAAACCAACAGCTACGGAAGGGGCTAGAACCTGAGTCCGACATCAGTTCTTTGGGTTGGCAAAAAGTAGAAAGCTAAATATTAGCAACGGTCACAGCCTCACAGGCATGAGCCAAATCCCTGAACAACAGCAGAGCAGCGCCAGCCGAGGGGGAAATCTCTGGGAATTGTGCAAGCTCCAACTGGACATCACTTCCAGCAGAAACACGGATTTCCCAGGACACCGCCCCACTGAGGTCTAACCAAGCCGCCAACTTGCCTCCGATCCCAGA